>CM038678.1:213886412-214026108 GCA_021605205.1 Aegilops longissima
AATATAACATGGGAGGAATTTAAAGAAGGTTTTCATGGGCGATATTCCTAAGAGTCTTATGAAGATCAAAAGAGAGAATTTGATGACCTCAAGCAAAGGACAATGACGGTGTCGAATACAACAGTCAGTTTACTTCTCTCGTCTCGCCACGCCAACGAGGAGCGATGTCGAAAAACAAAAGATGGAGAAATTCCTAGACGGTCCGACACCCGCTTAAATGCCAATTGGTCGTGCACACCTTTCCAGATTTTAAGTCACCGTGGATAAGGCCATTACCTTGGAAAATGAGAGACGCAGCTTAGAAGATTTCCATAGCGGAAGAGGGACCAGACTAATCACGCCCGCAACCACCGCAACAAGATAGATGTTCAGAAAAACTGGACACCCAAACCCATGACAAGCGTCTCACGCCCAATCAAGAATTTCTATGCAAGGGACAAGGAGTTCATGTACCGCCCAGCGCTACTGTTACGCTTGTGGAGAAGAAGGGTACTATGCCAAGCAAAGGCCCCAAGCCAAGGAACTCGACCCCAAAGCCGAACAACGGAGGCAATAATTCGCACCAAAGCGCAACAATTTCAACCCAAATAACAACCACAGGAAGGGTCATCTGAACCACGTGACAAAGAGGAAGCACAAATGCCCCAGATATCGTACTCGATGCGCTTCCGTCAACACAATACCTGCCATGGTTTTGTTTGATTCTCGAGCTTCTCACTCATTCGTTTCAAAAGTTTTGCTTTGCAATATAATTTTCGATGCTTCCTCGGAAAAATCTATGATCGCCAAGTCCCCGGAATTAAGCAAGTTACCCGAATTATTGCCGTGGTGTGGTTATCGAGTTTGAAGGGTTGAAGTTTCACGCAAATCTTATCGTGTTGGAAAATAAAGGACTGGATGTCATCTTAGGGATGGATTGGTTAACCACCAACAAAGGTTTTATTGACTGCTTCAACAGGACCGTAATTCTCACCCACCACCACGGGAAGACCATAAAAGTTTCAGCCAAGGAAAGAAAAATATCCCGGCAACCGAGATTGAACAAGGTGGATATTTCTGAATTGAGCAAGGTTCCAGCAGTGTGTGAGTTTCCAGATGTATTTCCCGAAGAGCTACCAGGCATGCCACCAGACCGAGAGATAGAATTCAGCATTGAGCTAGCACCCGGAACCGCTCCCATATACAAGAAACCATACAGAATGGCACCATACGAATTGGTAGAACTGAAGAAGCAAATAAAGGAATTATTGGAAAAAGGGTATATACGAGCCAGTTCCTCACCTTGGGGTTCACCAATTTTGTTTGCCAAAAAGAAGGATGGAACACTGAGATTGTGCATAGACTATCGAGCGCTAAACATGGTCACAATCAAGAACAAATATCCGATGCCACGAATAAATGATTTATTCGATCAACTCGCTCAGGCCAAGGTGTTCTCAAAGATTGACTTGAGGTCGGGATACCATCAACTGAAAGTGCGAACCGAAGATATTCCCAAGACAGCTTTCACCTCCAGATACGGATTGTATGAGTTCACCGTAATGCCATTCAGACTAACAAACGCCCCTGCATATTTTGTTCACCTCATGAACAAAGTATTCATGAAGTTTATGGACAAGTTTGTTGTGGTATTTATCGATGATATTCTGGTATACTCCAAAACACCAGAAGAGCACGCTGAACATCTCCGAAATGTACTAGGAGAACTCAGGAAACATCAATTGTACGCTAAATTCAACAAGTGTGAATTTTGGCTGAAGCAAGTAGGTTTTCTGGGCCACGTACTGACCCAAGAAGGTATCGCCGTAGACCCGGAAAAGGTCAAGGCCGTACTTGGCTAGAAGCCACCAGCTAGCGTGACGGATGTACGAAGTTTCTTGGGAATGGCAGGATACTACCGGAGATTTATTGAAGGATTCTCCACCATAGCAAAGCCAATGACGCAACTACTCAAGAAAGACATGAAGTTTGAATGGATGGAAGCTTGCGAGAAAAGTTTCCAAGAACTGAAGAGGAAACTGACGATAGCACCAGTATTAATTGTGCCAGATATACACAAAAAATTTGAGGTATTTTGTGACGCATCTCGAAAGGGCCTCGGTGCGATAATGCAAGAAGGCAAGGTTGTCGATATGTTTCCGCACAACTTCGCAAGCATGAGGAAAATTATCCTACTCATGACCTGGAATTAGCAGCAGCTTATTCATGCACTCAAGGAATGGAGACACTTCTTACTTGGAAATCGTTGTGGAATATACACGGACCACAAAAGCCTCAAGTATATTTTCACACAACCAGAACTAAATTTACGGCAGCGACGCTGGTTGGAATTAGTAAAGGATTATGATGTTGGAATCCACTACCACCTGTGCAAAGCAAATGTTGTAGCAGATGCTCGAGTCGGAACCCCAAATCCGAACAATGACAAGATGCCAAACTTGAGACCTGAATTCCAGCAGGAATTTGCTAAGCTCAACTGATGGTAGTCACCGAAGGCGGTGTGTCGAACTTAGAGTTACAGCCTACCACGATAGAGAAGGTTAAAGAGGCTCAACATGGACACCCCAGATTGAAGGCATAAAACGGAAGATGAATTTGGGCAAGGCCTCAGAATTCGTTATCGATGAGCAAGGAATATTGTGGTACGGGAATAGAATTTTCATACCAAATATGCATGACCTTAAATAGCAAATCTTGGCTGAAGGACACACCGCTCCGTATTCAATCCATCCTGGAGGAACAAAAATGTACAAGGATCTTCAGGAAACATTTTGGTGGCATGGTATAAAAAGAGACATAGCCATGTTTATTGCATGTTGCGACTCTTGTCAACGCATCAAGGCCGAGCACCAGAAACCGGCCGGGCTATTGCAACCAAATAAGATACCTGAGTGGAAACGGGACGAGATTGGAATGGATTTTACTGTTGGACTACCTCGGTCACGACACGGACATGATGCCATATGGGTCATCACTGATAGACTGACTAAAGTAGCACACTTCATCCCCGTGAAGACAACCCACACCACTCAGAAGCTTTCTCGGCTCTACCTTTCCCGTATCGTTTGCTTACATGGAGTCCCAAAGAAAATAATCTCTTGACAGAGGCACTCAATTGCCTCCGATTTTGGGATCACTTACAACAAGCTCGAACTCAGCTAGCATTCAAGACCGCATACCATCCCTGCATGGATGGGTAGACCGAGCGAGTAAAGCAGATTCTAGAAGATATGCCGAGAGCATGTGTCCTCACCTATGGGACCAGTTGGGAAGAGAGCTTACCATACGCAGAATTCGCATACAACAACAGTTATCAGTCCAGCCTACAAATGGCACCATTTTAAGCTCTGTACGGGCGAAGATGTCCTACCCCGCTAAATTGGTCGGAAACCGGAGACAGCCATATCTTCGGTCCAGATCTGCTCAAAGAGGCTGAAGCTAAGGTCAAGGTGATTAAGGACCGACTCAAGACAGCCCAAAGTCGACAGAAGAGTTATTACGATTGGAAGCATCGTGGAGTCAATTTTGAACCCGGTGAATTTGTGTACCTACGAGTATCCCCTATGAGAGGACTGCATCGATTCAAGGTTAAAGGGAAGCTAGCATCAAGATTCATCGGACCATTCAGCATAGTGGCACGAAGAGGCACGGTAGCCTACCAGATAGACTTACCCGAAGAATTATCCAACATCCACGACGTATTCCACGTCTCTCAATTGAGGAAATGCGTAAGCAACCCAGAAAAACAAGTACCCCATAAAAACATTGACGTGCAGCCAGACCTTACATATCGGGAGCATCCAATAAATATCTTGGAAGAGTCTGAAAGGAGAACCCGACAGAAAACCATCAAGTTCTTCAAAGTTCAGTGGAGCAACCACACCGAAAGTGAAGCCACTTGGGAAAGAGAGGATTTCCTTCGAACAGAGCACCCACATTTATTTGAGGATCGGCTGGAATCTCGGGGACGAGATTTTTCCTAAGGGGGTAGGTGTTGTGACACTCCAAAAATATTCTATTGGTTTTCTTCAAGAATTTTGTTGGATTTGAAGAAGGTCTTCTAAACCCTTCCAAAAATCTGTCTCAAAAACTTTTTCCCTCTAGCAAGGATTTTATTTTGGCATCTCCTTCAACTCTGGTGTTTGGTTTTTAAATTTTTCTTCTGATTGCCCTCTTCTCAATATTTCAAGAAAAATCTTTGGAGTTTATTTTCTTTCAAAAAAGGAAACTCTAGGAGTTTTGCATCTTCTCCAATGTGGAAACCACTCATGATTTTTACCATGCACCACATGGTAAAATCTTCCCAAAAATCTCTCCTTCCACTTTGGGCAATCCAAACTTTCTGTCTAAACAAGTTCAACCCTTTTCTGAATTTTATTTCATTTATTTCTCCTCCCAAATCTTTTCTGTCCATTATTTTGAGCCTAGGTTATTTGCAAAGCAAGTACCTAAATGCAATTGAGCTTTGACCTCAAACCAACTCCCCTGGATAGTCTTTGGTACCCACAACCTAGAACAATCAAGATCCACTCCTCTTCTTTTAAAAAATTTCAAATTTCAGTCTCTGCAAGTTTGGACCAGATTTGTCAAATTTGGTGAAATTCATATATTCTCTGCTCCAAAAATTCCACAAAAATTCAGGCAACCTCTAGATGCAATGAGAGGCCCCTCCACAAAAAATCAGCTTAAGCAGAGCCTTCCATATACCAAAATCATTCTGTCGAACACCTGACCTACACTGTTTCATTGCACTTTCAGAGTTTCAGAGAAGTTCAGATGTTCATGGTCGCTTCTTCGCCGATTTCGTCACGCGCCCACAAGCTGCGCCTGCACGATGCACACGGCCTCTTCCCCCTGGCCTGCACCCCGCACGCACGCTTGGCCGATTCCTGGCGTCGGTGGCGACGAGCATCGTCGGCGTTGGAAGCTTCTGCGGTGGCTGCACCACCCGTGGCAGCCAGAGAGGGCCCGAGCCCGCTCGCCACGCCACCCGGCGCCGCCGATTGCCGCCTGGCTCTCCGCGTGTCCCTGCCTTGCGGCCAAGACGCCCGTGGCACCGCCGCCGTGGCGAGCAAGCATAGCGCGTGCTCCCTACCGCCGACGGGCTCAAGCCGCCCGCTCCATCGTGCATGCCCAAAGCAACCAAACCCGACTCGCTTAGCACCTAAACGGAACCAAGAACCCCCACGACGGCGCCAACCCTGAACCTCCCGATCAATGCCTCGCGCCGTAGAACATCGCCGAAGAACCCGTTTCGGCAACCGCCTGGGCGGCTATATATAGCACCCCGAGTGCGCTCTCGCCCCCGCACACCTCCACCACCTCACTAGTCCTCGCCAAGCCCCTGGAAGGGCCTCGAGGGGCTCTTCTTCCTCGACTCCAGCCGCCCCATTCCGCCTCGGCCTCCACCTCTATTCACTCCGGTGAGGTCGTCCCTGGCTCCCAAATCCCGTCAGCTACCCTCTCATGCTACCACAAGTCTAACCCCCTCCTCAATTCCTCCTCCGCAGCACTCTCTGACGAGACCCACGACCACCCGAACCGCCGTCCGCCGGAGCAGGAGCGGCCGTTGACGTGGTGCTCGCCGGCGACCACCACCACCACCCACAGACGCGGAATGGCGCCCTGAACACGGAGGTACCCTCCGATCTTCCTGCCTCGCCGTGGATCGCCGCCGGCGACCACCGCAGCTCTCGGGCGCCGACGAGCCCCGTCTCTCTCGTTTAAATATTCAAACCTCACGGGTGGGACCCGTCCGTCAGCCTCTCTATTGTTTTTTGAATCGTTTTCTGAAAACGTACTTTGGCAAATACGCCTTCCACCCTGAACCGTTTTTCTGTACTTTTCCGCTTAGGCCCCTGAGAGTTTTCTATTTCATTACAGATGGGTCCTTGGACCAAAACCCTTATAACTTTTTAATAGAAAGGAATTTTTGAGTGATTCTTTGTCTATCCTCTTCAGAGTTTTGTCTAGTTTTTTATCATATTTATTTGAAAAATATTTGGATTAACTTTCTGTACCCCACGAAATTTACGTTAGCGCGTGTGTACCGTAGATACCGAAGGAGGTGACGGAACCGCGAACTTCACCGAGCTAGACCCCGACTACTCCGAACTAGGCAAGCAATGTTAGAACTTTTGATATGATGAGTGTTTGGGCATCTTTGCATTATTTTTGTATCATGGCACGTTCATGAGCATTTCGATGATAGTTTATCTCGTAAGAGTTGAGGCAAGTGAGTTTCGAAAAAATCCATGAGTTGTTGGAAACTTGTTGCATGGCCATGAGTTGGCATGAGTATGGGTAAGATGGCAGTGTTGTAGCATGCCAGGCTTATGCCAGATCGTTGTTCCTGTGTCAACATAAATCAGTCAGATTCCCATCCATCTCCCCTTTCGTACTACCACCTGTTTCCCGCAAGGGATACGGCTTAGTAAGTTGCAAACCACTTCCTGGTACACACCAAATCGAGAGGCCGGGATGAAGGTTCCATGGCCCTGGATTAAAGCCTTTCATCCGGTCAGGGGGCATGGGTCTTTCCGGTTGGGACCGAGAGGGGGGCACCCCTTAGAGCGAGCGTATATAAATTTGATCCCATGCTATTCGAGATTGTGATCTCCCCGTCTCAAAGTTTTTCTTAAACGCTGTCTAGGGTGATTCCTGGCAACGTGAGGTATGATGGGTGTGTACTAGTTGGCTGTGTTTCCTCCGAAATTCCATAAACGGAACTAGTCCTTTGTGACTACGGAAATCCATTGGTTGTGGACAAATTTTGGTACAAACTCTGCAGAGTCAAAATTCTTGAATTCATCTTATTCATGTCCGAGTACCGTGTTCATCTTATCTTGTCAAGTGTCAGTCTTGGGACAGAAATTCCTGAGAACCATTTGAGTGTTAATGTTTATTTCCTGTGAATGGACTAACCCGCTTATTTTCTTGTGATGAATATTTTCCGTGAGCACCATATCTCGTCATTTATGAATAATGAATTATAAGCCATTTCTGCGATGTTCCTTAGACGTCCGACTGCGGCATTGTTATTATTTACTTTTGTTATAAGCCCTTTCTGCGATGTCGCTCGGGCCTTTGATCATGCATTGTTATTATTTACTTTTGTTATAAGCCCTTTCTGCGATGTCGCTCAGACGTCCGACTGCGGCATTGTTATTATTTACTTTTATTATAAGCCCTTTCTGTGATGTCGCTCCGACGTCCGAGTGTGGCACGCATGTATTTTCTTTCAATATAAGCCCTTTTTGAGGTGTCTCTTAGACGCCTGACTGTGGCATGTTTTACTTATTTGTTCACCCTTCGAGGCGTCGCTTCAGACACCCGATCGGTTTTGAGTTTATCTTCTTTGGATTTTCGAGCGGACTACCGCCGATTCCCTTTTTACTTACCTTGCCTTACTGATTAAATTGCGTATTGTTAAAATTAATCATGTCGCATTCCTGCATTCATTTGTTATATCTTTTGTCCGAACTGTCTTGCGAGTACTTTCAAAGTACTCACCTGGCTTGTTGATTTGGCCAGATGCTGATGAAGGCGATCTCATGGATGAAGAGTTCGATAGCGAGTCCGACTCCTAGAGGAATCCCAGTCAGTCTCGTGCGACCCCTGGATTAGTCATTGTGATATAACCGCTTCCGCTACCCAAATAAATTCATCGAGCCTCACCTTGACGCTCGGTGAGCCGCCAGTGTAGTAGTCTTATTAACCACCTCACTGTGTTATTTCACAAACCACTCATATCTCGAGTCAGTAGTATTTCCACCCCACACCATTGTGTCATATCCGCCATCATTATAGTTATCGGCGTGTTTGTAATAATTGGTTGGTCATCTTCAGTCCGACCCTGTAATATTGTAATGCTATTGGCTTATTGTATCAAAGTTTTGTCTACCGGTACGGAGGACTTTCCTCATATTGGACTTCATAGGTCGGTTGTTCAATAAATATTTTTATTGAAAAACCGGTCGTGGCAGGAGTGATTGTGGATACCTAGTTCGGGCCGGCGTTTGGGCATGCTCGCCTAGCTAGAGTGCAGGTCACTTCAGAGCCATTGAGGGCGATGCGCTGGTGTTGGCTGGCTGCGCACGAATGCAGATCTTGAGTGGCAGCAGAGCGCTATGATGCGGTGGACGAGACTGTTGGTGAAGCCCCAGCAGCCTCGGGGGGGGGGGCGGAGGCGCGATGATGCGCTAGATGAAGTAGCCCCGGTGAGCTGGGAGACGGCGTCGGTGAAGCGCACCTGATGTGGTGGAAGTCGGTGTCTCTGAGGCACGTCGGTTTCAGCGGCCAACGTTGTCGGTGGACCACCCGGTGCGATGCACAAGGGCGTAGATGAGGTAGCTCTGGTGCGGTGGGGAAAGAGATAGACGAGGGGCGATTCGAACTTTGCTTGGGTTGGTGGCGAATTAGGGATTTGAGCAATCTGGGCGCGGAAGGGGACGGTGGAGAAGGGAGATTTTGCAGGGCTGGAATTGGGTGTAACGCCCCGGATTCGATGCGCCAGGTGTCTGCCAGTTATTCACCGTCCTTGCCATGTCATTTTCTTGCGTGTTGCACTTTGCCATGTCATCATATGCATTTCCTATCATGTCATCATGTGCATTTCAATTTGCATACGTGTTCGCCTCATGCATCCGAGCATTTTCCCCGTTGTCCGTTTTGCCATCCAGCACTCCTATGTCTCCCGGCGCCCCCTTTTACCTCTTTTCGTGTACGGGTGTTAAACGTTCTCGGAATGGACCAAGGTTTGCCAAGCGGCCTTGTTATAGCACCGGTAGACCGCCTGTCAAGTTTCGTGCCATTCGGAGGTCGTTTGGTACTCCAACGGTTAACCGGGTAACCGTAAAGCCCTCTTTGAGTTGCAGCCAAACACCCCTTCCAAAGTGGCCCAAAACCCACCTAACTCCCCTCCATGCTCTCGGTCGTTCGATCACGATCGTGTGGGCGAAAAACGCACCTCATTTGGAGTCTCCTAGCTCCCTCTACCTATAAATATGTGTCTTCCCCCAAAAATTCCGGGTCCAAACCAACCCTAACTTTCCGCGCCGCCGCCGGACATTTCGTCCCGCGCCGACGGACGTGTCCAGCCGCCTCCCGCCGCCGCTCCCGGCCAATCCGGAGCTGCCGCGTGGCGCCTCCGTCCCCGCCGCCGCGCTGCTGCCAGGGAGCCCGCCCTGGCCGCACTGGCCCAGCAGCGCCTGAAGGCCTCCCGCTCGCCAGCGCAGCCCAGCGCCCTCGCCGCCAGCGAAAGCACCGCCGCCGTCGTTCGCGCTGCTCGGCCCGCCGCCGCCTCCGCCCGCCGCCCGGCCTCCCGCCGCCGGCGCCCTCGCCTGCTCCCTCGGCGCGCTCCGCCTCCGCGCGCCTCGGCCTCCCGTCGTCGCCGCTGCCTCGTCTGCTGGATCCGCCGCCGTTCGCCGCCCAAGCCTCCGCCTCCGGCCCAGAAGGCCGCCTGCCTCACAAGGCAGCCTCGCTGAGCCACCTGCCTGCCTTTGCCCGGTGCGCCGGCGCCTCCCGCCGCCTCTCCGCCGCGCGCGCCCGGTCGCCGGCGCCGCCCGTGCCTCCTCCCTCCTCCGCCGGCCAGATCCTCCCTCCTCTCCGCGAAGCCGCCGCCGCCTCTCGGTTCATGGACGCCTGATCTGATCTGGATCTGCAAGGTTGACCCCGAAATATCCCCAAGTCCCGAATCTGCAGTTATTTTGTTGCATTTTCATCGCATCATATCTTTGCATCCGTAGCTCCGTTTTGCGTGTGTAATATGTCAAATTGTTAGTCTCGACGAGTAGATCATTTCATCTCATTGCATCATTTTCATTTGAGCTCATCTTGATGCCCGAAATGCTGTTAGAAGAGGGCTATGTGATGTTAGTTTCAGATTCTTATCAGAACTTGCACTTTTGTCATTTTTGCCATGATTGATGTGTGCACCCTATGAACTTGAGTCCTACATTTGTTTTGTACTATGTCATGCCATATTTACAAGGGGTATGCCATGTATTTTTGTGATCTATGTGGTGACTAGCACAAGCATGCAAACTAGGCTTAATGATGTTGCTGATTTCAGCCCCTGTTCTGCTGATATTTTTATGCCATGTTAACTTGATGCTACCGAGAGATCCATGCATATTTTGAAATACTTCAGTAAGGATGTTTTGAACATATGGTTATGCTATATCCATCCATTCCCTTGTTTGCAATTATGGAGTGTCATAGCTTGAGTCAATCGAGCTCTACTTTTGCTATAAAATGTTTCCTGGCAGATTGTTTACATGTTATTCAATTTTGCCAAGGTTGTTGTAGTTGATCCTTGTATGCTATGATGTTGTTATTGCCATGTATAGCTTCTATGCCATGTCTTCTTACTTTGAGTTGCCTTGCCATGCCATGTATTGCTCTGTGGTGAGTGGTTCAAGCTCACCAACATGCCTACTTATTGTTGTTCCTGCCATGTATGAATCTGTCATATAACTTGCCATGTTTACATGGGTGCCATCATATCTTCTGATCCTTTTTGGCTTATGGTCAGTAAGGGACTTTTGTTCTATGCATTTATTAGATTCATGCCATGCCTTTTTTTGCCATGATAAGTTCCTATAACATGCTATTTGATAGCTCTAAACATTGCAACCTGATGTTATTTTCTGCAAAGTCTGAACTGTTATTATTTGCAAACTTGCCATGTGTTTTTGAGCATGTTCTAGTGATTTCTGGAGATAGCTCAGTGTTCATGTTTTGTAATGCTTTACCTGTACATCATGCCCACGCCTTTTGTTTTCATGTTGGGGCGCTGTAGCATGTTGTTTTGATGCTTGCAATATGCCTAGTTGCTGTTTTGGACAGATTGTTGCTATAACTTGTATAGGGTGTATGTGTTGAACCGTTGCTCCGTTTTGGACAGACTGTTTCCGGCCTCATTTAAACTTGCCTTGATGTGTTGCTCTTGTCTGCATCATCTCTTGCCATGAGTAGCTTCATGTAGCTTTGTCATGCATCATGCTTGGTTGTGCATCATGCCTTGTTCATGTGTGGTGTGTTTACTATGTTGTGTGCTTCTTCTTGTTAGTTCCTGTTTGCTATGATCGTGAGGATTCGCTTCGTCTCACGCTTGGTTCGGCTTCTTCCATTTGTCTTCTTCATGGACTCGTTCTTCTTCCTTGCGGGATTTCAGGCAAGATGACCGCTACCCTGGATCTCACTACTATCATTGCTATGCTAGTTGCTTCATTCTATCGCTATGCTGCGCTACCTATTACCTGTTTATCAAGCCATCCCAAATTGCCATGTCAGCCTCTAACCTTTTCACCCTTCCTAGCAAACCGTTGTTTGATATGTTACCGCTTTGCTCAGCCCTCTTATAGCATTGTTAGTTGCGGTGAAGATGAAGTTTGTTCCTTGTTGAACATGGAGATATTGTTCCTTGTTGGAACATGTTTACTTGTTGGGATATCACAATATATCTTATTTAATTAATGCATCTATATACTTGGTAAAGGGTGGAAGGCTCAGCCTTATGCCTGGTGTTTTGTTCCACTCTTGCCGCCCTAGTTTCCGTCATATCGGTATTATGTTCCCGGATTTTGCGTCCCTAACGCTGTCGGGTGATTTACGGACCCCTTGACAGTTCGCTTTGAATAAGACTCCTCCAAGAAGGCCCAACATTGGTTTTACCATTTGCCTCACGACCACCTATATTTTCCTTGGGAGTAATTAACCCAAGGGTCATCTTTATTCAGCCCCGGGCCAATGCTTGTCTAAGTGTTGGCCCGAACCAAGTAGATCATGGGCCCCTCGAAACTCGGGTTTGGTTTTACTCGTAGGATGTCTCATCCGGTGTTGCCTCGAGAACGAGATATGTGCAGCTCCTATCGGGATTGTCGGCGATCAGTGGCTTTTGCTGGTCTTGTTTTATTGTTGTCGAAATGTCTTGTAGCCGGATTCCGAGACTGATCGGGTCTTCCGGGAGAAGGAATATCCTTCGTTGATCGCGAGAGCTTATCATGGGCAAGTTGGGACACCCCTGCAGGGTATAAACTTTCGAGAGCCGTGCCTGCGGTTATGTGGCGATGGGAATTTGTTAATATCCGGTTGTAGTAAACTTGAAGCAAACTCTTCTAAAATACACCAACCGTAGCGTAATCGTGAGTGTCTCTTTTGGGGTTGATCGAGAGGAGAACACGGTTTCTTGGGTTATGTTTGACGTAAGTAGGAGTTCAGGATCACTTCTTGATCATTACTAGTTGACGACCGCCCTTTGTTTCTCTTCTCGCCTCATTTGCGTTGGTTAGCCACCATATATGCTTAGTCGCTGCTGCAACCTCACCACTTTACCCCTTCCTTTCCCTTTAAGCTTTGCTAGTCTTGATACCCATGGTAATGGGATTGTTGAGTCCTCGTGGCTCACAGATTACTACACCACCGATTGCAGTGTACAGGTTATGCGATGATCATGACGTGAGAGCGATGTTTATTTGTGTTGGAGTTCTTCATCCGCTTCTTCGATCGGGGATAGGTTCCGTGTCGGCAGCCTGGGCTAGCAGGGTGGATGCCGTTTGAGCTTCTGTTTATGTTTCATCCGTAGTCGGATGTTGATCTTGTATATGATGTTGATGTATTCTTGTGGCATTTGTGCCTTATGTATGTATCCCCATCTATTATGTAATGTTGATGTAATGATATCCACCTTGCAAAAGCATTTCAATATGCGGGTCTATCCTTGGTGGGAGCGTCGAGTTCCTTATGGGTAGGGTCGCATATTGGGCGTGACAAGTTGGTATCAGAGCCTCGACCGACCCTAGGAGCCCCCTTGATAGGATCGGAGAGTAGGATTTCTTTTACTCCTCAGCCCCTTCGTCGCTCTGGTAAGGAATCTTGACGTAGGTGTTTTGAACTACTCCTCTTCCCCTTCAAATTTTTCTTAGGATCACGCAGTTGGTTTTTCGATCGTTGTTCCTCAGCTCTTTTCATCCGGTGCATTTATCGTCAAGTTGACTCGAGCCTCTTCACCTTTCCCAAGTTCAATCCTCAGTTGTTTTCTTTCCCACCGCCCACCCTTTTCTTCTCGGCGGAGCCTGTAATCGAGTATCCATCCTACTCGTACGAAGTTTTTGCTCTCTCTCCTCAATGATTTCAACCGGTGTTTTCTCTTCAAGATATTCGTCGGTTCCCCCTTCCAAGTTGTCTTTGTTTTCCCGCCCTCCCACCCTATTATTCCCGGAGTCTGACTCTCTCTCGACCAGCTATCTCATTCGTGCGGAACCTCTTCAGTCTTTCGTAAATTATCTCAACCGGTGAATTCTCGTCTCGTTCGTCATTCTTCATCCCTTTCTTTTCCGGTGGATTCAATTCAAGTTTTTCGGTGTTGATCATATTCTTTTCCTTGTATCAAGTGTTCTCTTTGCTCGTTTGCCTCTCGCCATTCAATCATTCCGGAGTGCTGAAGACATCTTAGAGATTCGTCTGTGTTCGAATTAATTCGAGGTTGTCACCTCAGTAAAATATTTCAGTTCTTCCGGTGCATCATCTATCTGTTCAACATCCCTTTCCAACGGTGTTTCTTTTCAGCGGGCCCTAACCCACAGGTCTTTTCCCAGGATCTTACCTGACTCTTCTAATTTCCCTGGAGTTATTCTCAATTCTTTTCGGAGTTTGACATAAGAATGAATTTCATCAGTCAGATGCCTTTTCAAGATCGATTTCAAATCATTTCATTGTTGGCTCAACCTCTCTGTTTTTCATTCTCCCGGAGTATCCCAGTATTTTTTGTGGTGTTTCCTGTCGATATTTGAAGACCGAAGAAGAGTTCCTTCTAAATCTTGCCCGTTCTCTCGAAGTTTCGTGGTTCTAGCTTCATGTTATCCTCACAAATTATTCCGTTTGTCAGAGATTCTTTTCTTACCCATCCGGAGTATTTCAGGAGTTGCTTTTCTGTTCCGATCATCCGGAGGCCATCTTTTTGGAATATCTCTCCATTCTAAGTTTTTTTCAAATTCGTTCTCCAATTATTCCATATTTGTGCCCCTTCGTTCGTCTCAATATTCTTCCGGTGCTTCGTTCAAGTATTCTTCTATCAGTTCGCGATCTCTTTGTTCTCTTGCATTTTAATTCCCTCAAGTATCTCCGTGCTTCTCTAATTCTTCCCGGTGATTATTTCTTTTTCATTAGTCATTTCGAATTCTTACGGTGGTTCGTTCAAGATTCTTTTTCCTTGATTATCATTTTAATCCATTCGTTTTTTTCAATCCTACCGGTGGCTTGTGAAGACCTTCCCAAATTTGGCGGTATATATTCCCTTAATCTTTTCCCAATGAGAATAAGTAATATGCGAAATCCATTGCTTGTCATCAATTTAATTTGATGAAGGATAAGCATACAATAAATCTTATTCTTATTTTATCCAAGTGATTAATCTTTTTCTTCGGAGTTTGTTCTTGTTGAATAAATTCAAGTTCCAAGTCTTTTCATCTTTTCTTTTCCGGAGTTCAATTTCCTCGGCCTTTTCATCGGAACCTCCATCTAAATCTTCGCAAGGATTTAATATTATTTCCTTTCATCCTTCAATCGTATCTCAGCATCCTTGTGTTACCGGAGTTCTTCATGGTGGTTCTTCATGAGTTAATTCATTCTTCAAGTGTTCATCAAGATTATTGTTCAAGGAGTTCTAGTATCTTTTCTTCTTGCATCTTGAAGTGCAATATTCTCCGTATTCTTCTGAAGCAGAGTTTTGCATCTCTTCGTTCTTCTCAGCTATTCAATATTTTCCGCTTGTGGTCGGTTATCACCTCATAATTTTGAAATGTTTTCCATAAGTCCACATCAAGCTTATTCTTTCGTTGTTGATTTTCTTAACAACTCCGTTCAATCCTTCTTTCTAAGTTCTTTTCATTCAATTCTTTCAATTCTTCCGGAGGCATTGTGTTGTTCCTCTCGTCAACTACCATTCCATCCTCTCCAGTTCATGTTCTAATCCTTCCATTTTCAGCAGGAGTGCTGCCTAAATCCTTTCAGTCTTATTCGTTTCTTATCTCGTTCTAACCGGAGTTGTTTCTGAGTCTATCGTGTTTCCATGAGCATTTGATTCTCGTCGTTCTCGTCGTTCCTCTCTTCTTCTCGTGTGATCTCGATTCTTTGCTTCTTCTTTTGAGTTCTTGTATCACCTCATCCTTTTTCCCTTCCGTCTCGGTCCTAAGATCTCGGGACGAGATCTCTTGTTAGTGGAGGAGTGTTGTAACGCCCGGATTCGATCGCGCTGTGTCTCGCCAGCTTATTCAACGTCCTTGCCATGTCATTTGCTTATGTGTTGCACTTTGCCATGTCATCATATGCATTTCATATCATGTCATCATGTGCATTTCATTTTGCATACGTATTCGTCTCATGCATCCGAGTATTTTCCCCGTTGTCCGTTTTGCCATCCGGCACTCCTATGTCTCCCGGCGCCCCCTTTTACCTCTTTTCATGTGCGGGTGTTAAACGTTCTCGGAATGGACCGAGGTTTGCCAAGCGGCCTTGTTATAGCACCGGTAGACTGCCTGTCAAGTTTCGTGCCATTCGGAGGTCGTTTGGTACTCCAACGGTTAACCGGGTAACCGTAAAGCCCTCTTTGAGTTGCAGCCCAACACCCCTTCCAAAGTGGCCCAAAACCCACCTAACTCCCATCCATGCTCTCGGTCGTTCGATCACGATCGTGTGGGCGAAAACCGCACCTCATTTAGAGTCACCTAGCTCCCTCTACCTATAAATATGTGTCTTCCCTCAAAAATTCCGGGTCCAAACCTACCCTAACTTTCCCCTTGCGCCGCGGACATTTCGTCCCTGCGCCGACGGACGTGTCCAGCCGCCTCCCCGCCTTCCCGGCCAATCCGAGCTGCCGGATGGCGCCTCCGTCCCCGCTGCCGCCTGCCCGCTGCCCAGCGAGCCCGCCCGAACGCACTGGCCCCGTCGCCCAAGCCCCCGCTCCACCGGCGCAGCCCAGCGCCCTACGCGCGGCGGCGCACCGCCGCCGCCGTTCGCGCTGCTCGCCTGCCGCCGCCTCCGCCCGCCGCCGGCTCCCTCGCCTCGCTGGCGGCGCTCGCCTCCAAGCGCCTCCGGCCTCCCCGTCGTCGCTGGCCTCGTCCCTGCTGGTTCGCCGCCGTTCGCCCCAGCGCCTCCGCCTCCGGCCCAGCGCCGCCCGCCCGCCCACGGCAGCCTCGCGCTGGCGCCACCGGCCAAGCCTTCGGTCGCCGCGCCTCCCGCCGCTCTCTCACAAGGCTGGCCGCCCGCGCGCCCGGCTCCTCCTCCTCCTCCGCCCGCCGCATCCTCCCTCCTCTCCGGCGAGCCGCCACTGCCGCCTCGTTCGCAAGCCGCCCGATCTGATCTGATCTGCAAGGTTGACCCCGAAATATCCCTAAGTCCCGAATCTGCAGTTATTTTGTTGCATTTTCATCGCATCATATCTTTGCATCCGTAGCTCGGTTTTGCGCGTGTAATATCTCAAATTGTTCGACTCGACGAGTAGATCATTTCATCTCATTGCATCATTTTCATTTGGTCTCATCTTGATGCCCGAAATGCTGTTAGAAGAGGGCTATGTGATGTTAGTTTCAGATTCTTATCAGAACTTGCACTTTTGTCATTTTTGCCATGATTGATGTGTGCACCCTATGAACTTGAGTCCTACATGTATTTGTAATATGTCATGCCATCTTTATAGGGGGTATACCATGTATTTTTGTGATCTATGTGGTGACTAGCACAAGCATGCAAACTAGGCTTCATGATGTTGCTGATTTCAGCCCCTGTTCTGCTGATATTTTTATGCCATGTTAACTTGATGCTACCGAGAGATCCATGCATATTTTGAGATACTTCAGTAAGGATGTTTTGAACATATGGTTATGCTATATCCATCCATGCCCATGTTTGCAATTATGGAGTGCGATATCTTGAGTCAATCGAGCTCTACTTTTGCTATTAAATGTTTCCTGGCAGATTGTTTACATGTTATTCAATTTTGCCAAGGTTGTTGTAGTTGATCCTTGTATGCTATGATGTTGTTCTTGCCATGTATAGCTTCTATGCCATGTCTTCTTCCTGTGAGCTGCCTTGATATGCCATGTATTGCTCTGTGGTGAGTGGTTCAAGCTCACCAACATGCCTACTTATTGTTGTTCCTGCCATGTATGAATCTGTCATATAACTTGCCATGTTTACATGGGTGCCATCATATCTTCTGATCCTTTTTGGCTTGTGGTCAATAAGGGACTTTTGTTCTATGCATTTATTAGATTCATGCCATGCCTTTGTTTGCCATGATAAGTTCCTGTAATATGCTGTTTGATAGCTCTAAACATTGCAACCTGATGTTATTTTCTGCAAAGTCTGAACTGTTATTATTTGCAAAATTGCCATGTGTTTCTGAGCATGTTCTAGTGATTTCTGGAGATAGCTCAGTGTTCATGTTTTGTAATGCTTTACCTGTACATCATGCCCATACCTTTTGTTTTCATGTTGGGGCGCTGTAGCATGTTGTTTTGATGCTTGCGATATGCCTAGTTGCTGTTTTGGACAGATTGTTGCTATAACTTGTATAGGGTGTATGTGTTGAACCGTTGCTCCGTTTTGAGTGTGCTCTATATGAAACTTGCTTGATTTTGCATGTAGTTTCATATTATCATGTTGCATCCATGTTTTGAGGTGTTTGCTTGATGTTTGTATGCATTTTGCATCAATGCCATGTTTATCTTGTTTTGTTCATATCTTCTAGGCCGTAGCTCCGAATTAAATGAACTTTATATGTAACTTGACTAGAATTTCGTGTAGATCATCTTGATGCATTGTAAATTGCTGTTTAACAACTTGAACATAAAGTTATTCAGATCTGGACCAATTTCGAAATTTGCATATGAGGACTTACCGGAGTTGTTCTATGTTGTTTCCGGCCTCATTTAAACTTGCCTTGATGTGTTGCTCTTGTCTGGATCATCTCTTTCCATGAGTAGCTTCATGTAGCTTTGTCATGCATCATGCTTGGTTGTGCATCATGCCTTGTTCATGTGTGGTGTGTTTACTATGTTGTGTGCTTCTTCTTGTTAGTTCCTGTTTCGTTGCGATCGTGAGGATTCGTTCGTCTACGCTTGGTTCGGCTTCTTCCGTTTGTCTTCTTCATGGACTCGTTCTTCTTCCTTGCGGGATTTCAGGCAAGATGACCGCTACCCTGGATCTCACTACTATCATTGCTATGCTAGTTGCTTCGTTCTATCGCTATGCTGCGCTACCTATTACCTGTTTATCAAGCCATCCCAAATTGCCATGTCAGCCTCTAACCTTTTGCACCCTTCCTAGCAAACCGTTGTTTGGATATGTTACCGCTTTGCTCAGCCCCTCTTATAGCATTGTTAGTTGCAGGTGAAGATGAAGTTTGTTCCTTGTTGAACATGGAGATATTGTTCCTTGTTGGAACATGTTTACTTGTTGGGATATCACAATATATCTTATTTAATTAATGCATCTATATACTTGGTAAATGGTGGAAGGCTCGGCCTTATGCCTGGTGTTTTGTTCCACTCTTGCCGCCTAGTTTCCGTCATATCGGTATTATGTTCCCGGATTTTGCGTCCCTAACGCGGTCGGGTGATTTATGGGACCCCTTGACAGTTCGCTTTGAATAAGACTCCTCCAAAGAAGGCCCAACATTGGTTTTACCATTTGCCTCACCACCACCTATATTTTCCCTTGGGAGTAATTAACCCAAGGGTCATCTTTATTCAGCCCCCGGGCCAATGCTTGTCTAAGTGTTGGCCCGAACTGAGTAGATCATGGGCCCCCTCGGAAACTTCGGGGTTTGGTTTTACTCGTAGGATGTCTCATCCGTGTTGCCTCGAGAACGAGATATGTGCAGTTCTATCGGGATTGTCGGCGCATCAGCGGCTTTGCTGGTCTTGTTTTATTGTTGTCGAAATGTCTTGTAGCCGGATTCCGAGACTGATCGGTCTTCCGGGAGAAGGAATATCCTTCGTTGATCGCGAGAGCTTATCATGGGCTAAGTTGGGACACCCTACAGGGTATAAACTTTCGAGAGCCGTGCCCATGCGTTATGTGGCGATGGGAATTTGTTAATATCCGGTTGTAGTAAACTTGAAGCAAACTCTTCTAAAATACACCAACCGTAATGCGTAACGTGAGTGTCTCTTTTCGGGTTGATCGAGAGGAGAACACGGTTTCTTGGGTTATGTTTGACGTAAGTAGGAGTTCAGGATCACTTCTTGATCATTACTAGTTGACGACCGTTCCTTTGTTTCTCTTCTCCCTCTCATTTGCGTTGGTTAGCCACCATATATGCTTAGTCGCTGCTGCAACCTCACCACTTTACCCCTTCCTTTCCCTTTAAGCTTTGCTAGTCTTGATACCCATGGTAATGGGATTGTTGAGTCCTCGTGGCTCACAGATTACTACACCACCAGTTGCAGGTACAGGTTATGCGATGATCATGACGTGAGAGCGATGTTTATTTGTGTTGGAGTTCTTCATCTGCTTCTTCGATCAGGGGATAGGTTCCAGGTCGGCAGCCTGGGCTAGCAGGGTGGATGTCGTTTGAGCTTCTGTTTATGTTTCATCCGTAGTCGGATGTTGATCTTGTATATGATGTTGATGTATTCTTGTGGCATTTGTGCCTTATGTATGTATCCCCATCTATTATGTAATGTTGATGTAATGATATCCACCTTGCAAAAGCGTTTCAATATGCGGGTCTATCCTTGGTGGGAGCGTCGAGTTCCTTTTGGATAGGGTCGCATATTGGGCGTGACAAGTTGGTATCAGAGCCTCGACCGACCCTAGGAGCCCCCTTGATTGATCGTGTAGTTTGGCCGTTGTTGAGTCTAGAAGAAAACTGATTTCGGAGTCTAGTTATATCGAAGAGTAGGATTTCTTTTACTCCTCAGCCCCTTCGTCGCTCTGGTAAGGAATCTTGACGTAGGTGTTTTGAACTACTCCTCTTCCCCTTCAAATTTTTCTTAGGATCACGCAGTTGGTTTTTCGATCGTTGTTCCTCAGCTCTTTTCATCCGGTGCATTTCTCGTCAAGTTGACTCGAGCCTCTTCACCTTTGCCAAGTTCAATCCTCAGTTGTTTCCTTTCCCACCCGCCCACCCTTTTCTTCTCGAAGCCGGAGCCTGTAATCGAGTATCCATCCTACTCGTGCGAAGTTTTTGCTCTCTCTCCTCAATGATTTCAACCGGTGTTTTCTCTTCAAGATATTCGTCGGTTCCCCCTTCCAAGTTGTCTTTGTTTTCCCGCCCTCCACCCTATTATTCCCGGAGTCGACTCTCTCTCGACCAGCTATCTCATTCGTGCGGAACCTCTTCGCCTTCTTTCAGTAAATTATCTCAACCGGTGAATTCTCGTCTCGTTCGTCATTCTTCATCCCTTTCTTTTCCGGTGGATTCAATTCAAGTTTTTCGGTGTTGATCATATTCTTTTCCTTGGATCAAGTGTTCTCTTTGCTCGTTTGCCTCTCGCCATTCAATCATTCCGGAGTGCTGAAGACATCTCAGAGATTCGTCTGTGTTCGAATTAATTCGAGGTTGTCACCTCAGTAAAATATTTCAGTTCTTCCGGTGCATCATCTATCTGTTCAACATCCCTTTCCAACGGTGTTTATTTTCAGTGGGCCCTAACCCAAAGGTCTTTTCCCAGGATCTTACCTGACTCTTCTAATTTCATCAGTCAGATGCCTTTTCAAGATCGATTTCAAATCATTTCATTGTTGGCTCAACCTCTCTGTTTTTCATTCTCCCGGAGTATCCCAGTATTTTTTGTGGTGTTTCCCGTCGATATTTGAAGACCGAAGAAGAGTTCCTTCTAAATCTTGTCCGTTCTCTCGAAGTTTCGTGGTTCTAGCTTCATGTTATCCTCACAAATTATTCAGTTTGTCAGAGATTCTTTTCTTACCCATCCGGAGTATTTGAGGAGTTGCTTTTCTGTTCCGATCATCCGGAGGCCATCTTTTTGGAATATCTCTCCATTATAAGTGTTTTTCAAATTCGTTCTCCAATTATTCCATATTCGTGCCCCTTCGTTCGTCTCAGTATTCTTCTGGTGCTTCGTTCAAGTATTCTTCTATCAGTTCGCGATCTCTTTGTTCTCTTGCATTTTAATTCCCTCAAGTATCTCCGTGCTTCTCTAATTCTTCCCGGTGATTATTTCTTTTTCATCAGTCATTTCGAAATCTTACGGTGGTTCGTTCAAGATTCTTTTTCCTTGATTATCATTTTAATCCATTCGTTTTTTTCAATCCTACCGGTGGCTTATGAAGACCTTCCCAAATTTGGCGGTATATATTCCCTTAATCTTTTTCCAATGAGAATAAGTAATATGCGAAATCCATTGCTTGTCATCAATTTAATTAGATGAAGGATAAGCATACAATAAATCTTATTCTTATTTTATCCAAGTGATTAATCTTTTTCTTCGGAGTTTGTTCTTGTTGAATAAATTCTAGTTCCAAGTCTTTTCATCTTTTCTTTTCCGGAGTTCAATTTCCTCGGCCTTTTCATCGCAACCTCCATCTAAATCATCGCAAGGATTTAATCTTATTTCCTTTCATCCTTCAATCGTATCTCAGAATCCTTGTGTTACCGGAGTTCTTCATGGTGGTTCTTCATGAGTTAATTCACTCTTCAAGTGTTCATCAAGATTCTTGTTCAAGGAGTTCTAGTATCTTTTCTTCTTGCATCTTGAAGTGCAATTAATTCTCCGTATTCTTCTGAAGCGGAGTTTTGCATCTCTTCGTTCTTCTCAGCTATTCAATATTTTCCGCTTGTGGTCGGTTATCACCTCATAATTTTGAGATGTTTTCCATAAGTCCACATCAAGCTTATTCTTTCGTTGTTGATTTTCTTAATAACTCCGTTCAATCCTTCCTTCTAAGTTCTTTTCATTCAATTCTTTCAATTCTTCCGGAGGCATTGTGTTGTTCCTCTCGTCAACTACCATTCCATCCTCTCCAGTTCATGTTCTAATACTTCCATTTTCAGCAGGAGTGGTGCCTAAATCCTTTCAGTCTTATTCGTTTCTGAGTCTATCGAGTTTCCATGAGCATTTGATTCTCGTCGTTCTCGTCGTTCCTCTCTTCTTCTCGTGTGATCTCGATTCTTTGCTTCTTCTTTTGAGTTCTTGTTTCACCTCATCCTTTTTCCCTTCCGTCTCGGTCCTAAGATCTCGGGACGAGATCTCTTGTTAGTGGAGGAGTGTTGTAACGCCCCGGATTCGATGCGCCAAGTGTCTGCCAGTTATTCGCCGTCCTTGCCACGTCATTTGCTTTCGTGTTGCACTTTGCCATGTCATCATATGCATTTCATATCATGTCATCATGTGCATTTCATTTTGCATACGTGTTCGTCTCATGCATCCGAGCATTTTCCCGTTGTCCGCTTTTGCCATCCGCACTCCTATGTCTCCGGTGCCCCTTCTACCTCTTTTCGTAAAGGGTGTTAAACGTTCTCGAATGGACCGAGGTTTGCCAAGCGGCCTTGTTATAGCACCGTAGACCGCTGTCAAGTTTCGTGCCATTCGGAGGTCGTTTATACTCCAACGGTTAACCGGGTAACCGTAAAGCCCTCTTTGAGTTGCAGCCCAACACCCCTTCCAAAGTGGCCCAAAAGCCACCTAACTCCCTCCATGCTCTCGGTCGCTCGATCACGATCGTGTGGTAACCGCACCTCATTTGAGTCTCCTAGCTCCTCTACCTATAAATATGTGTCTTCCCCAAAATTCGGGTCCAAACCTACCCTAACTTTCCCCGCCGCCGCCGGACATTTCGTCCCGCGCCGACGGACGTGTCCAGCCGCCTCCCGCCGCCGCTCCCGGCCAATCCAGAGCTGCCGCGTGGCGCCTCCGTCCCGCCGCCGCTGCCTGCTTCGGCCTGCATGGAGCCCGCCTGGCCAGACTGCCTCAGCGCTGAAGGCCTCCGCTCACGGCGCAGCAGTCCCAGCGCCCTCGCCGCCGCGCGAGCACCCGCCGCCATTCGCCGGCTTCGGCCCGCCGCCGCCTCCGCCCGCCGCCGGCCTCCCTGCCGGCGCCCTCGCCTCCCTCGCCCGGCACTCCACCTCCACAGCGCCTCCGGCCTCCCCATCGCCGCCGGCCTCGTCCGGCCGAGTCCGCCGCTATTCGCCGCCCAGCGCCTCCGCCACTGCCCCGAGCCCGCCTGCCCTTGCCAGGCAGCCTCGTCAGCGCCACCCGGCCTCAGACCCGGTTGCCGCGCCTCCCCTCCGCTTTCTCTCGCCGCGCGCCCGTCGCCAGCGCCGCCCGTGCCTCCTCGCTCCTCCGCCGCGGCCAGATCCTCCCTCCTCTCCGCGAAGCCGCCGGCCGCCCTTCATTCGCGCGCCGCCCGATCTGGATCTGATCTGCAAGGTTGACCCCAAATATCCCTAAGTCCCGAATCTGCGCTTATTTTGTTGCATTTGCATCGCATCATATCTTTGCATCCGTAGTCTGCTTTTGCGCGTGTAATATGTCAAATTGTTCGACTCGACGAGTAGATCATTTCATCTCACTGCATAATTCTCATTTGATCTCATCTTGATGCCCGAAATGCTGTTAGAAGAGGGCTATGTGATGTTAGTTTCAGATTCTTATCAGAACTTGCACTTTTGTCATTTTTGCCATGATTGATGTGTGCACCCTATGAACTTGAGTCCTACATGTGTTTTGTACTATGTCATGCCATCTTTACAGGGGGTATGCCATGTATTTTTGTGATCTATGTGGTGACTAGCACAAGCATGCAAACTAGGCTTCATGATGTTGCTGATTTCACTTCTGCTCACTGATATTTTTATGCCATGTTAACTTGATGCTACCGAGAGATCCATGCATATTTTGAGATACTTCAGTAAGGATGTTTTGAACATATGGTTATGATATATCGATCCATGCCCTTGTTTGAAATTATGGAGTGCCATAGCTTGAGTCAATCGAGCTCTACTTTTGCTATTAAATGTTTCCTGGCAGATTGTTTACATGTTATTCAATTTTGCCAAGGTTGTTGTAGTTGATCCTTGTATGCTATGATGTTGTTCTTGCCATGTATAGCTTCTATGCCATGTCTTCTTACTGTGAGTTGCCATGCTATGCCATGTATTGCTCTGTGGTGAGTGGTTCAAGCTCACCAACATGCCTACTTATTGTTGTTCCTGCCATGTATGAATCTGTCATATAACTTGCCATGTTTACATGGGTGCCATCATATCTTGTGATCCTTTTTGGCTTATGGTCAGTAAGGGAATTTTGTTCTATGCATTTATTAGATTCATGCCATGCCTTTGTTTGCCATGATAAGTTCCTGTAATATGCTGTTTGATAGCTCTAAACATTGCAACCTGATGTTATTTTCTGCAAAGTCTGAACTGTTATTATTTGCAAACTTGCCATGTGTTTTTGAGCATGTTCTAGTGATTTCTGGAGATAGCTCAGTGTTCATGTTTTGTAATGCTTTACCTGTACATCATGCCCATACCTTTTGTTTTCATGTTGGGGCGCTGTAGCATGTTGTTTTGATGCTTGCGATATGCCTAGTTGCTGTTTTGGACAGATTGTTGCTATAACTTGTATAGGGTGTATGTGTTGAACTGTTGCTCCGTTTTGAGTGTGCTCTATATGAAACTTGCTTGATTTTGCATGTAGTTTCATATTATCATGTTGCATCCATGTTTTGAGGTGTTTGCTTGATGTTTGTATGCATTTTGCATCAATGCCATGTTTATCTTGTTTTGCTCATATCTTCTAGGCCCTAGCTCCGAATTAAATGAACTTTATATGTAACTTGACTAGAATTTCGTGTAGATCATCTTGATGCATTGTAAATTGCTGTTTAACAACTTGAACATAAAGTTATTCATATCTGGACCAATTTCGAAATTTGCATATGAGGACTTACCGGAGTTGTTCTATGTTGTTTCTGGCCTCATTTAAACTTGCCTTGATGTGTTGCTCTTGTCTGCATCATCTCTTGCCATGATTAGCTTCATGTAGCTTTGTCATGCATCATGCTTGGTTGTGCATCATGCCTTGTTCATGTGTGGTGTGTTTACTATGTTGTGTGCTTCTTCTTGTTAGTTCCTGTTTCGTTGCGATCGTGAGGATTCGTTCGTCTACGCTTGGTTCGGCTTCTTCCGTTCGTCTTCTTGATGGACTCGTTCTTCTTCCTTGCGGGATTTCAGGCAAGATGACCGCTACCCTGGATCTCACTACTATCATTGCTATGCTAGTTGCTTCGTTCTATCGCTATGCTGCGCTACCTATTACCTGTTTATCAAGCCATCCCAAATTGCCATGTCAGCCTCTAACCTTTTGCACCCTTCCTAGCAAACCGTTGTTTGGCTATGTTACCGCTTTGATCAGCCCCTCTTATAGCGTTGTTAGTTGCAGGTGAAGATGAAGTTTGTTCCTTGTTGGAACATGGAGATATTGTTCCTTGTTGGAACATGTTTACTTGTTGGGATATCACAATATATCTTATTTAATTAATGCATCTATATACTTGCTAAAGGGTGGAAGGCTCGGCCTTATGCCTGGTGTTTTGTTCCACTCTTGCCGCCCTAGTTTCCGTCATATCGGTATTATGTTCCTGGATTTTGCGTCCCTAACGCGGTCGGGTGATTTATGGGACCCCCTTGACAGTTCGCTTTGAATAAGACTCCTCCAGCAAGGCCCAACATTGGTTTTACCATTTGCCTCACCACCACCTATATTTTCCCTTGGGAGTAATTAACCCAAGGGTCATCTTTATTCAGCCCCCCCGGGCCAATGCTTGTCTAAGTGTTGGCCCGAACCGAGTAGACTGCGGGGCCCCCTCGGGGAAACTCGGTGTTTGGTTTTACTCGTAGGATGTCTCATCCGGTGTTGCCCTGAGAACGAGATATGTGCAGCTCCTATCGGGATTGTCGGCGCATCGGGCGGCTTTGCTGGTCTTGTTTTATTGCTGTCGAAATGTCTTGTAGCCGGATTCCGAGACTGATCGGGTCTTCCGGGAGAAGGAATATCCTTCGTTGATCGCGAGAGCTTATCATGGGCTAAGTTGGGACACCCTGCAGGATATAAACTTTCGAGAGCCGTGCCGCGCGTTATGTGGCAGATGGGAATTTGTTAATATCCGTTGTAGTAAACTTGAAGCAAACTCTTCTAAAATACACCAACCGTAGCGTAACCGTGAGTGTCTCTTTTCGGGTTGATCGAGAGGAGAACACGGTTTCTTGGGTTATGTTTGACGTAAGTAGGAGTTCAGGATCACTTCTTGATCATTACTAGTTGACGACCGCTCCTTTGTTTCTCTTCTCGCCTCATTTATGTTGGTTAGCCACCATATATGCTTAGTCGCTGCTGCAACCTCACCACTTTACCCCTTCCTTTCCCTTTAAGCTTTGCTAGTCTTGATACCCATGGTAATGGGATTGCTGAGTCCTCGTGGCTCACAGATTACTACACCACCAGTTGCAGGTACAGGTTATGCGATGATCATGAAGTGAGAGCGATGTTTATTTGTGTTGGAGTTCTTCATCTGCTTCTTCGATCAGGGGATAGGTTCCAGGTCGGCAGCCTGGGCTAGCAGGGTGGATGTCGTTTGAGCTTCTGTTTATGTTTCATCCGTAGTCGGATGTTGATCTTGTATATGATGTTGATGTATTCTTGTGGCATTTGTGCCTTATGTATGTATCCCCATCTATTATGTAATGTTAATGTAATGATATCCACCTTGCAAAAGCGTTTCAATATGCGGGTCTACCCTTGGTGGGAGCGTCGAGTTCCTTTTGGATAGGGTCGCATATTGGGCGTGACATTGGGGCCGCCAGATATTTCAATCAGAAACGTGGAAGCGTGAACTTATTTTGTCGTCGTCCTTTTTGGGGTGGGAGGGGGAGGGAGGGGGGGTGGGTGGCTGGGTGCTAAGCGTCCGTCCAACACACGCGACCACCACAACACGACCCTGGTCTGCCTGGTGCGCCTAGATTTGAGAATCCAAATGAATCTTCTTTCATTTGCAAACGAATATGTATGTATTACCATGCCCATGTTTTCCTTGCAATAATTAGTCATTCGAAACACGATACTATAAATTAATTAATGAGGAGTTATTTGAAAAAAAAATCGAAACGGTATCCACGGTATCCATGCTAACGTGGATTAGAGGGTGTGTCACATAATTAGTTATTTCAATTAGAGTGTGTGTCACATAGCGATCTCCAATTCTAACGTGGAATTCACATTTCACTGTATCCACGCTACTTTTTTAATACAAATTCATATGTATATGATGAACACCATGGTAGTGAGAAAACTTTTGGATGGATTCAAACATATGACCTACAAAATAGCACAACAAATCGAGTCAATATCAACTATTTGAAACCTAGTATGGCATGAATTCAAAATAATACCCATATGCATGGTCCTCAGTTCAAATATTACAATGTACACCGAATTGAAACATCGATATTAAGTCTCGTACTATCTACATTCAAATGTTGTTTTTAGCCCCCCCGCACAAACACGCTACATACTTTCTATATCGGTCAATCTTACTCTCCTAACCACCTTAGGAAGCTATCGGTTTCCAACACACATTCATTCTTTCTCTCCATGTTTTGATCTCTAACTCTCTCAAATACACAACCACCTTTCTCCACTCTGTTACCAAATGTGTTTACCTCACACACCCGCCATTGCACCCCAAGCCGATCTCTCTCTCCCTCTCCCTCTCACCCTCTCACGCTAAATACATGCATTGCCTATCTAGCCCCCCAACCGTGCTCACGCACGCACGTTGTCTATCTAGGTCACTCCCTTGAGACTGTCTCACTCTTTCTTCCGCATGGCGGGCCATACTCACTCAATCTCGCTCTCTTATCTGAGTCTTGTTTAACCTCGTTTTCTTTCACACACAAATGATATATCTCCCTGTTCGGGCCTCGATCGACACACTCTATACTCTCTTACGCAGATTGTGTATCTAGGTCAGTCCATCCAAGCCGCCCCCACTCTTTCGACCCCATGGCGGGCCATGCTCGCTCAATCTCTCTCTCTCTCTCTCTCTCTCTCTCTCTCTCTCTCTCTCTCTCTCTCTCTCTCTCTCTCTCTCTTTGTATGTCTCGATTGACCTCACTCTTTCTCAGACAAAAACGATATATCACCATGTTTGAGCACAATTCGACCTATTCATATTGTATACTCTCTCGCGCACATTGTCTATCTAGGTCACTCTCTCCAACCCGTCTCACAATTTCCATCGCACGACGACCATATGTGATCGATTGACCTTGCTTCCTCCCACGCACAAAATATATCTACACGTCTGTGACTGGATCATCTCTCAAGCTCTATCTTACAGCCCTCACCCTTGCCAAAAGCTCAATCGGACAATATCTCTCCAGAGCATATATATCTGTTCAATGAATGTCGGACCACACTCACTTTGTCTCTCTATCTATATGTCTCTCGATTGACCTCGCTTTCTCAAGCCGTATCTTCCACACATTGAAGCTACCTCTCCATCCCTCGCAGCCGGAGCTATTTACATTGCGAGGGGCACTCCAACCTTGGATTAATTTGTGTAGGCATTTATTTCGGTCGGTTTAGATTATATTTTCGTAGCATTCGGCCCACAACTACTCCAAACCCCGTTGCAACCCCCGCAACTCCCCTAGTTGATTTCCCTCTGGCTCGGTCATCGCTCTCTCGCACGTCCATTCTCGCCTTCAACGTGGCACCATGGTATTATTGCAAAAAACTCTGTTGTTCTCTTTAATCATTATAAATAAGCAACAAAACTACACACCGATACTTCACTTGGAATGGAACAAATTTCGACCCACAAATTAAAGTGCTACAAAGTACACACCGAGGGGCCTACATGTCATGAAACAAATTTGGACCCATATACAAATTAAAAAATAAAGGACGAGGATCGAACATGCGACCACGGCCTTCAAGCCGCATGTCAATAGGCAACATACGTAGAATAGCAATGTTTGTTGTACGTCCCTTTGTTCACATAATGTTTTTATATTACCACAACCTATTTAATGGATAACATGTAATATTATTTTTAGTACTATTCGCCTTCACTTACTGGTGGGTTCCGTGTGTGCTCTCTCTCTCCTCCCCTTATGCGTTTAGATGCACGGGCAAACACGAAGAACTCGCGGGCGATGTTGCCATTGACCATATCTAGACGCATTCACAAGTTACGGCACCAGTTTCACGTGCTAGCAGCACTAGTCACTGTGTACGTGCAATGCACGTTAATTTGGAAGTATATTAAGTGCATGCGGATATTAAGTAGGATATTATTTGCATGTTATTATGTGATTAGCACTATATTTGGCATGAAATTAACTCCACGCTAAACGTGTTGAGCGCTCGACATTGAAGCAGTCTAGGTCGTTGGATGACAAGGAATACATGTGGCTTGATGACGTTTTATGTTTAATTTGACACGACTCTAGCAGAACATTCAATCGATCAAACCATAGATTTCGATCACTCTGACTCCGACTTTAAATTATATGACGATTGATCTAAAATAAACGGAAATGATAAACGTTCAGATTTTAAGCATGGCAATCCGAACGTTTTTCATGGCAAATTTAGATTACGCGGCGGCGGCGGGGGCATCTTGCGGTGGGAAGCAGTTCCTCTGCCGTGCTCTGTGTGTCGTCGGGCCACTGACCGACGGCGACGGCGGCGCCTTGCGCCGTTGTTGGTGTACTCTTGGACATTGGCCTAGCTTCAAGGAAGGCCAAAATGTTATGGACTTCAGAGCGAGTCAACTGGCGGGAGGAGGCGACTGGTGTTGGTGCAAGGAAGCGGTCGACGGCGGCCATCCATGCCGTTGAGGGGGCCGCACCAGCTGGGACAAAGCGCTGTCAACGGCGCTGGCGGAGACATTCGTGCACGGGCACCAGCACGGCACGCACGCTGCGTCGATCGCAGAGGCGCATCGCTGGTAGGTGCACGGTACCGCAGACGGCAGGCGTCGCCGCCAGACGCGCAGCGCGCATCGCTGGCAGGTGCACGGGCGCAGGAAAGTCGGCGGGACCTCGTGGAACCCCGTGGCATCAAGCTCGGCGACAATGTGCGGCTCCCAGCCCATCAATGCCACGGGGATGGGCGCTGGCGCAGTCCGGGCGACGGGAGCCAGAACGGGAGCGAGGACAAGCGCAGCGTCTTCCCGCAAGGCCAGTTCAAGCTCGTCCCAAAGCGCCTTATGTTCCTGAGACTCCAGTTGGGTGTCTTCCTTAGGAAAGTGGAAGACTAAGGGCAGACCATCGTGATGCGGCATGGCGTACGTTTAGGTCAGGGTGGTTGGAGGTAGACGACAGGAGAATCAGAGAGGAAGAGAGAAGACTGTAGTGATATCGGGTAGTGCGAGGTTGATTTTAAACTGCGGCGCCGGCGATATTAAAAGTGGGAGCAGTTGGGACGAAGGTGGGCGGTGGAGCCTGGTCAAAGGGCTTGCCTCCCAGTGAGCCTGCACAGCAGTCTGCTCGCACGCCTCCCTGTCAGCCGGCGCAGCGGTCTGCTCGCACGCCTCCCGTGGACTCACGCGCTTGCTCAGACGGCACCTGCCAATGAGAAGCAGGACTTGTGACGGCACGTAAACGCCCACGGTTTCAATAGTGAAAGCGTTCGCCTTAACGTGACAGGTCTTTGTTCCAAAATACCTTGGCTCTTCATTTGTGCAACTTGTCATAAGCAGCTTGTCTCAAATTGAAGAAAAATATTACGAAGTAATATTTGTGCCATATCATGTGACCATGCTCATTTTCAAGAATTTATGGTCACTTTTGGGTTTTCTGAAATTTAAGATCCAGGATTCGAAACAATATCATAACCTGCATCATGCAATAAATTTTCAAGCCATACATCTGTCCTGTTGTATTTCTTAAGAAAGGATTTGGTCAAACATTTTGCTTAGTTAGACTTTAGACAAGTTATATATGCAGAGTAAAAGGATAATCCCTCCGTACCAGTGCATTGCCTGATATATTAACTCAAGTACTAGGCACGAACAAACGGGCTCAATTCTGTGCCCATCCTGGTGTAGTAGTAGTAGTACTAGGCAATGCAGCTTGACGGTGACCTTGGCGAAGCGGCGATTGAGGGAATTGAACCGTGCTCGGCACGGTAGGTAACGTTGTCTAGTTACAAAAGCATCCCTCCGTTGTTCATCTGTAGTCACTATGGACCGGGGACATGAGGGGAATTTCCTAGGGCTAGAATTCTGGCCGCCAGATATTTCGACTCGAAACGCGGAGGCTCGACTGGTCGGGGTTGCCTAATGTGCGTACCACACAAGCCACCAGAAGGACACGAGCCCGGTTTTTTTATTTATTTTATTTTTTTGGATCAACACGAGCCAAGGTCTGGCTGGTACGCCGTTGGGTCCTACCATTCGAGAATATGAAAGCAACCTTTTAAATTGCCGAACGAATCTATGTGTATTACAATGCCCGTGTTTTCCTTGCAAATACCAATCTCAACATGGTAATTGATGTATGACGAGTTGTTGAATTAGAGTGAGTTTGTGATATAGTGATATCAACGTATATTTCACATTTCATGGTATCCCTAGTAAGTTTTTTAATGCAAACTCAAATTTAAAGATGAACAATATGGAGGTGAGAAAACTTTGTATGTATCAAGCATATGACCACACACACACACACACACACACACACACACACACACACATAGAGAGAGAGAGACCCACACACGAACACAACAACAATCCAATAAGTATAGTGCATCTATTTTTCCAAACCATGCATGTATGACACGAATTCAAAAATACTCCTTCTGTTCCTAAATATTAGTCTTTTAGAGATCTCAACATGTGACTACATACGGAGCAAAATGAGTGAATCTACACTCTAAAATATGTCTATATACATCCGTATGTGCTAGTCCATTTGAAATCTCTAAAAAGACTAATATTTAGGAACGAAGGGAGTAAAATGTAAGACATGCATGGTCCTCAAATCAATATTTAAAATGAACATGAAACTGAAACATGAATATTAAGTCTGTTACTACAGTACATACAAATGTTGTGTTTAATTAGGTAGAGCTATGATTGTTGGGGGTCAACCCCTCGACCTTAGATAAAATTCTGAAGCTCTGTTTAGGGTTGTTTAGATTATATTTGTCCCCACCCTCCCAACCACCAATTGGTTGTGCACCCCCCACCCCTCCTCCTCGGGAGAATATCATGTGCCCCCATACCTTAGATGCTATATGCCGATACGAGTTGCTTGGAGCTTGTAGGTCTGAGATATAGCAGCTCACATGATGTCCTAATATTTTTACAGGAACCTTGATGAGTTTGAGAATTGCACAAAATTTGTACAAAAACTACTCAGATGCCCTTGGATCCCATATCCAACGACCTCGAAGCTCGTATTACCGTAGCATCTAAGATGAAGGAGGACATCATATTCTCCTGTATGTAAGAATATCGTGTGCTACCACACCTTAGATGCTTTGGTGATACAAGCTCTTCGGAGCCGTGGGATTTGTGACCCAACACCTGTCGGTGGTTTGAATGGTTTTTTGCAGAAAAGCCCCCAAAGAGTTCGGCCATTGCTTACAAGCACAAAGACTGCTCAGATGCCATTGGATCTCAAATCAAACGACCTCGAAGCTCGTATCACCATAGCATCCAAGCTGCGAGAGCACCTTATGTTTTCTCGCACGGGAGAAGATGAGGTGCTCCTACACCGTAGATTTTATGGTGATACGAGTTCACGGAGATCTAACGTCCCACAGTAGGAGGTTTGAATGTTTCTGCAATATACGGCTGAGAGAGTTTGGGAATTGCGCAGGAAGTACAAGTACTACACATGTGCCATCTGATCACTGATCATACGACCTAGATGCTCATATCACTGAAGCGGGTAATTAAGCTATGGGGAGCACCTAATTTGAGCAACAGGGAGTTGCTGGATCCAAGATGCAGCGGCACACACGAGGCCTGAATGTTTTATTTGCAAAAAAACCTTTGGAGAGTTTGGAAATTGCGCATGATTACAAAGACTACTCCCAAGCCATTGGATCTCACTTCCAACGTGTAAAACTCAGATCACCATAGCATCTAAGCTGCGGGGTGGATGTGATATTCTATGCTGCTGTCATTTTTGTTCAGAACTTGCAAAATACGTGTAACTCGTGCTGCTACTTGTCTAACCGCAAAAGTGTTTGTTCAAAAAAACCATCCTACACTAAAATATCGGAACAACACATGGGGGTCCCACTTGTCATTAATCAAATTTGGACCTAAAACTAACAAATCTGAAAGACGAGATTCGAACTGGCAACCTGGACTACAAAGCGTAAATTGATAGCCTGAAACAACAACGGTTGTTAGCTTTGTCCCATAACTTGATTTTATACAGTATTACGTTGAGTAGAGTAGAGCGAGTGCCTCGTCAACACGTGCATGACCGTTGACTCACTTACTGGTGGGTCCCAGGTCTGTGATATCTCTCTTCTCTACATCGTCTAACCTTTGCACGGGCACACATGAAGAGTGGCGCTAGCTTGCCGTGGTGTTATTACAACTAAAAAAAGCATGGAAAATAGAAGAATCACCTAGAACAAGAGACGTTGTGGCTGGTCGGGACAGAGCTAACCACACCTATCCTCCATGCGACGTTAGCATGATGAAGCTATGTGGCTAGTGGGGTGTTTTCGACCGACTGGCTGGGTCCCGAGGTCGAACCATAGGTACTACGTCTGATACAGTATATTTTTACATGCACATTTTTCCTCCGTGCCGAGACATGGCACACCCTACCGCGTGGTTTCGGGGTCCTCCCGGGTGGTGCACGCATATATTCTTCCTGACGTGGGACGCCCTACCGCGCGTTTTCTCCGAAGCAAGTGAATGAGTCATCAAATCACGAAAGACCACCTTTCCCGCCGAGTACATCAGTGAAGCACAGTGGCTAGCTAGTTGGGCTAGTTCGACCGATTAGCTAGGCCGCCGCCACATTTGTTTTTTCACCCCTTTTTTATCTACTTGTCGGTGGGTAAATTTAAATATACACCGCGGCGTTGCTCTGGTGTTTGGGTGCGTTAGGATTTTTAATTTTTTTATTGACGAGAGCAGGCGCGGCAGGATTTTTAATTTTTTGATTGACGGAGCAGGCGCGGCAGCAATTAGTCACGATGACTCCGCCTATAAAACCCACTGCTCCCTGATGTGAGAAGTCGTCGACTGGTGTTTTACCATGGTGAAAACCAAAAGATTGCCCGTTACACGGCTAGCTCCCTCCGCCTTCCCATAGATTGCATTGCCTTTCAGCCGTTTCGCCCCCCTGAATCACCACCATCGTGCGCCTCGAGAAGCGAGGGACTTCGGTGGTGTTTAGGCGCCCTCTGCATGGGCATGTCCATGTCTCGGTGCAACATGACCGTTGGATCAAACTCAGATGGTGCAGATCACCACCGTTGTAGCACAAAGCGTGTGGGTCTGTTTGGTTGCATTCTCATCTCAATATAGTTGTTTCCTCTTCGTGTATTTGTGTTAACCTACTAGTGTGGACTCATACACCCTTCATGCACTCTGCCAAACACCCAAAAGTGGGTCAAGAAGGGAACTTTTGCTCCCATCCCGTTGAGGGATTCCTGGATTAAGGGGTCCTCGGATAGCCGGACTGTTGGACTATGAAGATACAAGATTGAAGACTTCGTCCCGTGTCCGGGTGGGACTCTCCTTTGCGTGGAAGGCAAGCTTGGCAATTCGGATATGTAGATCTCCTCCCTCGTAACCGACTCTGTGTAACCCTAGCCCCCTCCGATGTCTATATAAACCGGAGGGTTTAGTCCGTAGGACAAGAACAACAATCGTAATCGTAGGCTAGCTTCTAGGGTTTAGCCTCTACGATCTCGTGGTAGATCAACTCTTGTAATACTCATATCATCAAGATCAATTAAGCAGGAAGTAGGGTATTACCTCCATCGAGAGGGCCCGAACCTGGGTAAACATTGTGTCCCCGCCTCCTGTTACCATCCGCCTTAGACGCACAGTTCGGGACCCCCTACCCGAGATCCGTCGGTTTTGACACTGACATTGGTGCTTTCATTGAGAGTTCCATTGTGCCATCACGATAAAGGCTTGATGGCTCCTTCGATCATTGGCAATGATGCGGTCCAGGGTGAGGTTTTTCTCCCCGGAGAGATCTTCGTATTCGGCGACTTCGTATTGCGGGCCAACTCCCTTGGCCATCTGGGGCGGATCGAAAGCTACGCCCCTGGCCATCAGGTCAGGTTTGGAAGCTTGAACTATACTGCCGACATCCGCGGAGACTTGATCTTCGACGGATTCGAGCCCATGTCAGGTGCACTGCACAGTCACGACGAGCATGACTTAGCTCTTCCGTCGGACAGTGTTCGGGAGATCCCCCGCGGCTACTCTGGCCCTCAATCCGGAGCAGATCGTGCCATTCGAGGAAGGGTGGATAGACCCTGCCACGGAGGCCGCGCACTCTACGGCAATAGAGCCGAATGCTGACTTCACCCCCTATGAGACCTGTGCTGTCGGACACTTGGATTCGTCCCCGGCCACGGGCTCCGAACCGCCTGCGTCCGTGCCTACCGAATCTGATTGGGCATCAATCATGGAGTTTTCCTCCGCGGATATCTTTCAGCACTCACCCCTGGGTGACGTGCTAAATTCATTAAGGTCTCTCTCCTTGTCAGGAGACCCTTGGCCGAACTATGTCCGTCTTGAGTGGGAAGCGGACAATGAAGAAATTCGTTCCCCACCCACCACCCGCTTAATAGCCACTGTCGACGACTTAACCGCCATGCTTGATTTTGGCTCCGAAGACATCGATGGTAGGGACGTTGATGAAGGAGAAGAACAGGAACCACCGCCCACAGGGCGCTGGACTGCCACCTCATCATATGATATATACATGGTGGACACCCCCAAAGAAAGTGATGGCAATAAGGCAATGGAGGATAATCCCCTCGAAAAGCAATCTAAGCACCAGCATCATCGGCGCCGCTCTAAGCCCCGCCATAGCAAAAGTGGTGATACTGGCACAAGAGACAATAACATTGCGGATTGTGCCGAAGACGAAGACAATCCCCTCCAGCCAGGCCTCGAGCGGGAGGATGGGCAAGCTAGCCCTAAGGAACAGGCAGCGGACGGAGAATCAGAGGATGACAATTACATGCCTCTCTCCGAAGACGAGGTGAGCCTCGGCGACGAAGTATTTATCGTGCCTGAGGATCCCGCCGAACAGGAGCGCTTCCAGTGCCGGCTTATAGCCACAACAAAAAGCCTGAAGAAAAAGCAACAGCAACTTAAAGCTGACCAAGATCTGCTAGCGGATAAATGGACTGAGGTCCTAGCGGCCGAGGAATACAAACTCGAACGCCCAACCAAAAGTTACCCAAAGCGTAGGTTGCTACCCCAACTCGAGGAGGAAACTTCAAAGACTACGCTTCCAGCGTATGATGCGGCTGACCGGCCACCCCGTGGCTGAGATAAAGCGGCATATCAGGCCGAAGTCCAGCCTTCACCCCGCCGCGAGTCAAGTAAAAATACCAAGGCCCAGGGTAACACGCAGGACCTGCGAGACGTATTGGAAAACAAACCAGGACATACAAGATCGATCTACGGATCACGGGGGCGCTCCCCAATGCGTAACGAAGATCGTCACATCGGATACACTAAAAGCAAATCCGGCTGGGCCGAATACAGCAGACAAGACTCATATGAACTGCGTCGTGACATAGCCCGGCACAACGGTGCTGCACACCCCCTATGCTTCACAGATGAAGTAATGGATCACGAATTCCCAGAAGGATTTAAACCCGTGAACATTGAGTCATATGATGGTACAACAGACCCTGCGGTATGGATCGATGATTTCCTTCTCCACATCCACATGGCCCGCGGTGACGATCTACATGCCATCAAGTACCTCCCACTAAAACTCAAAGGACCAGCTCGGCATTGGCTGAATAGCCTGCCAGCAAACTCCATTGGCAGTTGGGAGAATTTGGAAGATGCATTCCTTTACAACTTCCAGGGCACTTATGTGCGACCACCGGATGCTAATGACTTGAGCCACAAAACCCAACAGCCAGGGGAATCGGCCAGGAAATTCTGGACTCGGTTCCTAACTAAAAAGAACCAAATTGTCGACTGTCCGGATGTTGAGGCCTTAGCGGCATTTAAGGATAACTGTGACGAGTGGCTCACCCGACACCTCGGCCAAGAGAAGCCGAAGTCCATGGCAGCCCTCACGACACCCATGACCCGCTTTTGCGCGGGCGAGGACAGCTGGCTGGCTCGCAGCAACAACACATCAAGAAATCCTGGCAATTCATATGCCAAAGATACTAACGGCAGACCACGTCGCAGCAGACACAAGCGCGACAACAACAGCGACAACGCCGAAGACACGACAGTCAATGCCAGAGTCAGTGGCTCTAAATCCGGTCAGTGGAAAAAGCCATTCAAAAGATGCAATCTAGGCCCGTCCAGTTTGGACCGCATACTCGATCACTCGTGTCAAATTCACGGCACCCCCGATAAGCCAGCCAACCACACCAACAGAGAATGCTAGGTGTTCAAACAGGCGAGCAAGTTGAATACCGAAAACAAGGAAAAGGGGCTGCATAGAGACGATGAGGAGGAGCCCCGGCGGCCGAACACAGGAGGACAGAAGAAATTTCCTTCCCAAGTGAAAACGGTGAACATGATATACGCAACCCATATTCCCAAGTGGGAACGGAAGCGTGCACTAAGGGACGTCTATGCGATGGAGCCAGTCACCCCAAAGTTCAACCCATGGTCTTCTTGTCCGATCACTTCCGATCGTAGGGACCACCCCACTAGTATCAGTCATGGTGGTTCCGCACCATTGGTTCTTGATCCCATCATTGACGGATTTCACCTCACTTGAGTCCTTATGGACAGTGGCAGCAGCCTGAACCTGCTCTATTAGGATACAGTGTGCAAAATGGGTATAGACCCCTCGAGGATCAAACCCACAAAAACCACCTTCAAGGGTGTCATACCGGGTGTAGAGGCCCGTTGCACGGGCTCAATCACACTGGAAGTGGTCTTCGGATCTCCGGACAACTTCCGGAGCGAGGAGTTAATCTTTGATATCATCCCCTTCCGCAGTGGCTATCACGCACTACTCAGACGAACTGCGTTTGCTAGATTCAATGCGGTACCGCATTATGCATACCTCAAGCTCAAAATGCCAGGACCTCGCGGAGTTATAACAGCTAATGGAAACACAGAACGCTCGCTCCGCACAGAGGAGCACATTGTGGCCCTCGCAATGGATGTTCAAAGCAGCCTACTGCGGCCAACCGCCAATTCAGCGAAAAGGCCCCCGGACACCTTCAAGCGAGTTCGGAGTAACCTGCAACAGGATCTCCAGGCATGTTCAGAGCTCGGGTAGCAATTCGGCCTCCGTCATAGTCCCAATCAAGCGGAGAAATTTGTGCCGCGCGTACATAACTATGCACTCAAGATACCATGGGCATAGGCGGAGGCACGGCTATGGCACGTCCCACAATGTGGCTGAACCGCCCCAGGGGCCGTATACCTTTATCATTTTCTCTCTTTCAGGACCTTACTCTCTGGAAGCCCTTTCCGGCGGTCTGATTGTTGGACCCATTACGGGAAGGAAATACCAAGTAAGCAAGAAGCTCTGACGTACAAGGGAATTCCCAGGTGGTCTCTAATAACGATCGATGTACCTGTTTTTACATACCCATACGAAGCTTGCCCTTGGATAGGACATGTCAAATAGTCCTATTTTTTGCTTATTGCACTAATTGTATACGTACGCTTTGACGTATTATTTAAATAACAATGTATAGCGTTAGCCTATTATTGCATTTCTTTTTTTCCTTGTTCGCTTATTTACGACAAATGGCACTCGTACATTCTAGTACGACCAGTGCGCCAGGGGCTTCAGTGTACCCCATAACACGGCACGAAAAGTCCGAACACTTTCGACAGTGCGGCACCCCGAACTTATAGCATTATATGCATCAGCTCCGAATGATGTCTTGGGTCAATAGTTGGGTTTGCCCGGCTCCCATGTTTTGGTACCTTACGTTCCGCTATATCGGCTAAGGTAGCACTGGGAGAACTACTGCGATTGTGTCCCAGTTCTCCCGGACGAGCATCTCAGTAGAGAAAGCCGAAAACTGACTGTCATGATGCGGCGAGAGCTGGTCGCTGTTCGAGAGGACTCAAATCCTTAAAGATTTTTTCCGCTTCGGGTGAGGAGTCGGCCTTGTCTGATTTAGGCGTATATAGCGCCCCAAATTCGGCCTTCCAAAATATTAGGGGCTTCGCCAAAATTTAAAATTGTAGACTTAGCATAATAGCATGGAATAATCAAAAATTATAGATACGTTGGAGACGTATCAAGCATCCCCAATCTTAATTCCTGCTCGTCCTCGAGTAGGTAAATGATAAAAAAAGAATTTTTGATGTGGGATGCTTCTTAGCATAATTTTCAATGTAATTCTTTTTATTGTGGCATGAATATTTAGATCCAAAAGATTCAAGATAAAAGTTTAATGTTGACATAAAAACAATAATACTTCAAACATGCTAACCAAGCAATTATGTCTTATCAAAATAACATAGTCAAAGAAAGCTTATCCCTACAAAATCATATAGTTAGGTCATGCTTCAATTTCGTCACACAAAACGTTCTCATCATGCATAACCCCGATGACAAGCCGAGCAATTGGTTCATACTTTTTAACGCGCTTCAGACTTTTCAACCCTTACGCAATACATGAACGCAAGCCATGGATATAGCCCTATGGGTGGAATAAATTATAATGATGGGGGTTATGTGAGAAGACAAAAAGGTAGAAAGTCTCACATTGACGCGGCTAATCAATAGGCTATGGAGATGCCCATCAATTGATGTCAATGAGAGGAGTAGGGATTTCCATGCAACGGATGCACTAGAGATATAAATATATTAAAACTCAACAAAAGAAACTAAGTGGGTGTGCATCCAACTTGCTTACTCACGAAGACCTAGGGCATTTTGAGGAAGCCCATCATTGGAATATACAAGCCAAGTTCTATAATGAAAAATTCCCACTAGTATATGAAAGTGACAACATAGGAGACTTTCTATCATGAAGATCACGGTGCTACTTTGAAGCACAAGTGTGGAATAAGGATAGTAACATTGTCTCTTCTCTCTTTTTCTCTCATTTTTTCTTTCTCCTTTTTTTTCTTGGGCCTTCTCTTTTTTTTCTTTGGCCTCTTTTTTTTGTATTTAGTCCGGAATCTCATCCCGACTTGTGGGGGGATCATAGTCTCCATCATCCTTTCATCACATGGGACAATGCTCTAATAATGATGATCATCACACTTTTATTACTTACAACTCAATACTTAGAACAAAATATGACTCTATGTGAATGCCTCCGGTGGTGTACCGGGATATGCAATGAATCACGAGTGACATGTATGAAAAATTATGAATGGTGGCTTTGCCACAAATACGATGTCAACTACATGATCATGCAAAGCAATATGACAATGATGGAGCGTGTCATAATAAACGGAACGGTGGAAAGTTGCATGGCAATATATCTCAGAATGGCTATGGAAATGCCATGATAGGTAGGTATGGTGGCTGTTTTGAGGAAGATATAAGGAGGTTTATGTGTGATAGAGCGTATCATATCACGGGGTTTGGATGCACCGGCGAAGTTTGCACCAACTCTCAAGGCAAGAAAGGGCAATGCACGGTACCGTAGAGGCTAGAAAATTGTGGAAGGTTGAGAGTGCATATAATCCATGGACTCACATTAGTCATAAAGAACTCATATACGTATTGCAAAAGTTTATTAGCCCTCGAAGCAAAGTACTACTACGCATGCCCCTAGAGGGATAGATTGGTAGGAAAAGACCATCGCTCGTCCCTGACCGCCACTCATAAGGAAAGCAATCAAAGAACACCTTATGTGTCAAAATTGTCACACAACTTTTATCATACGTGCATGCTACGGGACTTGCCAACCTTAACACAAGTATTTCTCAATTTCACAATTACTCAACTAGCACAACTCTAATATTACCACCTTTATATCTCAAAACACTTATCAACTATTAAACTTATCATGATATTCAATGAACTCAATATGGAAGTTTTTATTATGCTCATCTTGGATGCCTATCACATTCGGATTAATTTCACAATTAAAGCGCTTACCATGCTGTTTAATACTCTCAAAATAATATAATTGAAGCATAAGAGATCAATAATTTCTATAAAATAAAACCACCACCGTGCTCTAAAAGATATAAGTGAAGCACACAGAGTATTCTAACAAATTCCGAATCATGTGTGTCTCTCTCAAAAGGTGTGTACAGCAAGAATGTTGTGGTAAACTAAAAAGCAAAGACACAAACTATACAAGACGCTCCAAGAAAAACACATATCATGTGGTGATAAAAATATAGCTCCAAGTAAAGTTACCGATAGACGAAGACGAAGGAGGGGATGCCTTCCGGGGCATCCCCAAGCTTAGGCTTTTGGTTGTCCTTGAATTTAACCTTCGGGTGCCTTGGGCATCCCCAAGCTTAGGCTCTTGCCAATCCTTATTCCATAATCCATCAAATCTTTACCCAAAATTTGAAAACTTCAAAACAAAAAAATAATGTAAAATCTCGTGAGTCTGCTAGCTAAAGAAAACAAAACACCACTTCAAGGAACTGTAATGAACTCATTCTTTATTTATATTGGTGTTAAACCTACTGTATTCTAACTTCTCTATAGTTTATAAACTCTTTTATGTCGGTGGGAACGACACATGTGGGATCACTGGAATCCCTTCTACGGTCGGCGGGCACGGGGTTGTGAGAAGAGTAGGTCCAGGAGGCAACACAAGGATCGTTTACCCAGGTTCGGGCTGTGAGGATGCGTAAAACCCTAGTTCTGCTTTGGTGGATGTATTGAGTGTTCTTGAGCTTTTGAACTAGCTATGGTGGTTGTGTAGTTCCAAAAAGCCGAATCCCCCTCCTGGTCGCCTCGGGCCTCCTTTTATAGGGGAAAGGGGTTGCCACAGTGGCACACAGGAGGTGGAAATGTCTACAGTGCGTGAGCTTATCACACGGCATTACGGGACAAAGTGCATTAAATGCGCTACTTAGGTGTCCATTAGCTTTATCGGGGATGGGAACGAGGCCCGTCTCGTCCATCGCCTCTCCTTGCTTCGACACGCGCCCTGGCCAGCGATGCATGCAGAGGTGGCGCGGTGGCAGGGTCTTCACGAAGATCTGCATGCCACCACGCATGTGCTTGCCGAGTTGGTCTGAAGCCGCCAGATGCACACGCAGTGCCTGCCCAGCTGGTTCTGCTGGCAGCTGCATGCAAACGGCGGTGGAGCCTTGGCTGGTGTGGGTCTGGAACTGGTCCTGCTGGCGCCCTCGGCAAGGGCCTTGCCGGGTGCCTGGCAAGGGTCTTGCCATGGCATCGCAGTCGTCCCCGGCAAGGCGTTTGCCGGGGGTCTTGTGGATCTCCTCGGCTAGGATCCCACCGAGGGTCGCCGTCTTCTGGTTCTTATCTGATCTTGTGAGTTTATGATCTTGACGAAGATCTGCATGCCACCACGGAAGTGCCTCCCGAGCCCTAGTTCCAATACATTTGGTTGGGTTGGAACCCGTGGGCTCAAGGGTGGCTCACTCTGTTGGTGTTGGGAAAACTGCCTCGGCAAGGCTTTTGCCGAGGCCGGGGAGGCCGCCCCGGCAAGGGCCTTGCCGGGGGACTCCACCTCGCCCCTTTGTTGTCTTGTGTTCCTAGTCTTGGCGTTGCCTTGGTTGTCTTGTGCTTTTGCTTCTTCCCGGTTTCCCTCCTCTGCCCTGCTTAGGATGGCCGTGGGCACGGCTCTGACTGTCCGTGCACAAGTAAAGGGGTACAAAGAAGTGCCCCTACTTTAGTACACCGACAGGAGCCCCCGGGCCTGGGCTGAAGGAAATATGCCCTAGAGGTGTCACATCCTAGCTAGTCCATGCATTAGTGTGTTGCATCATGTTTAACTTTCATCAGAAATTTGAAATGGGGAAGACAGAACCCCCAGAACCCCTTTTGAAACCAACTAGGGTTTACTAAAATTATTTTCAATGAACCTGAAATGCCCTTCTAAAATGCTCATCACCTTTGCTTTGGTTCAGAGCTTCTGCCAAAAGTGGTGCACAATTTTCTAGGTCATCCTAAGGTTGTTGAATTAAATCATAAGTATTTGAGTTTGGGCATTTAAATTATATAAATATTTCAAATGCCCAAATAATCCCAAATTAAAATGTTCCAGGCTGGAAATATTCCAACTAAGGACCAGGTGCAGTTTGGTGAATTTTGGAGTTGTTTAAGTATTTTTAAAAAGTCCACAAAGTTACAGAAAATCGAAAAAGAAAACAGAATGGAAAAACCTTACCTGGCGCCACCCAACTGCCCACTGCTGCCCAGCCCAGCCACCAAGGCCAACGAGCTGCTTGGCTTGGCCAGCAGTAGGCAGTGTGCTCGACGGCGAGCACCGCATGCGTGCCACGCAGCTGGCCGCCGCCTCGCCGCTTCCCTCACCGAGTTGCGATGCGAAATGCTCCCATTCTCTCCCCCCGAACCCTCAGACACCTCTCCTCCTCCCCAGCTCCTCCCCCTCATGCTCCCATGCCATGGCCGACGCCACCGCAGCCGCACCGTCGCCGTAGTCGCGCTCTCCGTCGTCCTTGCGCCTCCTCGTCGTGTCTAGGAAGTCTGCCGCCCTCCTCTTCCTCTAGCTAGCCGAGCCCCGAGCGCTCGCGTGGCCCGAGTCCTCTGCACCAACCTCGCCCGACCCCGCCGTCGGCGGAGATCCCTTCGACGCCGCCACAGACCAGCCTGGCCCCCGACCGCACCGAGTGCCTCCTCGAGTTCTCTGTGAGCTTAGCTACCTCCCCCTCCTTTCCTTTCTTGCTCCCGAGCCTTATAGCGACCGCACGGAGCTCAACCGCACGCGCCGCCGCGGAGCTCGTCGCCGACGTGCTCCCGGCCATCCACCGGTCACCTCTAGGTGTCCATCATGCTCACCGCACCGCGTAGCATCTAACCCACCACTCCACGCACCTCACCGCACACCGTAGCCCCTAGTTCGTCATCACCCGAACTCCGGCGGCCGCCAAGGTCGTCGCCGGCGCCGTTTCCGGCCACCCCGAGCCCAACCAACACCACCAAGAGCTGCGGCTTGCTCCCAGCCACCCGTAGATACCCTCCGCGGTTCATTTGGTCGCCGAAACGGCCAAACCCACTCTCGCCACCGCGTCTGGCTCGCCGGCGGCTAAACGCCAGTGTAGCCGACTCTGACTTTGACCACGGGTGGGCCCTGGCTGACTCTCCTAAGTCCATGACAGGTGGGGCCCAGCCCTGTTAACTAATCAGGATTAGTTTTAATTAATTTTTTAGTTAAACTAATTGCACTGACACACGGGACCCACCAGTCAGGTTTGACCTGGATGTCCACGTTGACCCTGACGTCATCCTGACGCATTGCTAACGCAGTAAATAAATTACTGGAATTATTCTGTTATAGGAAATTCCAGAAAATAGTTCAAACTTCAAAAATTCATAGAAATTAATCAGAACTCCAAATGCAAAGATTTATATATGAAAATGATCAAAAATGCATTATATCCATTGGTAAAGGTTTCATGCATGATAGAACAAGTTAACCTTGCTGTTTAAGCAGATTAAGATAATACACCTTTATGGCTATATTAAATGAGCTAACATTTGAATCTTTGATTCAAATGAGTTCATCCCTATTTGTTCCAACTTGCATTAGGCCAACACACATTCATAATGCCATGTAATAGCATGCATCATATTGTTGCATATTGCCATGTGTGTTTATTTTCGGTATGTCTTTCGTGATAGGTTCTGCCTCTGAGGATAATCCCGAATATCCTTCTGAAGGGCAGTATCCTACCACCACTCCATCAAGCAAGCAACCCATTGATCATTCCGATACAAACCCATGTTCTCGCTTCTGCTCTTGTTTATCGTGATTAAGACAACGCGATTCAAACTGTTGTGTGCTGCGGTAGTTGAACCCACTTCCTTTGCATGATCTGTCATTGCCACAGTAACTAGATGAAACCCACTAGTATGTGTAGGAGTTGATTGAGCCATGCTTGTGATTCCTACCATGCTATGCTTGCTATGCTTAGAGTTGTGTCAGTCCGCTCATCGGGATGATGAACTGGAGTGAAAGGTTGTGTCGGGTTCGAGAGTGAAAGTGTTGAACACGCTTTGGTAAAGGTATCGATGAGAGGCCATGTAGGAGTACATGGTGGGTTGTTTCATTGAAGCCGCCCCTAAGAACTCGAGATCTGTGTGTGATTTAAGACTTAGCTACTACCACGCATTGGGATCCTTAATTGACCCTCTCGACTTATTAACCACTCTTGTCCTCATCCGGAGTTGCAAGTAGTTTCGTGTTTGTAGCATGTCAGGGCAGCCGCGCGCTGACCTTAGGGGTGGGCTGTGTTGCGTTACACGCGGGTCTGTGTACCGATTCGCCTGCTTGGTGTCTCGGGAACCCTGCACACATCGCTCGGGGCCGTTAGTGGAAACCTCGGCTGGACTCCCATGGATGGAACACGAATAGGCGATAAACCCGGACTCGACTCGTGTGTTTAGTCAGGTCGTGGCCGACACCGACGCTGGGCTTCCGCTGAAGGTTGCCGAGTACATGTCATGTAAACGCGGTAAGTGGTGAGAGCATGTGTGAAGAAGTACACCCTGTAGGGTATAAAACTATTCAATAGCCGCCGTCATGATAAAGGACTACTTGGTCACCTATACAGTTCATAGACAAGTAAATGGATACTACTAAAAGCCTCAAGATAGTGTGAGTGTCATGGATGGCCCTCTCGTGGGTTGACGAGAGGATCCACGGTGGAGTATTGTGATGGTGATTAGTGGACTCATGTGCGACAAATGCTTTTCAAGTGGTGTCACGAGGATAGCTTAGCCAAGAGTCAAAGCTGGCTTGTCAAATAACTCCACCACCTTCTTGAGAATGTGCATGTATGATAGGATTCTGCTTGTAAGACTTGTTGAGTACCTTCGCACTCATGTTTGCTTAATTAATGTTTTCAGACGACAACACCGCCCCTCCGATGGGTTTTATGTAGACCTTGACATCGATTTAGTGAAGTAGCCACCTAGGTGGTGATCCAAGGCTTGTGAAGGGCCACTGAGATAGAAGGGCTTTGACAAGCTTTCTTTCTTTCTAGAGTCTCAGATTGCACTAGTTTGCTTCCGCATGTGCTTGTATGTTTGTATGACTTGAGTGTCGGGTCATGTGACCCCTACCTGTATGGATATGTTATGTATGGCTCCTTGGAGCCTTTTAAATAAAGTACTTGAGTTGTAGAGTTTTGTTGTGATGCCATGTTGTATGTACTCATATCGGGCATATTGCGTGTATGATTGAAATGCCTGGTATGAGTGGGATCCGACAAACTAGTTGTTTATCCTTGGCAGCCTCTCATATGGGGAAATGTAGTCTCGTGCTTCTGAGCGATAGTAGTCCGCTAAAGCCCGGTTCACCGGAGTCCTACTAGCCCAGCACTACTGCTTGGACACTTGACTGGCCGGCATGTGTTTCACTTGCCTTATGTCTGTCCTTCGGGAAATGTCACGCGTGATATTCGAGTCCTGCCTAGCTCGCTACAGCCGGGATACCGGAGTCCTGTTAGCCAGTGCTACAGCCCGAATTCATACGTTGATGACCGACATGCTCGATGTGATTCATGTATGCCTGTCCCCATGGGTTAGTGCCGCTTGGGCTCACGACTAGCCATGTCGGCCCGGTTCTTTGTCATATGGATGCTAGCGACACTATCATATACGTGAGCCAAAAGGCTAAACGGTCCCGGCCATGGTAAGGCGACACCTGTGGGAATACTGTGCGTGAGGCCGCAAAGTGATATGAGGTGTTACCGGCTAGGTCGATGTGACTTGAATCGGGTCCCGACAGCGTTGGCATCGAGCAGGGGCTGCTGTAGGTTCGCTAAGCCAAACTGGTCGATGTTGAGTCTAGAAATGCTTTAGTTATATGTAGGGAATTGATTGTGGGAGGGAACGTAAGGCTCTTTTACTCCTTTACCTTATGCCCTCGATCCGAGTCATCTTCTTCTCATTCCACGTGGGTATAGGACTAGGCTCTCTTCTCTATCGTGTTCACGTGTTACTAATCCGTAGTAACTTATAGGATTGTTGGTTAGAGCCTCAGTTCAGTTTCTACTACTTTTTAGTATGCTATCGCTTGAACCAGAACCTTGATATGATGTTGTTGAGTGGTTTTGCAATCTGATTATGAATGTCTCAAATCTGTTTTGAGCATTTACAGATGTTATGCTGCCCGATTTTCCCGAGAAATTCTAATGTCTTTGCATTGTGGCTGTGCTTTCAGATGGCCACCCGTCCCCAGAACCAAGTGGTTCGTCTGACCCGTTGCATTGATGTGTGTGGTCACACGGCAATGTTGGTTCGGTGATGGTCGAGACCGTTACCGATGGTATCCTGAATATACCGTCGAGGAGCAGTTTAGAGATTTTAATCAAAGCCAATATCGTACACGGTCGATATATCCATCTTATCTCGAGCTACCAACCGCTCCACTGCACTTATGGACTTGGGATCACTATTGGGATGTCCGTGCAGGATGCAGCCTACTCAATGATGACTATTATTCGAGCCAGAACTGCCTTTGCAGCAACACCGATTTCCGCTACATGCTAGCATCCTCCCTCGGGCGCATGGTTACCTTCGTGGTATGTACAGCAATGCATCCCATGAGGACTCACCTTCGCACCACTCTCGAGATGTTTGGAAGACAAGGACCGTGAAAACCGGCCTTGCGATGGAGCTCTTTAATGCCCGCTCGATCACCGGGCCACTCGACTGGTTTGTACCGCCGTGCAAGCCGGATACATGGACATGAGGGACTTGTACCCTGTGCGGGCTGGTCTGCCAGACTTTATGGAGTGGCGTGATGTAGGAGGCATCACCCCTCCTCGTGGACCTCGTCTGCCGCCGTTTGTTGGACCACGGCCACATCCGAGTCCCTATGGTCCACAAGCTTCACATGATCGTCTGTTTCCGGATGATCATGTTCCGCTTCCAGGCTTGGGTGGTAACTTCTATGAGGACTACTACGGAGCTGTCTGAGTTACTAGTAGTATCCCTAGTATTGTAATAGTTGTATTTCCACCGTCCTGCATGACCTGTGGAATATGACTTAGTGTGTATCATTCCGGAAGTGTAGAAAAATAATGTATAGGAGTTGGAATGCTTCCGATGAGATGTAACGCCTTTCACTATAGTTGTACTCCGTCGGGCTTGTACTAAACTATGAATGGTGTGTATGACCGTTGGTATATATATGGCAGTTTTTATATTACCATGTCATACGGATGAACATCTCTGCATTCCGTGTTATCCATTACATTCCGCACTTCCTTGCTAAATTCTGCCATCCTGGTTTAAACCGTTGTTTTGTTTCCTAGGATGGTCAACACCAAGAATAATCCTGCTGCTCCGGAGCAGGGAGAAGCCAGCGCAGCTAGGAATGTAAATCTGCCTCAACCGCCATCTTTGGCCGAGGTTATGTTGGAGGCAGAACGCAACAAGCGTGAGATCAATCGCTTGCTGGAGCGGATTGAGCAAAACACCGCACGCCAGCCAAGAAATGATCCGGTGTCACTCAATGACTTTGTCAAGCTGTATCCACCGAAGTTCAAGTATTCCGTTGAGCCTCTCGATGCGGATGATTGGCTTCGCAGCATCACCCACAAGCTACGTTCTGCCAACGTGGCTGAAGCTGATAAGGTTACTTTTGCCGCCTATCACCTCGAAGGCCCTGCTAGCCTTTGGTGGGAGAATTATGAGGCTATGCGCCCGGTTGGACAAATCACTACTTGGGCTGAATTCAGTGCCGCTTTCCGTGAGCATCACATCCCGAAAGGTCTCCTGGATCATAAGAGGGAGGAGTTCTGCAACTTCACCTAGGGCAGACTGACTGTGGATACTTACAGCCGTGAGTTTGGAAATCTAGCACGTTATGATCCTGAAGAGGTTTCTACCAACGCCAAGAAGCAGGCAAGGTTCCGCAAGGGACTTAGCCCCGAGCTTCGCCGTGATCTTCGTCTCCACGAGTGCACCTCCTTCCAGAAATTAGTCAACAAGGCTATCAGTGCGGAAACTGGACAGTCTGACTTTGAAGCTTCACACAAGCACTCCTGTGACTTTGGTTCTTCATCCGGCTCTGGATCTTAGAAGCGCCGGGTCTGGATTCCAAACACTGCTCTGCCACCCAGGTTTACCCCGAGGCCATCCTTTGAGGCGCCTCGCCCCAACCAGCAGTATGCACCGCCCAAGACTTATGGTGGCCCCGCTGCTAATGCTGCTCCACGCCCCAACATGATAACCTGTTTCAAGTGTGGAGAAATGGGCCACTACATCCGTGAGTGTCCCTGAACAACTCGGTCCAGATCGAAAGTCTGTTGGCCGTGGTAAGCCAGCAGAAAGGTGCTCTCGCTAAACCAGCCGCCATTGCTCGTGGCCACGCCAACTATGTTTCAGCCGAGAAACCCATGAGGATCCCAACGTCGTTCTCGGTACGCTCCTTGTTAATTGTCATCCGGCAACTGTTCTTTTTGATACTGGAGCATCTCATTCATTTATTTTTGAGAGCTATGCTCGATTACACAATACCACATTCTATGACATGCACACCTCCATGGAAATTCAGACTCCTGGTTCTAGATGGCAAACCTCTAGAATAAGTCATGGGAATGAAATTCTTGTCGACAGATTAGTCTTTCTTGCATCTCTAATAGCTCTCAAGTCCTCGGACATAAACATCATCTTGGGTATGGACTGGATGTCAGCCCATTATGCTAAGATTGATTGCTCTACTAGTACTGTTCAACTCACCCATCCTTCGGGCAAGATAGTTAATGTTTCGACCCGAGTGTCTAAGCGTCAGCTTTACTCCTTAAATGCCAACCCCTTCCGCACCTCAAGATATTCCGGTAGTCCGTGATTTTCCTGATGTCTTTCAGAAGAACTGCCAGTGTTCCACCCGATGTGGATGTCGAGTTTGTGATAGATCTTGTTCCCTAACTGCTCCAATTTCTAGAAGACCTTATAAGATGGCACCCCTAGAACTAGCCGAGCTTAAAAACAACTCGATGAGTCCTTGCAAAAGGGTTTCATCCGCCCTAGCTCATCTCCATGGGCTTGCCCCGTCCTCTTCGTCAAGAAGAAGGATGGAACGGATCGGATGGTTGTGGATTACCGACCGTCAATTTGGTCACTATCAAGAACAAGTATCCGCTCCCGGGATCAACGATCCGTATGATCAGCTCGCTGATCCTCGCCTTTTCAAGATGGATTTGAGGTTGGGCTACCATCAAATCAAAATCAAGAACGGGACATTCCTAAACGGCCTATGTTACTCGTTATGGCCAATACGAGTACACCGTCATGTCCTTCGGGTTAACCAATGCTCCAGCCACCTTCTCTCGGTTAATGAACTCAATCTTCATGGAGTATTTGGATAAATTCGTCGTGGTATACCTCGATGATATACTCATCTACTCCAAGAATGAGGAAGAACATGCCGAACATCTAAGGCTAGTATTGATGAAACTTCGAGAGCACCACCTTTATGCTAAATTCTCTAAGTGTGAATTCTGGTTACCAGAAGTGACCTATCTAGGCCATGTAATCTCTGTTAAGGGCATTGCTGTCAATCCCGAGCGAGTTCAAGTCGTCCTTGACTGGACTCCACCTGAATCGATCAAGCAAGTTCGGAGTTTCCTCGGTTTAGCGAGCTATTGCCGCCGCTTCGTCGAGAATTTCTCTAAAGTTGCTAAACCTCTAACTGAACTCCTCAAGAAAGATAAGAAGTTCGAATGGACGCCACAGTGTGAGTTCAGCTTTCAGGAACTGAAAAGACTGTAACACCCCAAAATTCTTGACCTTGTTTAATTAATTTAAAACTTTGCCAGGAAATTAAATATTTATTTTTATGGACTTTATCTTGATTTCAGAGCCTCTCTTTCCCCTAAGTTGTGGAGTTTTTCACCCCTAGTAAAAACTTTTCAAAATAGGTTATTGGACTTGTTTATCCTCTCAAGAAAAATCCTTTCTTTTCATCAGAGGAATTAAATATATAATATAATCTTTATTTTCTTGAAAAATGGTTTCCCATGGTTTTATGGTCCTTTTTGAACTGCAACCATTTGATAAAATCCTTCAAAAATTCCACCAAATTTTGGAGATATCATGTGATGTCACCAAACCACTTTTATGCAAAAAGATATTTCATTCCCTAGATATTTTGAGCCCTACACCCAATTTTCTTCTCTGGTCCAGTGGGCAATTTTGCACTACAACCTATTTAAATATTTCTTTCTAGCCTCCACCAAAAATTTGGGATGTTAGTAGAAGCCTATGGTTCAACTTTATGCAAAAACCCAGTGTTGTCATTTGAAAATTTTGAGTGAATCAACCTCATTTTCATTCTGGTCCAACATGATGGTTTGTACATCATCCATATTATTGCTTGCTCCTTGACCCTTGATTCTTTCCCCTCCTTGTAGACCACCCTACACAACCCTTAAGTCCAGGAGAGTGGACCCATTGGATGATCCTAGGTGCTTGCAATCATACCCTCTTCTTTCTCGTCAAACCGAGGTTTTGCAAAATTGCACTATCAAGTTTCTTCTTTGACAAACTAGCTTCACCACCCCTTATCCATCCAAGAAGACACTGATCCGGAGAAGTTGGTCACCCCAAGTAATGCGAGGTGCCTGTGGCATTTTGTTAAACACCTTGAGAGCATGAACAGTTTTGGCATGAGTTTTGGTTTGCATTGTGGACCTAATCATCTGACCCAGCGACCTTGTCCACTAAGCTTCCAACTAATGCTAACCAAGACCTGTAAATCCCCAACCCCACCAAGGCCTCCTAGCATGCCCTGGCATTTTGCCGAACGGTTGGCGCAGACGCCTGGCGCGCGCAGAGCGCTGCGTTTTGCACGCAGGCGGCCGAGCTGCCGCGTCCCTGTGTTGACCCTCCCCGAGCTCGATCTGATCCACTGGTATAGCTGCGTCGCGCCCCACCCGACCGCCCCGGCTCGCTTCATAACATGGCGCGGCAGCAAGCTTCTTGGCGGCACGCTTATGTCAGATCCATGGACGGCGCCGCCCAAACCCTCCGCCGCTAGCTGCCCTCGTGAACAGGCCGCTCATCCCCCAGCTCCTTCAGCCACGCCGCGCCCCGCTAGCCTCGCCACGCTGCCACTGCAAACCCACAAGGGCGGTGAGCCACCGCCTCATCCACGGTCGTCGCCAACCGCCTCCGTGCCTATATGAACCCACTCCGAGCTCTTCACGCTGGACAGAACGCCTCGATGCCATTGAAAGGCCCTCTAGCTCCCATTCCTCCAGAGGCCATCGATCTCCCGTCCTCGCGCTTTGGGCCGCCGCCTCCGGTCGATTCCGAGCAACCAGAGCTGCTTCCCTCCATGCTCTCCTTCATTAGCTCCATGTCGACCCGTGAACCCTTTTCCACTCCCATTTTCACCCGGGAGCCACGGTATGCCAAGCCCCATTCCTCCCAAGCTTCCTCCGCCATGGAGGAAGGAGCTCTCACCCCCAAACTTCACCACGCCCCTAACCACCGCAGATTGATGCGGTACCTCTTCCCGATCACCCCCATATCACGAGCGCGTCGAACGGTGGCTTGTGTCACCGGGGATCGCCGTTGGAAACGGCCCCTGTCTCTGTCGAGGCGCGCACGGGGGGGGGGGGAAGATGAACCCGACAGGTGGGGACCACCTGTCGGTGAGCCAACCCAAGCCACTAGTGGCGCAACCCGACCGATACGTTTTTCTCTGGTGGAAGCGTATTTCCAGTAAGTACGCGACCAATCTCAGAAGACGCAGTCCAGGCGAACCGTTTTCCTTTTTTCTGCCTTTTTTAAAACAGAACTTTGACTAAACTTTGACTGGGCTTAACTTTTTAAATATAACTCCAAATGACTTGATTCTTTTTCTGTTGCTTTCCAAATATTGTCTAGTTTATTTTTATATTTATTTGAAGATTTTCCAAGAAATTTTTTTGTACTGATTTTAAAGTGTTTGTTATTTGAATATTTTTCAAAATAGGATTTTGGAGAGAAGCAGAAAACTTTCAAAAGTTTTTAGGATGCACCCTGCCTCTACACAACTTGAAGGCAAGCATTCTGAACCCCGGCATAATAATTTTGGTGTGTTAGTTGACACGTTTATAACACCACCTTATTTTCGGGAACTTGTTATTTCTTGTGACATGATCATTTGCATGGATGCATATCAGTGTTTTCCTTGCTGTTGGAAATGAATATACTTGTGATGGTAATCATCCTCATGTACCTTGCATGCATGCCGGAAAGGAATCTCGGAAAGCATCTGCCTTGGGTAGGCGTGAGCTTGTCGCCGGTCTCCGTTGGGACGATTATGTCTGGTGTGGCATAGTAAGGTATAATGAGCGGTGATCCTGTTGATTGAAAATATGTTTGTTTTACATATCATGCAGAAATATTTAAGCCTCCCGAGTCGGCCGTAGCTCGAGCCTTGTTCCAAGAAACCCCAGCACTTGTTTCAGGCTTCCATTAGTCCCTGCCATAGGTACAGATGGTTCAAGAAGTTGTTAACCCTTGTCTTGGCACACACCGCATGAGAGGCCATGGTGGAAGATACCGGCTGATCCGTAGGCATGCCACCTGGTCCGGGAGCATGGGTGTATCCGATTGGGACCGAGAGGGGCACCCCTTAGAGCGCGATAGAAATTTGATCCCATGCTACGCGAGGTTGTAGCCTCCCACTTAGAGTTTTGCTTAACAAGTGTCGTGGGTGATTCCGCACACGAGTAAAGTTAAGTCGGTGTGTGCAAGCCAGTGTGTTTTCACTAAAAGACCGTGAGACAGAATTAGTCCCGATGGATTAAAGAAACTGCTACTCGTGGGTAAATAGCACACCCTCTGCATAGGTATTAAACCTATTCAATAACCCTGTCCTCGGTTAAGGATTCCATCTAGGATGGGTCAAGTGTCGGTCTTAGTGTCATCTCCGAGGAGAACTACTAAACCAGAACTTGGTTTATGATTTGTGACTTGTGATGATGATAATGATTATTATTATAGACTAACCCCTTTATACTACTTGAATTATTGAGTATCGCTGGGACGGTTCTACCTCCTGGATATTCACTGCATTTACTTATAAGCCCTTTATGTGGTGTCGCCGACGCCTCGATCGTGGCATTGCTTCGCTTATTTATAAGCCCTTTATGTGGTGTCGCTCGACGCCTCGATCGTGGCATTTCTTCCGCTTATTTATAAGCCCTTTATGTGGTGTCGCCGACGCCTCGATCGTGGCATTTCTTCTGCTTATTTATAAGCCCTTTATGTGGTGTCGCCGACGCCTCGATCGTGGCATTTCTTATGTTTATTTATAAGCCCTTTATGTGGTGTCGCCGACGCCTCGATCGTGGCATTTCTTCTGTTTATTTATAAGCCCTTTATGTGGTGTCGCTAAGACGCCCGAATGTGGCATTTACTACTGCTCGTCATTACATATTTGTGGTCACTTAGTAATAATCCACATGTATGCACCAAGGATTTCATTTCTTTATGACTGACGTTGTGATCGTAAAATGTTCATCAAGGCATGATTTTTTATTGTTATATTATACCTGTGTTTAGAATGTTTGCGAGTACATTCAAAGTACTCACTGGCTTGTCCCTGGCTATTGTCTTGGCCAGATTCCTTGCATGGAGAGGAGCGTTGAGATGACAGCCCCGGAACCTAAGCATGGAGATAGCAGCCCCGCGAAGATAGGAGTTAACCTGGTCAGCTGTTCTTGTGGGAAATGGAGTTCCATGGACACTGATGATCCACAAACCGCTTCCGCCATCAACCACTAGAAACCATTTGTTGAACTTCCAGCCAGAATTGCCTTGTACTTCATATTTTGTATTCTGCTTGGAATTTCAGATCAAGTTGGTGCCTCATCATTAACAAGAAACCGGGCTGGTGAGCACGACGGCCATTTCTAGAAGTTGATTCCCGAAAACCGTCGCGACAAACTTGGTATCAGAGCCAGGCTGACCATTGGCTAATCCTATCTTAGCCAGGTCGAGAAACCTAGGAAAACCAACCCACCTGCACCCTAACCGTAACCCCAACCAAGCTTCCTGCAAGATAGCCACACAAGGACCCGACACTTTTTGCGCCGGTGCCCAACCTATCAGTTTAGCCTGTCGATCACACGCCAAAGGACCGACACATAATCTGTCCTATTCGCAAGCATGCGAAGGAAGACGCCGTCCCCTTTTTCTATAAAAAGGGCACGCTAGTCGCTACCCAGCCACCCCAGTACGAGCTGTTCAAATCAAGAATTACCCCTTCCACCTCGAGATACTGGGCAGCATTGCACATCCCTCCCGTAGGCCCAAACCAAGACCCAACGGAGGTCTCCTTCATGGGGAAATCTATGTCGACCCCACATATGGCAGTAGAAGCCGCTGCATATGAAGCGCTTGCTCGCCTTCGATTCATGGTACCCTATGCCAGCGAACGAGGGTATTATTGCTTTCCGAGCCGTGCAGCACCCGGGGGAGTAACATATTTTCCCCGGTGGACGAATTGAGTGAGACCCAGTTCTGGCCAACCTTGCCCAATACGTCATCGCTCAAGAGCGTTTAACCCAATGTTTGATGGGTTATCTCCAGAGCCTCGCGGATTTAAATCCTCAGATCGCGATCGGCAGATCACTGAGGCCCAACCAAGGGAGACACATTCATCGGCTGGTCAATCCGCTTTCCCCGATAGAAGAGGAGTGCATCCCAGTACCAGAGACGTTTTCTCGGGACCCCGTCCAGTTACCATTTGCAATATAGATGTCACTACTGTGTTTATTATTGCAACATTTATTTATGCATTGTAACTTATGCGTGGTACCCCGAGTTTGCGCGCCGAGTAAATTATTTAGTTTCTATTAATGGGAGTAGTTCTGTTGCGGTTTGACTCTAATGCATTATTGTTTTCCCTCGCGAGAAATTCTGGAGTGGAATTTCTTTTCCCTGAGTTGCTACATCATATATCTTCTCACGACATGGATTATTTTTATTCACGCAACACCACCACCTCTCGAACACATTCACTACTTACAAAATCTCGTAACCGTGGAGTATTTGTGTTTTCAAACCAGCTCTTAGCAAATCTCGAGGACGAGATTTTTCTTAAGGGGGGTAGTGTTGTAACACCCCAAAATTCTTGACCTTGTTTAATTAATTTAAAACTTTGCCAGGAAATTAAATTTTTATTTTTCTGAACTTTATCTTGATTTCAGAGCCTCTCTTTTCCCTAAGTTGTGGAGTTTTTCACCCCTAGTAAAAACTTTTCAAAATAGGTTATTGGACTTGTTTATCCTCTCAAGAAAAATCATTTCTTTTCATCAGAGGAATTAAATATATAATATAATCTTTATTTTCTTGAAAAATGGTTTCCCATGGTTTTATGGTCCTTTTTGAACTGCAACCATTTGATAAAATCCTTCAAAAATTCCACCAAAATTTGGAGATATCATGTGATGTCACCAAACCACTTTTATGCAAGAAGATATTTCATTCCCTAGATATTTTGAGCCCTACACCCAATTTTCTTCTCTGGTCCAATGGGCAATTTTGCACTACAACCTATTTAAATATTTCTTTATAGCCTCCACCAAAATTTTGGGATGTTAGTAGAAGCCTATGGTTCAACTTTATGCAAAAACCCAGTGTTATCATTTGAAAATTTTGAGTGAATCAACCTCATTTTCATTCTGGTCCAACATGATGGTTTGTACATCATCCATATTATTGCTTGCTCCTTGACCCTTGATTCTTTCCCCTCCTTGTAGACCACCCTACACAACCCTTAAGTCCAGGAGAGTGGACCCATTGGATGATCCTAAGTGCTTGCAATCATGCCCTCTTCTTTCTGTCAGAAACTGAGGTTTTGCAAAAATTGCACTATCAAGTTTCTACTTTTGACAAACTAGCTTCACCACCCCCTTATCCATCCAAGAAGACACTGATCTGGAGAAGTTGGTCACCCCAAGTAATGCCTAGGTGCCTGTGGCATTTTGTCAAACACCTTGAGAGCATGAACAGTTTTGGCATGAGTTTTGGTTTGCATTGTGGACCTGATCCTCTGACCCAAATGACCTTGTCAACTAAGCTTCTAACTAATGCTAACCAAGACCTGTAAATCCCCAACCCCACCAAGGCCTCCTAGCATGCCCTGGCATTTTGCCGAACGGTTGGCGTGCATGCTCTGGGCGCGGCCAGAGCGCGCGTTTTGCACGTGCGTCCAGCTGCCCTCGTGAACAGGTCGTTTTCATCCCCCCAGCTCCTTCAGCCACGCCGTGCCCCGCTAGCCTCGCCACGTTGCCCTGCAAACCACAGTGGCGGTGAGCCACCGCCTTATCCACGGTCGTCGCCGAACCGCCTCCCGTGCCTATATGAACCCACTCCGAGCTCTTCACGCCGGACAGAACGCCTCGATGCCATTGAAAGGCCCTCTAGCTCCCATTCCTCCAGAGGCCATCGATCTCCCCGTCTCTGGCAGTTTGGGCCGCCGCCGCCCTCCGGTCGATTCCGAGCAACCAGAGCTGCTTCCCCTCCATGCTCTCCTCTATTAGCTGCATGTCGACCCCGTGAACCCTTTTCCACTCCCATTTTCACCCGGGAGCCACGGTATGCCAAGCCCCATTCCCTCCCGAAGCTTCCCCTCCGCCATGGAGGAAGGAGCTCTCACCCCCAAACTTCACCACGCCCCTAACCACCGCAGATTGATGCGGTACCTCTTCCCGATCACCCCCATATCACGAGCGCGTCGAACGGTGGCTTGTGTCGCCAGGGATCACCGTTGGAAACAGCCCCTGTCTCTGTCGAGGCGCGCATGGGGGGGAAGAAGATGAACCCGACAGGTGGGGACCACCTGTCGGTGAGCCAACCCAAGCCACTAGTGGCGCAACCCGACCGATACGTTTTTCTCTGGTGGAAGCGTATTTCTAGTAAGTACGCGACCAATCTCAGAAGACGCAGTCCAGGCGAACCGTTTTCCTTTTTTCTGTCTTTTTTAAAACAGAACTTTTACTGAACTTTGACTGGGCTTAACTTTTTAAATATAACTCCAAATGACTTGATTCTTTTTCTGTTGCTTTCCAAATATTGTCTAGTTTATTTTCATATTTATTTGAATATTTTCCAAGAAATTTTTTTGTACTGATTTTAAAGTGTTTGTTATTTGAATATTTTTCAAAATAGGATTTTGGAGAGAAGGAGAAAACTTTCAAAAGTTTTAAGGATGCACCCTGCCTCTACACAACTTGAAGGCAAGCATTCTGAACCCCGGCATAATAATTTTGGTGTGTTAGTTGACATGTTTATAACACCACCTTATTTTTGGGAACTTGTTATTTCTTGTGACATGATCATTTGCATGGATGCATATCAGTGTTTTCCTTGCTGTTGGAAATGAATATACTTGTGATGGTAATCATCCTCATGTACCTTGCATGCATGCCGGAAAGGAATCCCAGAAAGCATCTGCCTTGGGTAGGCGTGAGCTTGTCGCCGGTCTCCGTTGGGACGGTTATGTCTGGTGTGGCATAGTAAGGTGTAATGAGCGGTGATCCTGTTGATTGAAAATATGTTTGTTTTACATATCATGCAGGAAATATTTAAGCCTCCTGAGTCGGCCGTAGCTCGAGCCTTGTTCCAGTAAACCCCGAACTTGTTCCGTGCTGCCATTAGTCCCTGCCATAGGTAGGGTATGGTTCAGTAAGTTGTTAACCCTTGTCTTGGCACACACCGCATGTAGAGGCCATGGTGGAAGATACCACCAGATCCGTAGGCATGCCACCTGGTCCGGGAGCATGGGTGTATCCGGTTGGGACCGAGAGGGGGCACCCTTAGAGCGCGATAGAAATTTGATCCCATGCTACGCGAGGTTGTAGCCTCCCACTTAGAGTTTTGCTTAACAAGTGTCGTGGGTGATTCCGCACACGAGTAAAGTTAAGCTGGTGTGTGCAAGCCAGCGTGTTTTCGACTAAAAGACCAGAGATGAATTAGTCCCGATGGACTAAAGAAACTGCTACTCGTGGGTAAATAGCACACCCTCCGCAGAGGTATTAAACCTATTCAATAACCCTGTCCTCGGTTAAGGATTCCAGGTCTAGGATGGGTCAAGTGTCGGTCTTAGTGTCGGTCTCCGGAGAGAACTACTAAACCGTAACTTGGTTTATGATTTGTGACTTGTGATGATGATAATGATTATTATTATAGACTAACCCTTTATACTACTTGAATTATTGAGTATCCCCTGACGGTTCTACCTCCTGGATATTCACCGCATTTACTTATAAGCCCTTTATGTGGTGTCGCCGACGCCTCGATCGTGGCATTGCTTCGCTTATTTATAAGCCCTTTATGTGGTGTCGCCGACGCCTCGATCGTGGCATTTCTTCCGATATTTATAAGCCCTTTATGTGGTGTCGCTCGACGCTCGATCGTGGCATTTCTTCCATTTATTTATAAGCCCTTTATGTGGTGTCGCCGACGCCTCGATCGTGGCATTTCTTCTGTTTATTTATAAGCCCTTTATGTGGTGTCGCTCAGACGCCCGACTGTGGCATTTCTTCTATTTATTTATAAGCCCTTTACGTGGTGTCGCTAAGACGCCCGACTGTGGCATTTACTACTGCTCCGTCATTATATATTTGTGGTCACTTACTAATAATCCACATGTATGCACCAAGGATTTCATTTCTTTATGACTGACATTGTGATCATAAAATGTTCATCAAGGCATGATTTTTGATTGTTATATTATACCTGTGTTCAGAATGTTTATAGTACATTCAAAGTACTCACCGGCTTGTCCTCGCTATTGTCTTGGCCAGATTCCTTGCATGGAGAGGAGCGTTATGATGACAGCCCCGAACCTAAGCATGGAGATAGCAGCCCCGCGAAGATAGGAGTTAACCTGGTCAGCTGTTCCTGTGGGAAATGGAGTTCCATGGACACTGATGATCCACAAACCGCTTCTGCCATCAACCACTAGAAACCATTTGTTGAACTTCCAGGCCAGAATGGCCTTGTACTTCATATTTTTGTATTCTGCTTTGAATTTCTGTATGAAGTTGGTGCCTCATCAGCTAACAGTAAACCTGGGGCTGGTGAGCACAACGGCCATTTCTGGAAATTGATTCCCGGAAAACTGGTCGCGACAAAGACGCCTGACATCTGCTCCCGTACTTGTTCCACCAGATTTTTCTAAGGACTTTATTATCTATTGCGACGCCTCGCGACAAGGACTAGGTTGCATACTCATGCAAGATCGCCATGTAATTGCCTACGCTTCTCGACTATTCGCCCACATGAGGATAACTATCCCACACACGATCTACAGCTTGCAAGCAGGGTCCATGCACTCAAAACCTGGCGACATTACCTTCTTGGTAATCGCTATAAATTTACATCGATCACCAAAGTCTGAAATATATCTTCACCCAACCGGATTTGAATCTCGAGCAAAGATGTTGGGTCGAGTTGATTACAGATTACGACTTAGGAATATCTTACACCCTGTGCAAAGCTAATGTCATGGTCGACGACTAAGTCGCAAATCTTATTGTAACAATCTGATGTTACAACAAAGTCAACCATTTCTCCACGAGGAATTTCGTAAGCTTAACTTTCACATTGTTCCTCGAGGATTCCTTTCCACCCTGGTGGCGAAACCCAACCTTACGGATCGAACCATAACTCCTCAGCAGTATGATAGAGGAATATCTCGAATCAAGGAGAACATTGCTAGCGGAGATGCTAAGTGTTTCTCCATAGATGAGCGAGGTGTTGTCTTCTTTGAGAATCGCTTGGTGGTTCCCAAGAAACAACAGCTACGGCAACTGATCCTTAAGGAAGCTCATGACTCTCCTCTCACCATTCATCCTGGTAGTACTAAAATGTATCAAGACCTACGCCAGAGGTTTTGGTGGACTAGGATGAAGAGAGAAATTGCTCAATACATTGCTAGCTGCGACGTTTGTCGTCGAGTTAAAGCAGAACATCAACTGCCTGCTGGTACCCTTCAACCTTTGGAAATTCCTGAATGGAAATGGGATAAAATCGGTATGGATTTCATTACCGGGTTTCCCAGGACCAAGAGAGGGAATAATGCTATCTTCGTTGTCGTCGATCGTCTTTCCAAAGTAGCCCACTTCCTACCCGTCCGTGAGAGTATAACCGCTAGCCAGCTAGCTGATTTGTACATCTCTCGAATAGTGTCTCTTCATGGTATTCCATTGGAGATTAACTCAGACCGTGGAAGTCTCTTCACCTCTCGATTTTGGGAAAGTTTCCAAAATGCTATGGGAACTCGTCTCTCTTTTAGCACCGCCTTCCATCCTCAATCAAGTGGTCAAGTAGAACGAGTCAATCAAATCCTAGAGGATATGCTTCGAGCTTCTATCATCTCCTTAGGCATGAATTGGGAGAAATGCCTTCCATTCGCCGAGTTCGCTTATAACAATAGTTATCAAGCTAGCTTAGGCAAGGCTCCTTTCGAAGTTCTCTATGGACGGAAATGCGAACGCCTCAGAATCGGTCGAAAATCGGGAGAGACAACTCTTGGCCCGGATATGATTCAGAAGCGTAAGAGCAGGTTCGCGTTATTCGTGAGAAATTGAAAACAGCCCAATCTCGCCAAAAGAGCCAATATGATCGCAAGCATAAGCCTATGGCTTATGAAATTGGCGAGAAGGCTTACCTTCGGGTTACTCCTTTGAAGGAACCCATCGATTCGGTATCAAAGGCAAGTTGGCTCCTCGTTACATCGGACCCTTTCGCATTCTTGCCAAACGAGGAGAAGTTGCCACCAATTGAACTACCTCCGCATCTTTCTAGAGTCCATGATGTCTTCCACGCTTTCCAACTCACGCTGCTTCTCGGATCCTATCCGTGGAGTGGACCACTAAACGCTTGATCTCCAAGATAACCTCACCTATCGAGAATATCCCGCTCAGATTGTTGATCGCCGAGCGCATCACACGACGCCGTAATATCAAGTTTCTAAAGGTTCAATGGTCAAACCATTCCGAGCAAGAAGCAACTTGGGAAAGGGAGGATCGTCTTCGACTTGAGTATCCCACCTTTTTCGCAACGGACCCTTAATCTCGAGACGATATTCTTTTGAGTGGGGGTGAGTTGTCACATCCTAGCTAGTCCATGCATTAGTGTGTTGCATCATGTTTAACTTTCATCAGAAATTTGAAATGGGGAAGACAGAACCCGCAGAACCCCTTTTGAATCCAACTAGGGTTTACTAAAATTATTTCCAATGAACCTGAAATGCCCTTCTAAAATGCTCATCACCTTTGATTTGGTTCAGAGCTTCTGCCAAAAGTGGTGCACAATTTTCTAGGTCATCCTAAGGTTGTTGAATTAAATCGTAAGTATTTGAGTTTGGGCATTTAAATTATATAAAATATTTCAAATGCCCAAATAATCCCAAACTAAAATGTTCCAGGCTGGAAATATTCCAACTAAGGACCAGGTGCAGTTTGGTGAATTTTGGAGTTGTTTAAGTATTTTAAAAAGTCCACAAAGTTACGTAAAATAGAAAAGAAAACAGAATGGAAAAACCTTACTGGCGCCACCCAACCGCCCACTGCCCAGCCCAGCCCCACCAAGGCCAATGAGCTGCTTATTTGGCCAGTAGTAGGCAGTGCTCGACGGCGAGCACCGCATGCATGCAAGCACGCAGCTGGCCAGCCGCCGCTGCTTCCTCACCGAGCTGACGCGAACGCCTCCCATTCTCTCCCCAACCTCGTGACACCTCTCCTCCTCCCAGCTCCTCCCCTCGCCCCCACGCCATGGCCGACGCCACCGCAGCCGCACTGTCGCCAGAGTCGCGCCTCCGTCGTCCTTGTGCCTCCTCGTCGTGTCTAGGAGCTCCACCGCCTCCTCTTCCTCGAAGCTAGCCGAGCCCCGAAGGCCACGTGGCCCGAGTCCTTCAGACCAACTCGCCTGACCCCGCCGTCGCGGGAGATCCCTTCGACGCCGCCACCAACCAGCCTGTCCCGACCGCACCGAGTGCCTCCTCGAGTTCTCTCGTGAGCTTAGCTACCTCCCCTCCTTTCCTTTCTTGCTCCCGAGCCTTATAGCGACCGTGACGGAGCTCAATCAAGACGCTGCCGCCGCTGGAGCTCGTCAGCCGACGTGCTCCCGCCATCCACCGTCACCTCTCGGTGTCAATCATGCTCACCGCACCGCGTAGCATCTAACCCGCCACTCCACGCACCTCACCGCACACCGTAGCCCCGAGTTCGTCATCACCCGAACTCCGGCGGCCGCCAAGGTCGTCGCCGGCGCCGTTTCCGGCCACCCCGAGCCCAGCCAACACCACCAAGAGCTGCTGTTTGCTGCCAGCCACCCGTAGACACCCTCCGCGATTCATTTGGTCGCCGAAATGGCCAAACCCACTCTCGCCGCCGCGTCTGGCTCACCGGCGGCTAAACGCCGGTGTAGCCGACTCTGACTTTGACCACGGGTGGGCCCTGGTTGACTCTCCTGAGTCCATGACAGGTGGGGCCCATCCCTGTTAACTAATCAGGATTAGTTTTAATTAATTTTTTAGTTAAACTAATTACACTGACACACGGGACCCACCAGTCAGGTTTGACCTGGACGCCCCGTTGACCCTGATGTCATCTCGACGATTGTCGACGCAAAAATAAATTATTGAATTATTCTGTTATAGGAAATTCCAAAATAGTTCAAACTTCAAAATTCATAGAAATTAATCAGAACTCCAAATGCAAAGATTTATATATGAAAATGATCAGAAAAATCCATTCTATCCATTGGTAAAGGTTCCATGCATGATAGAACAAGTTAACCTTGCTGTTTAAGCAGATTAAGATAATACACCTTTATGGCTATATTAAATGAGCTAACATTTGAATCTTTGATTCAAATGAGTTCATCCTATTTGTTCCAGCTTGCATTAGGCCAACACACATTCATAATGCCATGTCATAGCATGCATCATATTGTTGCATATTGCCATGTGTGTTTATTTTCTAGATGTCTTTCGTGATAGGTTCTCCTCCGAGGATAATCCCAATATCCGCTCAAGGGCGATCCTACCACCACTCCATCGTGCAAGCAACCCATTGATCATTCCGATACAAACCCATGTTCTCGCTTCTGCTCTTGTTTACTGCATTAAGACAACGCGATTCAAACTGTAGTGTGCTGCGGTAGTTGAACCCACTTCCTTTGCATGACCTGTCATTGCCACAGTAACTAGATGAAATCCACTAGTATGTGTAGGAGTTGATTGAGCCATGCTTGTGATTCCTACCATGCTATGCTTGCTATGCTTAGAGTTGTGTCGTCCGGCTCATCGGGATGATGAACTGGAGTGAAAGGTTGTGTCGGGTTCGAGAGTGAAAGTGTTGAACACGCTTTGGTAAAGGTATCGATGAGAGGCCATGTAGGAGTACATGGTGGGTTGTTTCATTGAAGCCGCCCCTAAGAACCGAGATCTGTGTGTGTGATTTAAGACTTAGCTACTACCACGCATTGGGATCCTTAATTGACCCTCTCGACTTATTAACCACTCTTGTCCTTAGTCCGGAGTTGCAAGTAGTTTCGTGTTTGTAGCATGTCAGCCTGACGCAGCGCTGACCTTAGGGGTGGGCTATGTTGCGTAGGCACGTGGTCTGTGTACCGATTCGCCTGCTTGGTGTCTCGGGAACCCTGCACACATCGCTCGGGGCCAGTAGTGGAAACCTCGGCCGACTCCTGCGGATGGAACCCTAATAGGCGATAAACCCGACTCGGACTCGTGTGTTTAGTCGTCGTGGCCAACACCCACGCTGGCTTCCGCTGAAGGTTGCCGAGTACATGTCGTAAACGGCGGTAAGTGGTGAGAGCGTGTGAAGAAGTACACCCTGCAGGGTATAAAACTATTCAATAGCCGTGTCCGCGGTAAAGGACTACTTGGTCACCTATACAGTTCATAGACAAGTAAATGGATACTACTAAAAGCCTCAAGATAGTGTGAGTGTCATGGATGGCCCTCTCGTGGCTTGACGAGAGGATCCACGGTGGAGTATTGTGATGGTGATTAGTGGACTCGTAAAGCGACAAATGCTTTTCAAGTGGTGTCACGAGGGATAGCTTAGCCAAGAGTCAAAGCTGGCTTGTCTGCAATAACTCCACCACCTTCCCGAGAATGTGCATGTATGATAGGATTCTGTTGTAAGACTTGCTGAGTACCTTCGTACTCATGTTTGCTTAATTAATGTTTTCAGACGACAACACTGCCCCCTCCGATGGGTTTATGTAGACCTTGACATCGACGAGTGAAGTAGGCACCCAGGTGGTGATCCAAGGCTTGTGAAGGGCCACTGTAGATAGAAGGGCTTCGACAAGCTTTCTTTCTTTCTAGAGTCTGTACTCAGACTAGTTTGCTTCCGCATGTGCTTGTATGTTTGTATGACTTGAGTGTTGGGTCATGTGACCCTTACCTGTATGGATATGTTATGTATGGCTCCTCGGAGCCTTTTAAATAAAGTACTTGAGTTGTAGAGTTTTCTTGTGATGCCATGTTGTATGTACTCATATCGGGCATATTGCGTGTATGATTGAAATGCCTGGTATGAGTGGGATCCGACAAACTAGTTGTTTATCCTTGGCAGCCTCTCATATAGGGAAATGTAGTCTAGTGCTTCTGAGCGATAGTAGTCCGCTACAGCCCGGTTCACCGGAGTCCTGCTAGCCCATCACTACTGCTTGGACACTTGACTGGCCGGCATGTGTTTCACATCGTTCCTATGTCTGTCCCTTCGGGGAAATGTCACGCGGTGATATTCGGAGTCCTTCCTAGCCTGCTACAGTCCGGGATACCGGAGTCCTGTTAGCCCAATGCTACAGCCCGAATTCATACGTTGATGACCGACATGCTCGATGTGATTCATGTATGCCTGTCCCCATGGGTTAGTGCCGCTTTGGGCTCACGACTAGCCATGTCGGCCCGGGTTCTTTGTCATATGGATGCTAGCGACACTATCATATACGTGAGCCAAAAGGCGCAAATGGTCTCGGGCCATGGTAAGGCGATACCCGTGGGAATACCGTGCGTGAGGCCGCAAAGTGATATGAGGTGTTACCGGCTAGGTCGATGTGACTTGGAATCGGGGTCCTGACAAGAGGCAATAATAAAGTTATTATTTATTTCCTTATTCCATGATAAATGTTTATTATTCATGCTAGAAATGTATTAACCGGAAACATAATACTTGTGTGAATACATAGACAAACAGAGTGTCACTAGTATGCCTCTACTTGACTAGCTCGTTGATCAAAGATGGTTATGTTTCCTAGCCATAGACATGAGTTGTCATTTGATTAATGGGATCACATCATTAGGAGAATTATGTGATTGACTTGACCCATTCCGTTAGCTTAACACACGATCGTTTAGTATTCTGCTATTGCTTTCTTCATGACTTATACATGCTTTTATGACTATGAGATTATGCAACTCCTGCCATCGGAGGAACACTTTGTGTGCTACCAAACGTCACAACGAATCGGGTGATTATAAAGGTGCTCTAGAGGTGTCTCCGAAGGTACTTGTTGGGTTGGCGATTTCAAGATTAGAGTTTTCACTCCGATTGTCGGAGAGGAATCTCGGCCAACTCAAGAATGCAAATCACTATAAGCCTTGTAAGCATTGTAACTAACGAAAGAAGTTGCGGATGATGTATTACGGAATGAGTAAAGAGACTTGCCGGTAACGAGATTGAACTAGGTATTGAGATACCGACGATCGAATCTCGGCAAGTAACATACCGATGACAAAGGAACAACGATGTTGTTATGCGGTTTGACCGATAAAGATCTTCGTAGAATATGTGGGAGCCAATATGAGCATCCAGGTTCCGCTATTGGTTATTGAACGGAGACGTGTCTCGGTCATGTCTACATTGTTCTCGAACCCGTAGGGTCCGTGAGGGAGTCCTGGATTAGGGGGTATCCAGACAGCCGGATTATATACATCGTCCGGACAATTGAAGCGTGAAGATACAAGACTCAAGACTTCGACCCGTGTCCGGATGGGACTTTCCTTGGCGTGGAAGGCAAGCTTGGAGATCCGGATATTATATTTCCTTCCTTTTAACCGACTCCATGTAAACCCTAGCCCTCTCCGGTGTCTATATAAACCGGAGAGGTTGGTCCTTAGAAGGCCGATCACAATCACAACCATACCATCATAGGCTAGCTTCTAGGGTTTAGCCTCTACGATCTCGTGGTAGATCTACTCTTGTACTACCCATATCTTCAATATTAATCAATCAGGAAGTAGGGTTTTACCTCCATCGAGAGGGCCCGAACCTGGGTAAACATTGGTGTCCCTTGCTTCCTGTTACCATCAGCCTAGATGCATAGATCGGGACCCCCTACCCGAGATCCGCCGGTTTTGACACCGACATTGGTGCTTTCATTGAGAGTTACTCCGTGTCGTCGCTACGTGGCTTGATGGCTCCTTCAACCATCGTCAATAACACGGTCCCGGGTGAGACCTTTCTCCCCGGATAGATCTTTGTGTTCGGCGGCTTCGTCCTGCGGGCCAATTCACTTGGCCATCTGGAGCAGATCGACAGCTACGCCCCTGGCCAGCAGATCGGATTCAGAAACCTGAACTGCACGGCAGACATTTGCGGAGACTAGATCTTCGACGGATTCGGGCCTATGCCAGGAGCACCGGACAGTCACGACGAGCACGGCTTAAACCTGTTGTCGGACAAAGATCGGGGTATCACCCCTCAGTAGCCTCGGACCTAAATCCGGAACAGGCTGCATTTCCTAAGGACGGAGGGCTGGACCCCGCCCCGCAGGTCGCACACTCATGGCGGTGGATCCGAGCACAGGCCTTACCTCTGTGGTGGCCTGTGACTCCAGACCCCCGCATTCGTATCCGGATGTTGGTTCCTTTCCGCGCACTCCCGAGTCAGTTGAGCCAGGTTGGGCCCCGGTAATGGAGTTCACCGCTGCGGATATCTTTCAAAGACTCGCCTTTTGGCGACATGCTGAACTTGTTAAAACTCTCTTTGATAGAAAATTCTGGTCCAAACTATGTCCGCTCGAGGGGAAGCAAAGCACGAAGAAATTCGCTGCCCACCCACCACCTCTTCATAGCCACGGTCGATGATTTAACCGACGTGCCCAACTTCGACTCCGAAGACATCGACGTTATGGACGACGATGCAGGAGAAGATTCGGAATCTATGGGGCGCTGGACTTCTCCCTCGTCACACGACATGTACATGGTGGATACGCCCAAAGGGGACAAAGGCGACAATCTGGACGATAAAACCCCCGGACAAAAGCCAAAGCGACGGTGCAGACGCCGTTCTAAGTCCAGCAATAGTAAAAATAGCGACAAGAGCGCCAGAGGGATCGATACTACAATCAACCCCGAAGGCAACAACAACCATACGGACCCAGCGATGGAGCAGGACGAACCAGGTCACCCTGAACACAGTTCGGAGCAGACGCCTGAGGACAATGATCCCGACGGACGAGGTCATCAAACTGAACCAGCACAGGAAAACAGTCCGGATAATGATGTAATCCTGGAAAAACACGTGGAACGAGATAACCTCCACAGAAAGCTTATGGCCACCGCAAGAAGTCTAGAGAAGCAGAAGCAACGGCTCAAAGCCGCACAGGAAACGCTCAACCGTAGATGGAACAGAGTGCTAGACACTGAAGAAAGATACAGTGATGATGGTCATACAAAGAGCTACCAAAAACGCAAGCTACTGCCAAAATTCGATGAAAAAGCTATGCCACTTCATAACCGCAACAAAGCGGCTACTGACGCCGTGCACGATCTACGTGAGCACCTGGATAAGAAAGCTGGCGCGGCCAGGTCCATTTATGGATCCGAAGGACACACCCTGGCGAGGGACTATGGTCACCAAAACGATTATGCCAATCGGATACCAGTTCGGAATAAACACCGGACACAACAACAGCCGACGGCATGCCACAACACGTCCAGATACAGAGGGGCTGCTCACCCCTGTGCTTTACCGAAGAGGTACTGGACCATGAATTCCCACAGGGCTTTAAACCTGTGAATATAGAGGCATACGACGGAACGACGGACCCAGGCGTCTGGATTGAGGATTTTATCCTGCATATACATATGGCTCGTGGGGATGATCTCCACGCCATCAAATACCTTCCCCTCAAACTGAAGGGACCAGCCCGACACTGGTTGAAAAGCTTCCCCGAAAATTCAATTGGGAGTTGGGAGGAACTCGAGGACGCATTCAGGGACAATTTTCAAGGGACCTATGTCCGGCCTCCGGATGCTGACGATCTAAGTCACATAATCCAACAACCCGGAGAGTCTACCCGCAAGCTTTGGAACAGATTCCTCACTAAGAAGAACCAAATTGTCGACTGTCCGGACGCTGAAGCTTTAGCGGCATTCAAACACAAAGATCCGTGATTTAGTGGTTTCGGCGAGACACCTCGGCCAAGAAAAGCCGAGGACAATGGCAACCTTATCAAGCCTCATGACCCGTTTTTGCGCGGGTGAAGATAGCTGGCTAGCCCGTAAAGGCAGCAGCGACCCCAGCACATCCGAAATAAGGGATGGCAATGGGAAGCCACAGCGTAATAAAAAAATGCCAAAACAAGGAAGAGAGCCTGGATAACACAACAGTTAATGCTGGATTCAGGGGCTCTCGACCTGATAAGAAAAAGAAGCCATTTAAAGGCAGCAAAGAGGGACCGTCCGGTCTGAATAGAGTCCTAGACAGACTATGCCAAATTCATGGCACCCATGAAAAACCCGCGAACCACACGCATAGAGAATGCTGGGTCTTCAAGCAGGCCGGCAAATTAAATGCCGAACACAAGGGAAGGGAAACACCAAGTGAAGACGAGGATGAACCTCATCAGCCGAACACTGAGGGACAGAAAAATTGCCGCCAGAGGTTAAAACAGTGAACATGATACTTGTGACTCACACATCCATGAGGAGGCACGAACGCGCGAATAGAGACGTGCTCGATATAGAGCCCATCTTACTCACACCTAACCACTGGATGCCTTATCCGATCACCTTCGGTCACTTGGATGACCGAACTAGTATTCGACGCGGAGGATCAAAGGCCTTGGTGCTTGACCCAATAATCGACGGATACCATCTCACCCACGTCCTTATGGACGACGGCAGCAATCTCAATTTAATATACGAGGACACTGTCCGCGGGATGGGGATAGACCTATCCAGAATTAACCAAAGCAACACCACCTTTGAAGGGTGATACCAGGCGTTGAAGCCCACAGCAGGGGCTCCGTCGTACTAGAGGTAACATTCGGCTCTCCAGGCAACTCCAGAAGCGAAGAGCTACTCTTCATCATCGCACCCTTCCAAAGCAACTATCATGCATTGCTTGGAAGAACGGCATTCACCCACTTCAACGCATTGCCGCAATATGGCTACCTTACACTCAAGATGCCCGGTCCACGTGGCGTCATCACCGTTAGAGGAATCACAGAGCGCTCTTCACGCGTAGAGGAACTCGCAACGGCCTTAGCTGCCGGATTATGAGCGGCCTCCAAAATCAGAAGACATGACTGGTCATTAAAGACCACAGACTCGGTTAGACGAGTCCGGTCGCCCGGATAAAATTGAATCAGGGCACCGTATATGTAATCCCATAGTGGACACCTGGGGCTATACATATTTAATACAACCCCACACTTGGCTCAACCTTATTGGCAAGCCAATGTCTCACACTTTTACTATCCATCGTGATACTTACGCTTGTACTCTCCTACGAAGTTTTATTTTCACACGAGACAACGCTCACGCGATGCCCTTCTAGGATACGGCACAACGGAGACAAAGGCGCAGACGTGTAGCAGGGCCCCGTTCAACATGTTTCTTTTTAGATTAAGCCCTTGTGTAAACCTTTTCTATTGCCTCTTGTTGTTTAACAATCCCATGGGTTCTATACCCACAAGGATACTGCCATTTTTGGCATTTCGCCACGACAGATTAACACACGTACCTGGAAACACAGGGTTTATAATAAATGGGCATTCTTGAGCCCATCATCTGTTATAAAGTCCGAATACCTTCAAGAGTGTTCGGCGTCAGGAGTTTGGCCTTATATGCATCAGCTCCGAATCATGTCTTTGGTCAAATGTTGGGTTTGCCCGGCTCCTAGGTTTGCCGCCTTACGTTCCGTTATTATCGGCTAAGGTGGCCAAAGGAGAACTACTGCGATTGTGCCCTGGTTATTCCGGATGAGCACCTCAGTAGAGAAAGCCAAAAACTGACTGTCATGATACAGCGAGAGACTGTTCAACCACTCGAAGACTTATCAGAATCTTTAGGATCCCTCTGCATTAATGAAGGACCGTTTCCCGGTCATGTACACACGCGCCCGTATTCGGATGCAAGCGAAGGTACCAGGGGCTACATAGTAGCCCCACCATTAGACTCCCATGGCTAAGCGAAAGCGTTACAGCTATATAGTCCGGTTTCCTAGTTCGACGTGCGATCACCTCCTTAATGGACCAAGACGTTGGATAAAGTGTGGTTATGCATATTTTTCTCGAACACCCCTGCATTATATGCATGGGGGCTGAAGCCAACGACTGCTAACTTTCGGATTAAATGTATATATATATATATACAAAACGGGCGCACAGGGGACACAATAATACTTTCGGGCAAAAATTATAAATATAGCCTTATAACCAAAATAACATTGTTCTTACAATGATTCGATTCATCACTCGAATAAAACATTGTTCGAGCACTGCGCCTCTATTAGGCGGGCACCTTCTGTGGCCTGCGCCAAGTAGTGCTCAGCCGGATATTGCCCCCCCGCCGGATCTTGGATCGCTATAATGGTGGCCTCCATATCCGTCCAATAGGCTTTAACGCGGGCAAGATCCATTCGTGCACCCTCTATGCACGCCGACCTCCTCATGGCATCGATCCGAGGCACGCCCAAGGAATTGCTGCACCAAGCCAAAATAATCGTCCGCTTAGGCCCCTTCGCCAAAGATGTTCTATTACAGCCCGCATTGCAAGCCCAGACAGCCTGTGAAGCTCCGCTACAGCATCCATCTTGTCACTTAACGGCAGCGGGCGAGTGGGAGCATTGAATTGCGACCAGAAAAGCTTCTCCACTTCCTTATCACCCTGATCCTCGAAGAACTTGGCAGCGTCCGTCCAGGGGAGCGTACGTCGGATCGAAAAAATTCGTCCGTAGCAAGTAGGAGCCTCCAGCCGCGATTTTACCGGCCTGTTGAAGTTCCTCCCACGCACCCCTGAGCGTGGTACGTATTTCCTTGGTGAAATTATGTGCCTTGTCTAGCTCGGCCAAACTATCCTTATGCTCCTTTTCAAGGAGCTCATACCGGTCATCGGCATTTTTTAATTCTACAGGCATTTCGACTATCTTTTCCTCGCTTCGGCGATGAGCAGCCTGTTCGGCTCTCAATTCTTCGGCCGCCTTTAGGGCAGCCGCATTGCTAACCCGAGCTTCTTCCTTGGCCTGGACAAGTTCTGCCCTCAGTGCATCCAAGGCAGCAGCACCATCTGCAGTCCGAACATATTACATTAATATCATGCCGCCTCCATATTTTCCTATACAGAGGAAGGCAGAGCACATACCTTGCAATTTGCCCAGCCGCTTGTTCACCAGCGTGATATCAGCATCAATCGATCCAATCTGCCTAGCTAGTTCGGCAACTTCAACGGACTGGTCGGCGGCCGGACCCGCGGGTACCTGCACGTATTTACAGCACAATCATGGATTTATGATCCCCGCTTACGCCTAGGGCGGCAAACAGAGTCTCGTGGGCTACTATCTATATGGAGCACACCTAACGCGGCCTCACAGCCAAAAAATAGTGTATTCTTCACTACATACCTCAAAGCCTCTGAGCAGGCTTGTAAATGTTTATTCAAACCGCTTAGAAGCGGATTTAAATCTTCTTGAGCACCGCACTCATTAATGAACGGTGCTCCTCCGAGAGCGTAGCTCTCTCCAAGAGGGCCCGCCAAAGTCGTCCGCCGACATCGAATCTTTGGACCCTTCCCATCGCCTCGTGGGAGCCGAACGCCCGGCTCGGGGGGCTAACGATTGGCTTCGCTTCGGCTGATCCAGATTTTCCATGACGACACCTCGGTGTCGCCCGCTTCATGAGCCGAGAGGTGGGTGGGTCTCGCTTCCATCATCTCCGGAGGAAGATCCCCCGAAGACGAACTCTATTGAGAAGGGATGCTAGTCGGACTGCGAAAGACGAATCTTGGTTATTGATGTAGGAGAAACGCAGTACCTTCGAATTAAAGATTAACTTACAGCTCGGTGGAGGGCTGGCCCGTTGGTGGGCACGACGCGGTGAGCGTGCCCATCGGGGCAGAGCCCCCTGGTGATTTCTTTTTCCCTGGTTTGGGCATCTCTGTCTCCGTGTCTTTGGAGGCAGCCCTCTTCTTCCTGCACGGGGAGGAGGCCTTAGCCTCCCCTTCCCGACTACCCCCCTTAGGGGAGGCAACAATTCCCCCGGTTCGGATGCGTAGTGTGTGAAGTTCGGTTTCTTTGTTCTTCCCCTTGTCTTTCCCTGGGGGCATTCTGCTGAGTACCCGATCAAGCATCTTGGCCATGGTGGGGACAGGCGAGCCTTCGGGAAGTGGCGCCGGACACCTGATTCTCTCTGCCTTGCTGAGCCATTCCTGGCCACGGATGATTTTCAGAATAAACTATTATGTCAAATACAACACACGGTGTCCGGTATCAAGTTTACTTACTTGGGTATCTATGCGATTGCAGCTTAGGCCCGCATCCTCGGTGGTGTCTGGATACTTTACTTTCGGTCCGAAGAATAATCTGCACATCCCTTCGAGCTTTAGGCCGAAGAAGTGCTTAACAGTCCGCGGACCCTCCGGATTGAACTCCCACATCCGGAGAGGCCGGCGTTGGCACGGCAACATCCGTCGGATTAACATCACTTGCATTATGCTGACAAGATTAATGTCCCTCTCAAGAAGCTCTCAGATGCGGCTCTGCAGTACTGGTACATCACCAGCGGGCCACCAATTCCGTCCAACGTTGGTCCAAGACGCTAGTTGGGACGGAGGGCCCAAGCGGAACTCGGCAGCAGCCACCCACTTTGTGCCTCTGGGAGTCGTGACATAAAACCACCTCTGTTGCCATACATCGGATACTTCTGGGAAAGAACCCTCAGGCTATGGGGCATCAGCGTTCCTGCTTATTACGGCACCTCCGCACTCCGCGTGTCGCCCCTCGATCATCTTCGGCTTCACATTGAAGGTCTTGAGCCATAAGCTAAGTGTGGGGTGACGTGGAGGAAGGCCTCGCACACTATAATGAACGACGAGATATGGAGGATAGCGTCCGGAGCTAGATCATGAAAATCCAACCCATAATAGAACATGAGCCCCCTCACAAAAGGATCGAGGGTGATGCCCAAGCCACGGAGGAAGCGAGGAACAAACATGACGCATTTATTGGGCTCCGGTGTAGGGATGACCTGCCCTGGAGCAGGAAGCCTGTGCTGGATGTCGGCGGTCAGATATCCGACCTCCCTAAGCTTCGCAATGTCCTCCGCTTGAATCAAGGAAGCCACCCACCGGCCTTGAGGGTCGGATCCGGACATATTGGAGGATTTGGGGTGGTGGAGCTTAGATCTCGGGTGATGGAACTCGAGGTTCGAAAAGGTACGAGGGAGGTGGAAAAGAGGCATGGGCCTCGGCCCCTTTTGTAAAGGGGGTGAATATCAAGAGTCCTTAGGGTGACCGCTTGAAGTTTACCTTACGACACACGGAGTCATACCAACGGCCGTCATAGGGCTACGCACGCCCTCATTAATGGAAGATCCCAGACAAGAGGAGCACGATCTACGCTCGACAGACGTGCCAATAAAACCACCTCGCAGCGCGAGTCGAGGTAGGGCGAGAAGTACCGGTTCGTGTTGAACTTGGCCACCAATGCGAAGGCACGACGTACAAAGATTACCAGTGGATCGGATTTGCGCCATGTTCCCTACAACGGTGTGTAAGAATCCCCTCATGGGTCCGGACACGATCTAAGTTTTCGATGATTACTTTGGAGTATTCGAAGGAGGAACCCGCCCTGCAATGCCGAAGACAAGACTGCGCGCCGAACTCATCGTCATTGAAGCCTGGTTCAGGGGCTACTGAGGGAGTCCTGGATTAGGGGGTATCCGGGCAGCCGGACTATATATATCGTCTGGACTATTGAAGCGTGAAGATACAAGACTCAAGAGTTCAACCCGTGTCCGGATGGGACTCTCCTTGGCGTGGAAGGCAAGCTTGGCGATCCGGATATTATATTTCCTTCCTTGTAACCGACTCCATGTAAACCCTAGCCCTCTCCGGTGTCTATATAAACGGAGAGGTTGGTCCTTAGAAGGCCGATCACAATCACAATCATACCATCATAGGCTAGCTTCTAGGGTTTAGCCTCTACGATCTCGTGGTAGATATACTCTTGTACTACCCATATCTTCAATACTAATCAAGAAGGAAGTAGGGTTTTACCTCCATCGAGAGGGCCGGAACCTGGGTAAACATATGTGTCCCTTGCTTCCTGTTACCATCAGCCTAGACACACAGACCGGGACCCCCTACCCGAGATCCACCGGTTTTGACACCGACTGTCCGCACGCTTAAAGTTTCGATGACAGTTACATTATGAGTTTATATGTTTTGATTTACTTAAGGTAGTTCGGAGTCCCGGATGTGATCACGGACATGACGAGGAGTCTCGAATGGTCGAGACATGAAGATTGATATATTGGAGGCCTATGTTTGGATATCAGAAGTGTTCCGGGTGAAATCGGGATTTTACCAGAGTACCGGGAGGTTACCGGAACCCCCCGGGGGCTTAATGGGCCATAGTGGGCCTTAGCGGAGAAGAGGAGAGGCGGCCAGGGTAGGGCCGCGCCCCCCCTAGTCCGAATAGGACAAGGAGAGGGGGCGGCGCCCCCCCTTTCCTTCCCCTCTCCCTCCTCTTTCCCCTCCACTCCTAATCCAACTAGGAAAAGAGAGGGAGTCCTACTCCCGGTGGGAGTAGAACTCCACCTGGCGCGCCCCTCCTGGCTGGCCGCACCTTCCCCCTTGCTCCTTTATATACGGGGGCAAGGGCGCACCCTAGAGACACAACAATTGATCGTTTGATCTTTTAACCATGTGCGGTGCCCCTCCACCATAGTCCATCTCGATAATACTGTAGCGGTGCTTAGGCGAAGCCCTGCGTCGGTAGAACATCATCATCGCTATCACGCTGTCATGCTTGTTTAAACTGTCCTCAACAATGGGCTGGATCGAGTTCAAGGACGCTACCGGCTGAACGTGCTGAACTCGGAGGTGTCGATTTCGTACTTGATCGGTCGGATCGTGAAGACGACGACTACATGAACCGCGCTTCGCTAACGCCCGCTTTCGGTCTATGAGGGTACATGGACAACACTCTCCCTCTCGCTATGCATCACCATGATCTTGCGTGTGCGTAGAATTTTTTGAAATTACTATGTTCCCAACAAAGGGCATCCGAGGCTGGTTTTATGTGTAGATGTTATATGCATGAGTAGAACACAAGTGAGTTGTGGGTGATACAAGTCATACTGATAGTGCAACTTATTTGTGGCACTGCCGTTTAGGTCATATTGGTGTAAAACGCATGAAGAAACTCCATGCTGATGGGATTTTGGAATCACTTGATTATGAATCACTTGATGCTTGCGAACCATGCCTCTTGGGCAAGGTGACTAAAATGCCGTTCTCCGGAACAATGAATCAAGCAACAAATTTGTTGGAAATCATACATACTGATGTATGTGGTTCGATGAGTGTTGAGGCTCACGGCGGGTATCGTTATTTTCTGACCTTCACAGATGATTTGAGCAGATATGGGTATATCTACTTGATGAAACATAAGTCTGAAACATTTGAAAAGCTCAGAGAATTTCAGAGTGAAGTGGAAATCATCGTGACAAGAAAATAAGATTGCTACGATCTGATCGCGGAGATGAATATTTGAGTTACAAGTTTGGTCTTCAATTAAAACAATGTGGAATAGTTTCACAAATTCGTGCCACCTGGAACACCACAGCATAATGGTGTGTCCGAACATCATAATCATACTTTATTGGATATAGTGCAATCTATGATGTCTCTTACCGATTTACCACTATCGTTTTGGGGTGATGCATTAGGGACAGCTGCATTCACGTTAAATAGGGCATCATCTAAATCCGTTGAGACGACACCATATGAACTGTGGTTTGGCAAGAAACCAAAGTTGTCATTTCTTAAAGTTTGGGATTGCAATTCTTATAAGAAAAGGTTTCATCTTGATAAGCTCAAACCCAAATCGGAGGAATGTGTCTTCATAGGATACCCAAAGGAGACAGTTGGGTACACCTTCTATCACAGATCCGAAGGCAAGATATTCATTGCTAAATTTGGATCCTTTCTAGAGAAGGAGTTTCTCTCGAAAGAAGTGAGTGGGAGGAAAGTAGAACTTGATGAGGTAATCGCACTGCTCCCTTATTGGAAAGTAGTTCATCACGTAAATATGTTCATGTGACTACTACACCAATTAGTGAGGAAGCTAATGATGATGATCATGTAACTTCAGATCAAGTTACTACCGAACCTCGTAGGTAAACCAGAGTGAGATCCGCACCAGAGTGGTACCGTAATCCTGTTCTGGAGGTCATGTTACTTGACCATGACGAACCTACAAACTATGAGGAAGCGATGATGAGCCCAGATTCCGTGAAATGGCTTGAGGCCATGAAATCTGAGATGAGATCCATGTATGAGAACAAAGTATGGACTTTGATTGACTTGCCCAATGATCAGCGAGCCATTGAGATTAAATGGATCTTCAAGAGGAAGACGGACGATATAGTAGTGTTACTATCTATAAAGCTAGAATTGTCGCAAAAGGTTTTTGACAAGTTCTAGGCGCTGACTACGATGGGAGTTTCTCACTGTGATATATGCTTAAGTCTGTCCGAATCATGTTAGCAATTGCCGATTTTATGAAATCCGCAAATGGATAAACAAAACTGCATTCCGTAATGGATTTATTAAAGAAGAGTTGTATATGATGCAACCGTAAGGTTTTGTCAATCCTAAAGGTGCTAACAAAATATGCAGCTCCAAATGATCCATCTATGGACCGGTGCAAGCATCTCGTAGTAGGAATATACGCTTTGATAAGTTGATCAAAGGATATAGTTTTTATACGCACTTGCGGTGAAGCCTCAGTATTTACAAGAAAGTGAGTGGGAGCACTACAACATTTTTTATAAGTATATGTGAATGACATATTGTTGATCAAAAATAATGTAGAATTATTTTTGCAAAGCATAAAGGAGTGTTTGAAAGGAGTTTTTCAAAGAAAGACCTAGGTGAAGCTGCTTACATATTGAGCATCAAGATCTATAGAGATAGATCAAGACGCTTGATAAGTTTTCAATGAGTACATACCTTGACAAGATTTTGAAGTAATTCAAAATGGAACAGTCAAACAAAGAGTTATTGCCTGTGTTACAAGGTGTGAAATTGTGTAAGACTCAAAGCCCGAACACGGCAGAAGATAGAAAAAGAATAAAAGTCATTTCCTATGCCTTGGCCATAGGTTCTATAAAGTATGCCATGCTGTGTACCAGATCTATTGTATACCCTACACTAATTTTGGCAAGGGGGTACAATAGTGATCTAGGAGTAGATCACTGGACAGCGGTCAAAATTATCCTTAGTGGAATAAGGATATGTTTCTCGATTATGTAGGTGACAAAAAGGTTTGTCCTAAAGGGTTACGTCGAAGCAAATTTTGACACTGACCTAGATGACTCTAAGTCTCAATCCGGATACATATTGAAAGTGGGAGCAATCACTACAAAAAAAAGACACATCCGTGACATTTTGGGCCGAACGAATTTTTTTTCTGTCATACATATGACACTTCTATGACGATAATTGTGACAAAACCCGGTATCATCATAGATGTGGTGGGCTCCTACTTATGAAAAAATCATGATGTAAAATTGGCTTTTCGTCCTGGCGGGCCGGAGACGATCTACATGACATACTTTGGGCCGGCCCATGACGGAAAAACCATGGTAGAAGCAAGGGGAGGAAAATTTCGGGAGTTGCAGCACGGTGGGAGGTCGGGGCCGAGCGATGCGTGTTTCTTCTCAGACAGTACGCTGCAAAAAAGCGAGTCACCGGCTCTAATTAAACTTGAGTGAGGCGTTGGGCTCTAATTGAACCCGAGCGATTGCACCGCAGCTACGACATCGAACCCGAGGGATCGATCGATGGCTGTTAATCGAACCCGATGGAGAGATTCTTCGCCATCGCTGCTAATCAAGTCGATCGATTGATGAATAAAGGAGCGGTGGCGTTGCCTCTGGATGAACAGGACCCCGTGGTGTGGAGGGCTGGATGAACAGTAGACGGTGGAGGGGTGGCCGTGGAGGGTTGGTTGAACAGGACCCCGTGGTGTGGAGGGCTGGATGAATAGTAGATGGTGGAGGGGTGGCCGTGTAGGGGTGGTTGAATAGTAGCCGGTGGAGTAGCGCGCGGTGGAGGCTAGAGGAGGTCAACGGTAGCCCGTGGAGGCTGGAGGAGGTCGACGGTGCAGATGAACAAGATCCGTGGAGTCCTGCTTATGCACGCCACACCCTCCCGATGAACAGGACCCCCGTTTGGACCGTAGCGCTCCAACACAAGTCCGTTTCGTCCGTTTTGCCGTACGCCACACCCCTCCCAATCAACAGGACCCCTGTTTCGACCGTAGGAGGTATGTTTCCTCTGTTTTGCGGTACGCCACACCCCTCCCGATCAACAGGACTATCGACGTTCTGGGAACAGGGGTACCTAGACTTGCCTGCCTGCGGCCTGCGGTGTGACTCAAGGGGTGGCCCAGCACGACCCATCTTCATCAACACAAGCTCAAGACCCTCGCGAGGGGCCAAGCCTCGCGGGGCGGACGACAGGAAGCAACCTCAGGCTAGGCCTCATCAGGCTGGCTCACGAGGAGGCAGAGAGATCAAGGCGGGGTACCTCACGAGGTGCCCATGACGCAAGCCATGACGCACTTAAGGGCGCCAGGCGGGCGCCACCTGCCAAGTGTCCTCATTTCCTCTTTGGTGCAAAGGGGGCAAGCGCAGCGAGAGCATCGAGCAAAGGCATCCGCTTCGTGCAACAAGACCAAGACCGCCGCAGAACGGCAGGAAGGAAGTCATCATGGAGCCCAAGCCGGGCGGCCACCACCAGAGCCTTTGACAAAGCGAGGACCAACTTTAGTCAGATAAGTGTACTAGATGTTCCCTTCAAAATGGCCAATTGTTGGCGCCCTTCCCGCTCAATATTTGGGAATAGGACCAGGGCCTCTGCCTATAAATAGGACTAGCCACCCACAGGGTAGGGGGGATCCGCAGCTCGATCAGATAGAGAGATCAATCCCAGAGAGAGAGAGAGAAAGAAGGGACTGAACTCCCCCTAGCAGTTCATCGCACCAGCCAAGAATAGACCCTCGCGAGGCTGTTCTTCCTTGTATTGTTCATCATTAGCCCAAGAGGCAATCCGCCACACCACACACCGGAGTAGGGTGTTACACCACAATGGTGGGCCGAACCAGTCTAAACCTTGTGTCTCTTGTGTTGTTCCTTTCATAGTCTAGATCCTAGGAGGCGGCGAGGTGCAGGTAGGTAGGGGGTGAGACCTCCACGTGCACCCCAGAGTTCGAACCTAGAGGGTCTGCTGGAACCCAAAATCCGACATTTGGCGTGCTGTAGGGTGCACCGAATCCGCCTTCCGCCACCCTGTTCTTCGCCGACTATCGATCCATGTCGACGCTGCCGGGCCCAAGCCGAGCACCGAGCCGCCTCGCTACCCACGCCGCTTCAGACGGCCCCTGCTGGTGGCCGCTTCGCTGCTCCGCTCGCCGCCGCCAACGCCGCCACCAGTCCGTGGGGAACGAAGCTACAAGCATCGCCCCAAAGATTCGTCTGCGTGAGGCGAGACGGCCGCACCGCCACTCCTTCACTCGCCCCAGCTGGTTTTTCTCGCAAGGCCCGCGCTACCTTTATGGAGGCCCGAGCTACGCCGTCGCGTAAACGAGCTCCTGCGCCACCGCGACCGTCGATGACGTTTACAAAGAGTGGCTCGACCGCCGCCGAAGCTCGTCCCGCGCCGCAGGGGCTCTCGCGCCGCCCTTCTCGGTGCATCGCGCCGCTTCGCGCTGGCGATGAAGCTCCAGGCACCTCAGCGCCCCCTCAAGAAGGCGCCTTGGCCCCAAGGCGCGGGCCCTCGGGCGGAATCTGTTCCGTCCGGCGCCGCAAAGCAAGAGCAGAGCTGTCAAGAGGTCCTCGCCTCAAGAAGCTGCCCGAGTGCTCCCCGCACCGCTCGCCACGACCACGCCTCCTGCTCAAGCACGCTTAAGACCCAGGCGCTGTTCCCAGCGGCAGCGCATGGGGACCCGCAAGACTAGGCTCTTCGTCACCAAAGGCCTCCTCAGGCTACAGCTGGCTGCCGCGGTTTTCACCACCGAAGCGCGAAAGCATCGCATGGCCCGCAAGTTCAAGCTGCACCCGCCTCGCCACGACGGCACGGCCGACTGGGAGTTCCTCCAGCTTCACGAGCTGGGCATCGGCCGCCAATGGGGACGAAAGGTCATGGCGAACTGATTTCCCATGGCACTCAAGGATGGAGCCCGCACTGCTCCTCGAACCTCGCTCCCGCACGATCTCCTCCTCGACGAGATGCGCACCCGCTTCATCGCCAACTTCCAGGTACTCGTGACTGCCTCCCGCCCGGAGCGACATGCGCCGATCAAGCAGCAGCCGGGAGACCTCGCAGTAGTACATCCAGCGCTTCAACAATGCACGCCTCAAGATTCCCGAGGTGACCGAGGAGGCCATCATCTCAGCCTTCTCCGACGGTGTGCGTGACGCCAAGATGAAGGAGGAGCTGGCGATGCATGAAGATCTGCACATCTTTTGAGCTGTTCAACTTGGCGTACCGCGCGCCAGGCTGAGGAAGGACGCCTTTCCTCCTTGAGCTGCCACCGCAGACCCGTAAGAGAAGAAGCCCAAGGCCAAGGACGTGAAGCGCAAGGGGCTGCCGTGCTCGCTGCGTAACCAGCACACCAAGCGAGGCGTGGATCAGCCCGAGTCTTCCAAGGGCAGCCGGTACTGTGTGTACCACGACCTCCACACCCACAACACCAACGAATGTCAAGAGCTCCGAGCTGTGCGAGAAGAGAGAATCGGTCGGTGCCCCGACCGCAACTACCGAGGCTACGGCCGAGGAGGAGGAAGAAACGCCGGATGCTAGGAAGACCGTGGCCCTCGCCAAGGGTGGCGTGACCGACCTCACGAGGATCGCTGGCAGGATCAGCCTCGCGATGGAGGCTGGAGGGATCAACCTCGTGAGGATCGCCCGCAAGGAAACGCAGGCCTCCCTCCTCTGCCGCCGTAGCCAAGAAGAAACGAGGACCATCATCAGGACGAGGGGCCTGGGGACTTCCAGGAGCCGCGTGCGATCGCTTGCATCCTGGGTGGAGCTCAAGCCCCAGCCTCTCAACGCATCTTCAAGCAGTTCACCCGCGAAGTGAATGCAGTCCTCCCCAAGCTCGAAGCCACGCGCCCTCTCAGGTGGTCAGGGTGCGCCATCACGTTCACCTCAGCAGATCAGCTCAAGTGCGCGGCCACAGCCGGAGTCCTCCCGATGCTTTGTTCCCCGATCATCAGCAACGTGCAAGTCACCAGAACCCTCATCGATGGCGGAGCAGGGCTCAATGTCCTGTCCATAGAGACATTCAACAATCTGCAAGTGCCTTACGATCAGCTTCAGCCAACCAAGCCTTTCTCCGGAGTCACCGATGGCTCCACAGTTCCAATTGGGCAGGTCCGCCTCCCTGTAACCTTCGGGGCGAGTGACAACTACCGCACCGAGCTCATCGACTTCGATGTCGCCCACATTCGCCTGCCATACAATGCCATCCTCGGGTACCCAACTCTAGCCAAGTTCATGGCCGTGACTCATCACGGCTACAATGTCCTCAAGATGCCAGGAAGCGGGGGAGTCATCACGGTGCCTTGTGAAGAAAGAGACGCAGTATGCTCCCTGGAGCGAGCTTTCCAAGCCGCATCACTTGAAGACCCAGATCGCAGGAGAGGGAGGCTCCCCGAGACTGCCCCCAAGAAGAAGAAGACATCGCCAGTCTCAACCTCGGGAGGCAGGCCCCTCGTGGTATGTGCCTGCTCAGGGACACCTCCTTCGTCAGATTGAAGACGCGCCTGCGCCTCCCAAGCAAGGCTCGGGCTCTCTCTCGAGGGCCACCGACCTTGCTAGGGTCACGAGGGAGGCGCTTGGGCTCCACTTGGAGGCGTGTTTCAAAGCACGCTTCTCAGAAGGAGCGAGGCGAGGAGGGCCAAACCTCGTGAGTTTGTCACCAGATCATCCAGAGCTGCAGGAGTCAAGAGTCATGAGTGGCAGCCGCCGCTCCGCCAGAGCTCCCAATCCAGCGAGGATGGTGGGCTGCGATCTACATCGACATACCAGGCTCAACCGAGCCGCCTCAGAGCGCCTGGCCCTCACGCTGGGCGCCAAGGTCCTCCCCACAGCCACGTCAGATGCCTTATGGTTTGCTCAACGCTGCTGCCACGCACTCAGCCTCATGAGGAGCATCCCGAGGCTCAAGAGGCCAGCGCCCGCAGTCCCCTGGCAGAGATGAAGATGGTCCACGAGAAGCCACAGCTCCTCCCGAGCCTCCCGAGGCTCCCGGCCCGGGGCCTCATGAAGATCGGCTTCCGCAGCCAATGACGTCCGCTACTTCAAAGATCCTTTGTCTTCAACGCTATCGTGACATCCTTCAAGTTTCATTTCCAGCTGGGAGCGCCTCGTGGCTGCATCATTCCCAGTGCCGCGTGGGTCCGCCCCTCGCAGCATGTATCCTTTTACTTCATGTTCCTAGCTTACTTTGTTGGGGCGCCTCGGGCTTCATCATCCCCAAGTCGCCTGCCTGCACTCCAGCCGCATGTACCCTCTTGCGCTTATTTCGGTCATGCGTTGGCCCATCATGATTGTTATTTGATGCCCGTCCACGGCAACCCTTCTTCCTTCATGTCGGCCGCTTGCACGCTAAAGGGGGGTACCTTAGCATCGCGACTCATGGGCTCCTCATCGCTCTCCAGCCCTTTCACCTCACGCCTTGTCCACGGCATCGCGACCGGCATACCAATGATACCGAGACCCGCCGAGGGCCGGACCCGAGGACGAGAGCGCCGGCATCTAACCAAATTTGCAGGAACACATCACAAGTTAAGGCCCAATGCCAGCGCAACTCCGCTTTGAGGTAGGGCCCCCGTGAGTCCTGCTACCGGGCTCACGGGTGCCCAGATACACCTCGTCAGCCCTATCGCCAGCCACGTGTTAGGGCGGGCTGAGACGCCTGGGCCCTCCCGGAGGGGAGCCCCCTCCCACGCACTGCTGGAAGCACCATGCTCTACGCTGGCTGACGACACTGCCGAGGAGCGGCTATGCCCGTACATATACGGAAGCGCTATGCTCCGCACTGGTGATAAACTACTGAGTGTGGCCCCCGGACGCATCAACCTCAGGGAGCCCAGAGCTCAATGTTTGGCCTCATCGCAACGCCTCCCCTCGGGAGTGCCGCACGAGGTGGCTAGGCATGGGGGCTACGCCTGGGTCACGCCCAGATGCACGCCACCTAGCCAGGCCCCTCGGACCTGGTTCGTCGCACGTCCCTCCCAGAGCGGAGCCAAGGTATGAAGGTTTTTTGAGCGTCAAGGCGGACTCCTGAGCATCGCGACTCAGGAGCCTAACTGGTCACGTAGCCCCTCACCCCTTAGTTCCGAAGGCTAACGGCGGTTGAGGTATGCGCGGGGTCGGGCTCTGCAGACGTAGAATGGTAAATCCACCCGCACATCTCACCTCCCTACTTGTTGTTCATGCGCTAAGGGGACTCCCGAGCATCGTGACTCAGGAGCCTAACTTGTCACGTAGCCCCTCACTCCTTGGTCCCGCCCCGCTTCCGTCGGGCTAATGGCGGCTGAGGTATGCGCTGGGCCGGCTCTGCGCAGAGAACACAGGCAAGTAGGAAGGAAAAGCGCAAATCACAAGGAATTTAAAAGCAAATATTACAGTCCATAACTGTTGTCACAACACCAAACGCAAGTTTAAATGCCTCCCCGAGGCATGATGCATGTTGCAGGAACTGAAGGGAGAACAGGAGCCACAAAGGAGTCACTTGTCGACGACGGAGCTGCGCTGAGTGGGTTCGCCTCGTGAAGCCTCAGGACCGGCAGCGCCTCGCTTTGGCTTGGTGCTGAAGGCCCGGAACTTCGCCAGCAGAGCCTCCGCTCGGCCCTTCACGGCCTCAGCAGCGGCAGCGGCAAGCTCGCCGCTCACGGGCTACAGCAGGCTGTCGAGGTCGACGTCGGGATCGCGAAGGTAGACATGGGTAAGGACGCTCGTCAGCGCTGCAGAAGACAGGACACGCGCATTGGCCTTAGCCGTGGGGCCACGGCCAAGGGTGACATCTTCAAGGGCGCGGATAGGAAGGGAAGCAGCTTGGCAGGGCCGTCCTCAGCGCCGACCAGCGGGCTTTGCAGGCCGCTGTCATAAAGCGACCTCAGCAAGGTGCGAGCCTTCACCCCCATCTCCGCAAAGGCCACGCGGTCCTCGGCGAGGACCCGCGCCTTGCCGCCCAGCTCGACCTCTTCTCCAACTCCCCGCTCCAACGCACTCAGCGGTCACGCGCTTTTAAGCTTACGTCCCGGCCCTGACGGCCACCGCGAGCTTATATGTCTTCCTCCTTCTCTTGGTGAACGCGGGCCTCCTTGGCAAGCTGGTCACGCAAGCCCTGCAACTCTCTCTCCAGCGCATTGCAGCGACCCATCTTCAAGAGGGGGTACCCAGACTTGCCTGCCTGCGGCCTGCGGCGTGGCTCAAGGGGTGGCCCAGCACGGCCCATCTTCATCAACACAATCTCAAGACCCTCGCGAGGGGCCAAGCGTCGCGGGGCGGACGACAAGAAGCTTAATCGTGCACGACTCGCCGGGACCGGGCTCGCGAGGAGGCGGAGAGATCAAGGTGGGGTACCTCACGAGGTGCCCATGACGCAAGCCACGACGACCAAGGGCGCCAGGCGGGCGCCAGCCCGCGCAGTGTCCTCATTTCCTCTTTGGTGCAAAGGGGGCAAGCGCAGGCGAGAGCATCAAGCAAAGGCATCCGTTTCGGTGCAACAAGATCAAGACCGTCGCAACGGCAGGAAGGAAGTCATCGTGGAGCCCAAGCCGGCGTCCCCACTAGAGCCTTTGACAGGCGAGGACCAACTTTAGTCGGATAAGTGTACTAGATGTTCCCTTCAAATGGCTAATTGTTGGAGCCGCTCCGCATTAATATTTGGGAAGAGGCCCAGGCCTCTCACTATAAATAGGACTAGCCACCCACAGGTAGGGGGATCCGCAACTCGATCAGAGAGAGAGATCAATCCCGAGAGAGAGAGAAAGAAGCGATCGAACTCCCCTAGCAGTTCATCGCACTAGCCAAGAGAATGCACTCGCGAGGCTGTTCTACCTTGTATTGTTCATCATCAGCCCAAGAGGCAATCCCCACACCACACACCGGAGTAGGGTGTTACACCACAATGGTGGCCCAACCAAATAAACCCCGTGTCTCTTGTGTTGTTCCTTTCATAGTTTAGATCCTAGCGAGGCGGGCGAGGTGCGGGTAGGTAGGGGTGAGATCTCCGCGGCACCCAAGAGTTAGAACCTAGAGGGTCTCGCTGAACCCGAACCGCAAGGACCCCTGCTTCGACTGTGAGGAGGTCCGCTTCTCTGCTTTGGCGACGCCACACCCTCCCGATCAACAGGACCCCTGCTCCAAACGCAGAGGTCCGCTTCTCCGCAGCGGTACGCCAGCCTCTTTTCCATCGCCTGTTCCGCCCAAGCCTCCCGATGAACACGACCACGCATTCCGCTCCGACCCAGCCGGTTGGCTCCCCAAGAACACGACGACGATGTTGTTTCTCCGTTCACCCAGCCATGTACGTATGCGCGAGTAGGCGTTCGAGACCCCGTCCGTATGTACGTGACGCGGGCAGATTTTCTTTCTTGCACCTCGCCGCTGTAATGACGCAGTACATGCTATGTGCGCGCTTCTACTTAACACGCGCGCGCTTCTACTACGACACGCATGCGTTTCTACTACGACACGCATACGCGCTTCACAACGACCAAAGATGTACGCATACACGTCGCACCGTAATGACAACGCTATGTACGCTCGACCAGGTGGGTCCCGACCGCCGTGCACTTCCTTGCTCGCGAAGATGTAGCTGGTGGTCCCAGCAATCGGGGCGAATCGTTTTTGCCCGGACGCACTTCCGGAGTGCGAAGATGTAGCTGGTGGGTCCCAGCAGCTCGGGGGCGACCGTTTTTTTCGCCGGACGCACTTCCTTGCGTGCGAAGGTGTCGCCTGGTGGGTCCCAGAGGTCGGGGCTAATCGCTTTGTTTTTTGCCCGGACGCACTTCCTTGCGTATGCGAAGATGTAGCTGGTGGGTCCCGCGGTCGTGGAGAAACGTTTTTTCATTTAAATACGGTGGCCCATCCGGTGGGTCCCAAATATCGTGGAGGAATCATTATTTTCCGCGTAATAAGGAGGCACTTCCTTGTCTGCGTCCGTGGACCCACTGTCAGCCTCTCCACGACAGTCCCACGCCCAATGGAAGTCGCCTTGACCACGCTGACCATGCCACGCCGAGAGGACCAGGGGGTGGACGACGACGAGGCCTAGGAAGGGAGGACGGGAGCCGGGAAGACGTGGCGATGGAAGCCCATGGAGGGAGTACGAGGGTTCACCGTTCGGCCATGCGATGTGAGGTTGCGCGCCGCAGGCCTCGCCAGTGTGGGAATAGTAGGGGGTGGTGAGGCCTCCGCGGCAGCACAGCCGGCCACGAGAGGCAGGAGCATGCAGCACGACCAGCAAGAAGACAAGAGGTTGAAGAAGCACTACGGCCGTTGGATAGACATCGTACGGTCACTGGAGCTAGAATCGTTCATATTGACTAATGTTGACAAAGGCCCCCGTCCCAGTCAACTTAGTAGGCCCACAAGTCAGCCTCCCACCATGGTGGGTCCCAGCTAGCAAGAGGAGTATTCGTTTTTTTATGCGTAATAAGGAGGCACTTCCGGTGGGTCCGAGCTGACAGCGCACGGAACCTTTTTTTTCGCGAAATACGCTGGCCCGTCTGGTGGGTCCCAGCAATGTGGGGAAACGTTTTTCACGAAATAAGGTGGCCCGTCCGTGGGTCCCCGCTGTCGTGGAGGAATAATTATTTTGCGTAATAAGGAGGCACTTCCTTGCGGCCGCCGACCCAAATTGCCACCTCTCCACGCATGAGATTCTTCCGATGGAAGTCGGTCGTTGACCACGTTGACCACGCCCGCGCCGAGAGCACCAGGGCGGTGGTCTGGACGACCATGAGCCCTAGGAAGGGACGACGCGAGCCGGGAAGATGCAGCAGTGGTAGCCCGCGAGAGGAGTACGAGGGTTCATCGTTCGCTGGCGGCGTGAGGCTGCTGCCGCCGCAGAATAACAGGGGTGGGTGAGTAGAAGGATACCCAGGCCAGCGGTGGGAGTAGTAGGGGCGGTGAGGCCTCCGCTGCATCACAGCCGACCACGAGAGGCAGGAGCACGCGGCACGACCGGCGCTGCTTTGGGCAGCTGGAGCAAGAAGACCAGAGGTTGAAGAAGCACTATGGCCGTTGGATGGACATCATACGGTCATTGGAGCTAGAATCATTCATATTGACTAAGTTGACAAAGCCCTCCGTCCCCGTCAACTTAGTTGGCCCACAAGTCATCCTCCCACTATGGTGGGTCCCATCTAGCAGGCTGGGTATTCATTTTTTTGTGCGTAATAAGGAGGCACTTCCTTGCATGCGAAGATATAGCTGGTGGGTCCGACATGTCAGCGGGGGGAACGTTTTTTCGCGAAATACAAAGGCCCTTCCGGTGGGTCCTAGCTGTCAGGTGGAGGAATCATTATTTTGCGCGTACAGTCCACGGCCGATGGATGTCGTTCGTTGAGCATGTTGACCAGGCCATGCCGAGAGCACCATGGCGGTGGACGACGGCGAGGCCTCAAGGAACGACACGAGCCGGGAAGACCGGCAATGGTTGCCCACGCCGTGGGGAGTACGAGGGTTTATCGGTCCGTGTCGTCGCGGAAAATAACAGGAGGTGTGGGTGAGTAGAGGAATGGCCTGGCCAGAATGAAGTAGGGTGGGCGGTGCGGCTCAGTGCGGCAAAGACACCGCCACGGAGGCGGGAGCATGCAGTCCCACCGAGCTGGTTTGGGCGGCCGGAGCAAGAAGATCAATATTGAAGAAGAGACGGCCGTGGATTAACATCCAACGGTCACTGCTGCTAGAATCGCTTGTGGACTAAGTTGACAAAGCCAAAGTACACGCCAACCTAGTAGACCCACAAGTCACCTCCAAATCTGTCCCAAACAAAGATACAACCCAAATTTCTAGCCAAATTCAAATTAATTTTAAATCTAAATATACCTTAATTTAAATTCAATGAAATTTTACCCACAGAAAAACAATGAATTTTAAAATATCAAAATCCGAAGAAAACAGTATTTGGGAACTAATTGCATGTTTGCTGTATTTTTTCATTTTACACCCCATTTATTATTACTTATAGCCCATTTCTTATTACTTATAGCCCATTTATTATTACTTATAGCCCATTTATTATTACTTATAGCCCATTTCTTATTACTTATAGCCCATTTTCGGGAAAATGCATCCTCCTCGCCTTGAAAGATTTCACCAAACAGGCGAGAAAAGCAAGTAGGCCTATGTTGGTTATTCTCAAAAAACAAAATAGCTGGCTAGCCATTTTTCGTAAAGGAAAACAAACTGGGCTGGTCATGTGATAAACATATGAAATAAAAGTCTGGGCTAGACGGGCCACGGGTCCCGCACAACCCAGCTTGATACCCTTCTCCGTCCCGAAAAACAAAATTACTCAGCGCTACCGCCGGGTCCCTACCGTCATCCTCACCATGTACAAATATCTCCTTATTCCTCTCGGTTGTTGACCATGTTGACAACACCGAGGGCGGCACCACAAGCGAGCGTAACCAAGGCGGAGGACGATGGTGAGGCCTCGGACGGAACGAACAGGAGCCGGGAAGATCACAGCCAACCTTGGGAGGCGGAGCAGTGGTCCCGCCGGGCGCTGGTTTGGCTTTGGAGGCTCGAGGAAGAAGAGACTGAAGAAACGCGACAGACGTTGAATGTCAATAAAATGGTCAAGGTTGGCACAATCGTTTTTTGACTAAGCGGACACCAAGTAGCATACTTTTTATATATAGGAAGAAAATTGCAGGAAAATGCGTCGTTCTGTCGCCCTCCTCACAGGAACGTCACCACATAAGTGACTAGCACCCTTGGTTTTCAACCGAGAGGTCTTGGGTTCGAGTCCGAGGAACTCTCAATTTTGTCCTCCTTCCTTCCTTGCAAAAAAGGGAAAGAAAATCAAAGACTTGGGAAGGCGCATGTAACAAGCTAGTGTACCAAGAAAGAGACGCTACAAGTTTTAGAAAAAGAAAGATGTGCTCCTGTAGCTGGTTCGAATCCAAACCTAGACTATGACTATATATGGTGCTATGCTACTCGCAAGTAATGAAATTGACATATCCAACGCTCGCTTCTCCTCTTCTCTACTTACTCTGCTCTAGCATCAAGCTCGCCAAAGCAACCATGTCCGCTGGTTGCTCGTCCACCGCTTCTTCAGCAGTAACAACCAGATATGCGCCAAGTCGCCCCCCGCATTCATCGCTTTGGGTCTCATCACACCTCACCGGCACGCAAGCACCGCAGTTGATTGCTCATCGCAACCCGCTGCCGCTGGTGTGGTGCCACCGCTGCAAATCACGCAGAGTCATCCGTCGCGGCTCAACCACAATCCGCAACCCTGGCCGAAGTCTTCTACAAATGCCCGAATCATGGGGTAATAATATGTTTAAGTGTTGTTCTGCTGCTTTCGGCTGCTGATTTTTTAATAGTTTGGTTGATGATCTTCCAATTTGATTCGTGCGTAAAAGGGAAGATTCGTGATTTGTATTTCTAGGAAGTTGTCGATGGGGGAATGCAACTATGTTGATTATTTGGTTAGCCGAGAATCCCAATACCAGCAGGTTGGGGTGTTGGACAAGTAACTCAAGGAACGGCAGAAGAGGAAGATGCAGAGCGTAAGGTTAAAGATGCAGTTCCTCCGATCATGGCTAAGCAACAGCTGCTGAACGGCCTTGACAAAGAATGAGGAGATGAAAGAGCTTGTGAAGATAATGGAAAAATCGATGTGCTCAGAGGATGATTGTCTCTTTATTTGCAAAGTATGTAGCACTCGTGATGTATTCAAGGGCTACGACATGAGCACTTTGTTGAAACTAGTAATGAATGAAACCTGTAGCGGGCTGGGCGTAGTGTTGTGAACATCTAATGATTTCTATTAACGTAAATCAGGGGTATCCCTTTGCTCATATAAATAAATAATAGCAGAGGCCCTGTGGGTCAGCTTTGTTCTCATTCAAGACGCCGAGCAAATTGCAGTCCAACAGCAAACTATGTCATCAAATTCAAGTTTCACAGCAAATATGAGTACAACTAAACAACAATGTCATCATGTTTTAGTTGTCATACAATCACCAAACACAAATCAGCATACATAACAAGTGATGTTCTCACAGCAAAATACTAAACAACATGTTCATCAGGTTTCAGCTTGTCATAGCAAACACAATTTCACATAGTAGATAAAAAACGCCTTCCGGATGTGCAAATACGACAAAAGCAATGTAATCATCATCCGCAGCAGCAGCGCCAACATCTTCACCATGTGTATCGCCTGAATCGTAATTCCCCATGGTGTCATCTTCTTCTTCGTCCTCAACGCCCTCGAACGTTGGCTTCTTCTTGATCAACTCTTGTATGTCCACAAAGACGACAGCAATCTTTTCGCGAGTCATTGACGTGATGGTTCTCAAAGATATTAGGAACATCTGTGTTATCTTGTACATCGTGAGAAGTGTAAGCATCATCTTGTTGTGCAACTTCATTAAACGAATTCCTCTGCTCAAACCTTTGCAATACTCTCCATCCATCGCTACGCAAATGTGTCTTCCAAGAAAAATATTTGTGTTGCTTGATTTGCCAAAATAAAAGGCTCGTTGGTCCGTAAGCCGCCTTGACATTGATGGATTTGAAATAATCATCAGCTCTGGGTTTTGCAATCCTCGAAAACAGGTTATACCAACGACAACACAATGTAACCATACACCGATGATCCTCAAATCGAGATATATCGCAATCGAACAATGTCTCATTATGTTAGCATACATTTCAGTTGTCTCTTTGTCATACGATCCGTGCTCATGATGGCACTGCTTTGTGTCTTCCTGCCTTTCGTCTCGTCGCAAGGGTGTTGTAGCGCACATCTCCAACAACGCAAGATTCATAATGTCTTACCCGAGTATCGTGACCCATTGCTAGTGAGTAAAGGGCATCATCAACTGCCGCCCATCCTCCCGCATCTTCTTAACCTATGGTTAGAAAATAGACAAGCTGATCATCTTATGTACTCAATATATTAAAAAACTGAAAGTGCACTTCAAAAGCTTACATGGTTCTTGAACCATTTCGCAAATCCTGCCATAATCAGTTTGTCAATGTTTCTTGGATTTTGCGGCAAGAATTCCTCTTTGTAGATGCTGCACAACATAGTGATCGTGATCAAACATCTAAATATATAAGAATGTGCTGCAAGTTTAGTAGATTACGATGTATAAGCTGCAGATCGCACTTACTTGATATAAGGTAGTATCTCGTGACGGTTATTCAACACATACCAAACCATTTTGTCCAAATCTTTAGGTTTGTCCTCTTGTCGACTCTTCCTCAGTAATTCGAATGTAATAATCGAAAACATTGAGCCCGGATTGTCTTCACCCACCTCTTTGCTAAGCTGATCAGCTTGTTTCAATGTATTTTGAGCAGAATGTCAACGCTCAGTAGCAATGTAGGCCTCGCAATGGAACCCTCGGTCTAGCTCTATTCCTAACATAGCCCTTGAAAGTGCCTAGCCGCTTTCAATAGGGTACATCCAGCCATACTGCATCGACCTCTAAGTAGTGCCTCATCGTAGATGAACAGCCAAATGCACCATCACATCAAAGAAGGCCGGAGGATATATCTTCTCAAGGTCGATAGGATAGTTGGTATCTTGTCTCTAAGACGCCCAAAGCATCTATCCTAATATTTCTACCGCAGAGTTCCTCAAGAAATGTCCCAACTCTGCAATCGCTCAGATAAGTCGTATGCACAATCCTCTAAGGATAACAGTAAAACCTTTGAAGTAGGACGTGGCAGTCATGAGTTTTCAACCCTTGTACCTTGTTTCCATCTCAGACCGACTCTCCTTTCGTGGTTGGAAGCAAATCCATGTGGGAATCTCACATGTGACAGACCTCGCAGAATTCTTTTCTTTTACCTTGTCCAAGACGCATATAGCTAGTGTCATATCCCGTGGTTTACCTTCATCTTGCACCGCAAATCCTTTTCTCGATACCGGTGTGTCAAATCAATCCTAGATTTTAAGGTATCTTTCATCTTGCCTTCAATGTTAAGAAGTGTGCCGATAATGTTGTCACATACTCAATGTGCATCACATCAAGATTATGCCGCAGATCCAAATCTTTCCAATACTCCAAGTCCCATAAAGTGGACTTATGGGTAAACAATAATCTCTCTTCTACCGTACACGCTTCCTTTTCCCGCTACCATTACTGGATGGTTTCCTGCTGTAATATGCCCTGACCTTCTAATTCCACTTGCAACTCATCGGCGGTGAGCCTCTTTACGATCATGGTTTTCATGCTTTGCATTGAACACATGTCTTCGGTATTTTCTAGGATGTGGCTTGTCCTTGGCAAGGAAACAAGCGGCGTCCAATGTAACAGATCTTGCTAAGTATTATGATGAAAGCGGATTCCTGTCACAAGTGAACACATGCATTGTAACCATGTGTCATGCTCCCCATAGTGCCCAAAGCCGATAATCATGGATGCACCAAATTACAACAGACGCAGAAGAAATCAGCTGGTGGGCTGCTATATAGGTCTCGAGTGAGAACACCCTTCCATAGCTTTTGAAGTTCCTCCACAAGAGGCTCCATGAACAAATCAAAATCCTTTCCTGTGACTTTTGGACTGGGATGAGCAAGGCCATCATGTAGTTTGATTCTTTGGTGCAGACATTTGGAGGCATGTTGTAAGGGATAACAAGCACTGGGCACATGCTATATGTGTGTAAGTGCATCTAGTGCCCCTTAGTGATTTTGGTGTATTGAAGACTTATAGGTTAAGTAACTCATGCGCTTGTAAGTGTACACAGGTCTATAAGTCTATGAGGAGTTTGATATTTACAGAGAAAGTCAATTTAAAAATGAAGTTCTTCAACCAAGACTTTGATATTCAAGACTTTCAAGACTTTGAAAGTGAAGAAATTGGTGTGACCTCAAGACTTGGTATTCATTTGAGGAACATGAAGCGTGAAGACTTTTGTTTTCAGAGTTTCATTTTCTCTTCTTGAGTCATAGGAAACACTGCATCGTTAAAGGGGTCGAGGAAATACTAAGGAAAAATTTCCATTTGATGCTCAACTCAAAATCCTACACCTACCAATTCTTCGAGTGAAGCCTTTGAAATCTCATACAGCTTCACCAATTTCTTCAAAGGATGAGACGAAGCTCTTCCGGTCGCCGAGGAATTTGTTCTCGATCGAGGAGTTAGGAATTCCAGTGCGAATTGCCTACACAAAGGAGGAACATGATAGCCCGAGGAATTTGATATTCAAATTTCCGATCATGTCGTAAGGCGCGCGCCACCGTCCCTAAAATATCTTATCCACCTAACGGTCATATCATTGAAGGGCATTTATGTCTTATCATGTCGGTTGCTCCCTAGGCTATAAATAGCCGCTCTACAACCACTAGTTGGTTGGCTGCTCCGAGAGAACTTGACACTTGTCATTTGAGAGCAACCCATCCTCCGAGGAATTTGAGCGAAAATCATCAAGTGAGGAAAACCCAAAAGTGAGGAAAACCCAAAACCAAAACCAAACCCCTACAAACCCAAAGTGATTGAGCATCATCAAGAAATTGATCCTGCGTGGATCCGACGCTTTTTACCTTTGAAGACTGTGCTTCTTCCAGACGGTTAGGCGGCCACGGTCTAGAGCATCCAAGAGGAATTGTGGATCGCCGAGTGACCAAGTATGTGAAGGTTTGGAAGTCGCTCAAGACTTACCACGAGTGATTGGACGAGGTCTCGTGGACCTTAGTTCAAGGAGAATACGGTGAGGACTTGGTGTCCTGAGCTGCGTGCTCAAGGATCGGGTGTCCGGACTCGTGTCCTCGAGTTTAAATACTCACCGCTCCAACCGTGACGCATAACCGAGACAAAGCAGCTTGAACTGGTCTACCAAATCTGCAACCTTGGGCACAAACCAAACATACCGTTGGTCGCAACACAGCACTAACGCCACCTCGGCACTGAAACCGAATCGTTCATCGATCGTATATGAGCGTGTCGCCACCGCTTGCCGTGTCCGTGAGGCGTGTGCTGGAGCTACCGTTGTTGGCCCAAACGACCCACATGAACGGGTTGTCGTGGCGCAGAGGTCGTGGGCCAGCTCTCCATCGGACTAGTCTCGCCATGTCGGTTTCCATGTTTTCCGCCATATTCGAGGCCTGTTCGCTGCACATTAGGCCATTCACTATGTAGGCCAAGCGACAACTTATTGTTTATTTGAGCCGCTCAAGTGAAATCATGTGGCGCTTGGCTTATTTGTCATCCTCTCCAACCTCTTTCCATCGATCATGTTGCCTCCAAATGAGTCCATCCTCCCGCATGCTTCATTTGAACATTCCAGAGTATCATTCGATATACGCACCTAGTCCTCTTCAATAGATCTCGACCCCAGAAGAAATCGAGAGGGAACGAGGGGCCACGTGATACCTAAGGCGGATTCAAAATTTTGAACCGTGATCATAGCATCCGCAAATCATATATAAAGGGTATTCAATGTTCGCTTGCTTTTTGAACATACAATATACCCTCCTATCCTTTCTACTTTACATACTATGATAGGAGTATAAGTTTGTGTAGTCAAAGTATCTCTACTATGATAAAAAAGGTATCAACATTCAACAATGCCCAATCAATATTGTTCGATTCAGACGCATTCTAGATTTGTACTCGAGATGGTTTCCAATTTGACTATTCAAGATTAATTGTACCTCTTTCACATAGGTGAGTAAGTCATCTTAGGCTGTGCACCATGACCAAGGAGGAGGGAAACAAGAGACATTAATGTTTTTTGCTAATTAATAGTATTGCATGCAATGAACTAACCACTGCATGTCATGTTTGATAGTCTCAGTCATTAAAAGCATGCACACCCTCATCTCTTATTGGTCTATGTCAAGAAACAAGAAACAAGTAGAAGTTAATGCACTACCACGTGTTTTGGGATTATTTGATTCGTGAGATTACTTACACACCTAGATTTGAGGGAGTACATGAGATGTATAATGAAAATTATATCACCGAAACTCCTTTCACATACCTAAATTGACCATATGCTTTGTAAGTTGTATGTCATATATTATTACTCTAAATTTGGTCAAAGTTAGCCTAAAAAACGTGATTAGACCTCTATGCTTTGTGTAAGTTATGTCATATATTATTACTCTAACATTTGGTCAAAGTAGTATAGTGCAAGTGATCCTCCGACGATATCCCTGCTTACCTCCCTTTCGTCACCATCGGCGGACCCTGCTTGCTAGGCCCCGCATGTCGGGCACTCAATGGGTTCAATACGGGATCCTCATCCGTAGTATACTTTTTTATTTCTCCGCATAAACGGAGGGAGTGGTGGTATAATAAATGACGGGAGGGGGAGGAGGGACGCGCCGGTTTGCTCAACTGCGTCCCACAAGCTTAGTGGAAACGGAAGACGGTTGCTCCATTCGGTGAGCGACGTGGAGGGTCCAGCGCGTCGGGCTGCAACGCTAACGACAAGAGCGATGTACAGTAAACCGATTGACCGTCATCACCGAACCACTATTCACACTACGTAACCTTCGCTGTTCCCCACGCCAGCCATCGCCCTAAAACCACACCAAATCTCCAGCCTCATTCCCCACCTTCGATCCCCAGCCCACATCAAGCGCCCCTAGTTCACGGAAGCCATGAGCGCTGCAAGATTACTACAAGATGTCGACGCCGAGCGCCAAGAGAATCACGGGCGGGCGGTCAAGGCCACAGACCGCTCTCAAGCTCGCTGGCGGCGCGGCCATCCTCGAAGTTCTCTTGGAGCCACACGAGGAGGAGGAATCATCCAATGTTCATCATGGAGGTCGCCATGCAGAAGCCCTCAATGGTGGGGACGATGGACGCCGACTTTTGTGCCGAAGGCCCCGAGTCCCCCATGGTGCAAAGCGGACCAGCGGTTCAACATGGCGATACTAAAGGAGGACCGGAGGCGAGGCTCAACTCGACGCTGAGCGCTGCAGATGCCGCTGCCATCGCCTGCAGGTGGAACCGATGTCGGGATGTGAACCAGGCGGCGGAGGCTCAACTTGAGGTGGAGCGCGGATGCCGCTATCGAGGCCCTCCGTGAGCGGAACCACGCCCCGGACATGAACCGGGCAGAGGCTCGACCACGCAGAAGCGCACGATGCCGCTTCTCATCGACGCCTCCCCGCAGCGGAACCGAAGTCCGGACTTGAACCGGGCGGCGGAGGCTCGACTCGACGCGGAGCGCATGGATGCCGCTACCATCGAGGCCTCCCGCAGCGGAACGAGACGCCCTCGACTTGAACTGGCTGTGCTTCCGCCCGCAGAAGCGCCTGCGACGCCCGCTTTGAACGAGTAGCTAGAGGCCGAGGGCAACCACGTGCGGAGACACACGCCGGCAGCGACGGGCTGGTTCAAGGCTGCAGCCAAAGACGATTTAGGCCGCTCTTTCCGCGAAGCAGTGATAGTTTTTTCTTTATGTTGTTGTTTTTATGGATCTTTGCTGTGTAAAACATACTATTTGTTATGCAAGTCGCCCGACCGGCCGCCTACCATTTCAAAGCGGTTGGATGAATATCCTACGCCTCCTAACCCTTCTTTCCTTCTTCCTCACCTCTTCTACTTCCCATGCATCACCGCACGGGCCGTGACGGATACTCCCCAACATGCGGTTGATAAACATACTTATGAACAAAATTTGTGCCAGCGATAGGATGGCTGAGTTTGGTTTGTTCACATGCGACAAGACGTGTCGTTGAGGGTGCTGCTCCTTGGTTGGGTTTGTGGCGCAGGTGAGCGATCAGTGAGGGTGCGGTGACCGCAGCGCAGGAGAGCACCATGTGAGGAGAGGCGGTGCAACCGCGACAGCCGCGGTGTAGTGCCCTCTTTTGAAAACTTTAGCAAGCTTGGCAAAATGTATAATAATGCAAGGCCTAGACCCAAACAGATAAGTATGCACGCATTTAGGAGTACTTGTTAAAAAAAGAAAGGCGGGTTTCCTTCGGGATTTAATCGATACAAACTCGCTGCTTGTCAATTAATGCGTTTTTTTCTCGAAAGACCAAAGAGCTAACCATCTCACCTCATCGCTGATTAATGCAGCGCCATGCAAACGAACCTTCTCACTTCCGCATGCATGCAGAGGATATTAATGTCCTTGGTTGCTAACCCCATCAAATTTGCCTCGATTAGTGTTAGTGGCCCTTTGCAAATTGTAATTTTGATATACCGACCTTGTGTACAAAAAATGGAGGTAGTAACTATATTTGAATTCCTGCCCATTGTGGTGACGCCGACGACTTTTTTGTGGTTTGCCGGGCGCGCTCGACGGAGAACACCATTGAGAGGGAGACCACGCAGAAGTCGTCAAGCGCTGCCCGCAGCCGAGACAACCGCCTTTATTTGCATAGACGCCAAGAACGCCGAGCTGATGCACCAAGATAATGTCAAGAAAATGGTGCCGAGGAAAATGATCAAATTCCTCGAAGACAACCAGCTCATCCTCGCTGCAAAAAGAAGTGCAAGTTGACAAGATCATCGATGACATTGAAGCGCCAGTCCTCTCACTCGCTCAAAAGCTTCACATTTATCTAACTTTTGTGGGCACTATGCTTTTGTCTCTATCACAGAGCCCACTAAGGTAGATGAAGCATTTCGAGCCGGAGGGATTCAGGCCATGCAAGAAGAATTACATCACCTCGAGCTCAACAACGTCCTGAACCGTCAAACGCCAGATCCTCGCAAGCATAATATCATTGGCACAAAGTGGATCTATCGCAACAAGCAAGATGAAAATGGTCTTGTGGTGAGGAATAAGGCACGACTAGTAGCTCAAGGCTACACGCAGGTTGAAGGAATTGATTTCGATGAAACTTTTGCACTGTCGCTAGACTTGAGTCTATTCGATATTACTCGCCTATGCTAACCATCACAATATCACTTTATATCAAATGGATGTGAAAAGTGCATTCCTCAATGGTAAGCTTGAGGAAGAAGTATATGTTGCTCAACCCCGTGTTTTGAAGATCCAAAGAATCTCGACAAAGTCTTCGACTAAATAAGGCCTCTATGGTCTCAAGCAAGCCCCTCAAGTGGTATGATACATTGAAGGAATTCTTCGTGAAGAATGGCTTCACACCCGCTTCACTCGATCCTACTCTCTTTACTAAATCTTATGATGGTGAACTGTTTGTGTGCCAAATATATGTTGATGATATTATCTTTGGTTGTATCGACCAACGTTATAGTGATGAATTTGCCTATATGATGAGTGAAGAATATCAAATGTCTATGATGGGAGAGTTGAAATTCTTCTTAGGTCTTCAAATTCACAACAACACAATGGCATATTCATATCTCAGAGAAATACCTCAAAGATGTCCTCAAGAAATTCGCATGCAAGATTGCAAAGGTGTCAAAATTCCTATGCCCACAAATGGCCATCTATGCAATCGATGAAAATGGTATTGACTTCGATCACAAGGTATACCGCCCATGATTGGTTCTTTATTGTACTTATGTGCATCTAGGCCAGATATAATGCTTAGTGTTTGCATGTGTGCCCGATTTCAAGCTACACCAAGGAATCACACCATAAGGCTGTGAAGCATATTCTTCGATATCTAGCTCACACACCAACACTAGGATTATGGTACCCCAAGGGCTCTACTTTTGATCTCATTGATATTCTCGACTGACTATGCTGGTGATCGTGGACCGCAAGTCAACATCCGGTACTTGTCATTTCTGACGATCTTTGGTCCGTTGGTCCTCAAGAAACAGAATCATGATCACCGTCCATCATGAAGCTGAATACATTGCTGGCTCGTGTTGTGCTCAATTACTATGGATGAAGCAAACCTCAAGGACTACGGCATCAACGTGAAGAATGTGCCTCTATCGTGACAATGAGAGTGCCATCAAGATTGCTCACAACCCAGCTTCAGCACTCAAGACAAAGCACATTCAAATTCGCCATCATTTTCTTCGTGATCATGTGTTGAAGGGCTTACATCTCCATCGAAAGCACGTGAAGATCAAGAACAGCTAGCTGATATCTTCACTAAGCCCTTGGATGAGAAGAGATTTAGCAAGTTGCGTGTGAGCTAAATATCTTAGAATCTTCGAACGTTCTTTGAAAAGGACACACATCCTAACACTTATGCAAAATTGATGACTTAGATGTGCAACACATGAAGAAACGCTTTTCTTCAATCAATGAAGAATAACACTCTAAGTGTGAAGAAATTAATGAAGAATTTGATTCTCGTAACCCTACGACAATTGTACGCTGTGTCTGAAATCATCATTCTTATACGGTGGGTCACGCCACCACCAAAGTTGAAAATCTTCAATTTGAGTTTTTCCTCGTTTTGAAATTCTTCAGTTTTTCAAATTCTTCAACTTTGCAAAATCTTCACTGTTTCCGCTGCCTTTTCTTCATTGGCTATATATATATATATGAGTTTATGTCCTCTACAGATTCACTTATGGCTATTTCTTCAAGTCGCTTTTTCGCTAAGTGAATGTGATCGACCCTTCCCTCTATGCTATACTCAACCCAATCCATTCACAAATTCTTCATGTGCGTTTACTTTGAAACTCGCTCAAATTCTTCACGTGTCCTTGATAAATGAAGAAATTGCAACGAACTTTTAAACTAATCTTATCCAAACCTTCGCTTATCATTAAACCGCTCCGCATCCCACGATGCATTATTTTATTCACCCACGATCGACACACGATCTCCACTACACAAGACGTGGGTGACACATGTCGTGAGAAGGAAATGGTCAGGCATGTTCGCCCTAAATCTTCGCACGATCCGCTTTTCACCGTGTCTATAAATACCCTCTCCCTTCCTCACTCTTTACTCGCCGACCTCTCTCCCGCCGAGCTCCTCAAACCCTAGCGCCGCTACTCCATCGTCAGCCGTGAGGAAAAGCTTCACCGCTTGACCTCTTCGCCGACGATTGCTACCGACTGTGGAAAATCTTCACCCGCCGTCAGCCAGTAGCTGATTTCTCCGCCAAGTTAGGGCGTGAAGATCTGAATGACTAACTTCCCAACTGTTCTTCTCAGTTCGTCGTGTTCTTCACTTCGTAATTAAAAGTTACTTTTATTACTCGCTTGATTCTCAAATCTTCTTCAAATTCTTCAAAGGTGTTTATTCTTCAAATCTTCACACATATGAACACCTCAAATCTCTTGATTCGCTTTCTAAGCAATGATTTTCTTCAAGATTCCTCAATTGTGTGGATCCTCGATCTATACAACTCGAACCTAAGACAAAGAACGCTTAGTGAAATTCTTCAAGGCTCATCCGTCAAAATCCTCAAAACTTGTTCTTTTGAAAACCTTCCGAGAACGATATGACCTCTCCAAATTCCTCGCACCTATACTTTGTTCACAGGTACAAATGTCCGCTGCTGAATCCCTAGGTTCTCATCAACTTAACTCATTTGCAGCTGCCTCGAAGAAAAACTGCACACTTCTTCAGAGAACTCAATTGTTCAATTTCTCAATCAAGAAAATGGCGACGGTAAGAAGCCGCAGAAGGGAGGAAAGAAACCCGAGGTTATGACAGCGCTTGAAATCCTCGAGGAAATATATGCCGACTATTGCACCGGATGAAGAAAGTAAAAATCAACGCAAGGTGCGATTCGTAAGATTGAACGGAGATGGGCACGGAATGGAAGGAATATGATATGTAACTCCTAAGTACATGAAGAAATTCGCTTAAATCCTCCATGCCCAAGAGCCCTTTGGCACCGCCAAATAGCTGATCCCACTAGCGCCAAACGCGTGAGGACTTTCCGATGAATGGGCTAAACGCCAAGCAAAGTTGGCAAAGCAAGCAAAGGAGGCAAGAAGAAATTCAATGAGGATTCTCTGCTGCCATCGCATCGAGGTCTCGGTCAAACCGAGGAAATCAATGCAAAGAAGCTCGCAATAAGCCAAGTGTTTATCATCTGCGCCTCACGCCAAGTTCCTCAGCAGCACCTTCCAAGCAAATTCTCACACCGCTGCTCCACCAAAGTCCTCAACAGCTCCACAAAACCTTCAGCCCTCGTGGCACCTGCTACTTGTCAAAGGACCACTGGTTTCTCAATTGCCTCGCATTTCTGCAAGTTCCTCACCTGCTCCAATTTCTCATCCGCCCGCTCACCAAGACCAAGGCAACAATGGACGAGGTCCACGGCCCAGTCCAAGGAAGAAACAAGTTGTATTTCATGTACCATCTGATGATGAGGCATCCGATGAAGAACTTGAAGAAATCATCGAGACCGCCAAGTGAAGGCCGCTAGAGCCAAAGGTACATCTGTGCATCGCTTTTGATCCAAGAAAGTCCTCGACTTTATTGATCTCTCGCACAATGATCCCAATACCCTCTCGCTCGATCTTCATCTCGACACCTGGTCAAAGTCATGCGCCGACTCACTTCATCGCTGAAGAAAATGGAAGTTTGAGAAGGCGAGGGAAATCAAAAGGCTCAATACAGAAGGAGAAGTTCTCAAGAAAACGTTGTCAAGATGACACCGAGGAGCTTCTCAAAATTCAAACTGAAATTCAAGACCTCAAAGAAAACTTCGATACCCACTATGCTGATTGGCAAGGAGTCAAGACCAGATTCGCAACCCGACGAAGAAATTCACAAGTGTTGCTGCCCCAAGGCAACATGAATTCCTCAGCCGAGCCTCTCTCCAGCCTCATCAAGAAAATGCCAAGATCACTGATAACGCTCAGCATGCTGAAGAAAATGTTGATTCCAGGCTGATGATCCCATCCCACCACCGAAGAATCGCCAGGCACCCACTAGTGGTGCGCTCAAGAAATTGCTCAAGACAGGGAACTGCATCCGCTTGTTCTCAAGAAACTGCACCAAATTCCTCAGCCTCCCGCGCCAACTCCAACTCCAATTCTTCCATCCGCTTCGATGTGAAGAAACCAAGGCTGCAGAACGAGCTGCTGTGAAGAAAAGGAAAGCATCACCATGCCGATTCTTCGCCGCACAAGAAAATGAAGCCAATGACCAGCTCATTTGAAAACCCAATTGATGCTGTTCCAATTTCTCCATACCATCAAAGGAAGTTGTTCCTTTGGAGAAGACTATGAGATCCCAATCGGATCTCGATGAAGAACATCAATCATCGCTTGCCGAGAAAATTGATGAAGAAATTGAAGTGGAAGCAATCCTTCAACCCCGCTTATTTCCTCATCGACTATGAAATTCCTCAAGTCGGTGCCGAGGAAATTGAAAATGAAGATGTGGATATTGATGCACCACTCCAAAGGATAAATGATGACTTTGGGAAAGTCAGATCCCAATACTCCTCTCTTCACCCCGCCCCAACAAGTTCTCACTCTCCGCACAAACAGTCCAAATAGACTCAAGAAAATCAACCCATCGGTTCTGCGGTATGAAGAAATTCCAGCCACTAGTGCCGATGAAACTGCCGCTGCTAATCCTCGATCGCCTGTTGAGGAACAAGAAATTCTCAGTCAAGAACCTGAACTTGTGATTCCCGAGGTGGTGATGCAACTCATCGACACCCTCCGCCCAAGCAAAAGAATCCGCTTCAACCAAACAAAAGTTCAAGGCTGAAGATTTCTTTGCCGAGCACGTGTTCTTCATCAATATAATCCTTATGATTCTGCTCGATTAGGAAGAGGCGCTTCGACCGCCACCAAGCCAACTTCTATTCCTCGCTTTTCAACAAGGATAAAATCTTCGATCATGCTCATATTCCTCATGTGGATATGGAGTCGCCGCTGTGCTTTGAGCCAGTCCTCGTTCTTCACGACGCAGACTTCTAAATTTCTGACCGATATTTGTGGATCGGAATGAAGAGCTAATTCTTCATTTCTATGCAACCCTCGCACATCACCGGAGACGTCAAGACATAAATTCATGGGTCTTAGATTGATGACCGAAAACACTCACTACAAGGCACCAAGAAGTGAATTGCTTCGCGCCCTCCCACCTCAGTCCTCCGATTGATGGTGCACGGCGATCTATGAAGAAAAGGAACTTTCAAATCACTATATGCAAGTGCCGATGAAGCCTTTGAAGCCAAGGCAGGCCCTAAGAACCAAATTCTCATCAAGGAATTATTATATGTGCCTCTAATAGTCTATCGGATTCGACGAAGACTATGAGTCCTATCAAAGGCCACGACTTAACGATGAAGAAGTCGCTGGCATCATGAAGAATATGCTTTTCAACATCATCCATGGCGCTCCTGCCAACTTCCATGATTTCTTCATGAGGACTCGCTAACATTGCCATGTCACCATTTGAGTCAAGCCTTATGCGCCTTTGGATTATGAGATTCATCAGTCAAGATCTTCACTAAATTACAAGGTCGATACTTTGAACCACCGCAGCTATTCGCCCTCGATTGAAGTCCTCAAACGGACAATTACCTCACCGATGACAAGGGCAAGGCCATCGCAGATAGATGAAGGCATTCGCCCATTGATGGACAGTTTCAAAGCAGCATCCTACTCCACCAATGATGACTCGCCACACATGACTCAAAGAAGAAATACCTCACCAAGCAAAGTCCTCAAGCTATCGCACCTGTGGTGATGATCGATCGTGAGTTACCCTCGCCTTCATCAAGGTTGATCGAATCATAAGTGGGTCAAACGCCGCTTGGTACTCTTCTTTACAACATGACCTCAACACACAATGCAAAGAAGAAAACCACTACTACCTTCATGAAACCTTCAAGCGCACTGGCTGTTCTTTCACATGTCTATAATGAAGAAGAATCGACTTCAATGGGTCTCAAGGAAGAATTTGACTGGTCTGCACCTCCTCCAAGAAATTCAAGAAGGTCAAAGTTCCTTCCTTGGTGGCTAGCTCCTATTCTTCATCTCGCGACATCGATGAAAATGAAGATTTGGAAGACATCGCTGCTGGTCCTACTTCAACAAACAACCCCAATAATGTCAAGGCCCGCCTTCAACTTGAAATTCTTCAAGAGCGTTAGTCCTCGCCGATCCTTTTGGTCATTCGATGACAAAGGGGAGAAATTTGAGTTAGTCTTCAAGCCGGTCTAGTTTTTGTCTATATACAGATTTTATTAAGTTACAACTCTTGTTCTTCTCAAACCTTTATTGGATCGAGTTGTAATCTTAAACCCGATGGTGCTTTGATACTTTTGATGCATTATGCTTTTGCTCTATGCTCGATTAAAAGTAGCTTTTGATATTTGTTATGCTCGATCCAATTTGGCCTTTGGGCTCGATACTTTTGATGCTATATTGCATAACATCAAGCATCATATTTCATCATGCATTTCAAATTCTTCATACTATATGTCAAATGCGTATGAATTACAAGATATAGGGGAGATCTCCATGATTCAATTCTTCAAATGTGCATTGCCTCAAAAGCAAATTCTCACTATGCACATCTTCGGGGAGTTCTTCTATATCTTGCAATCAAATCCTCATTATCAGTATTTACACTTCATATGTTTATCCTCGTTGAAAACTTAACCTATGTTGTCATCAATCACCAAAAGGGGAGATTGTAAGTGCATCTAGTGCCCTTAGTGATTTTGGTGTATTGAAGACTTATAGGTTAAGTAACTAATGCGCTTGTGAGTGTACACAGGTCTATAAGTCTATGAGGAGTTTGATATTTACAGAGAAAGTCGAATTCTAAAATGAAGTTCTTCAACCAAGACTTTGATATTCAAGACTTTCTCAAGACTTTGAAAGTGAAGAAATTGTGTGACCTGAAGACTTGGTATTCATTTGAGGAACATGAAGCGTGAAGACTTTTGTTTTCGTAGTTTCATTTTCTCTTTCTTGAGTCATAGGAAACACCGTGATCGTTAAAGGGGGTCGAGGAAATACTAAGGAAAATTTCCATTTGATGCTCAACTCAAAATCCTACACCTACCAATTCCTTCGAGTGAAGCCTTTGAAATCTCATACAGCTTCACTCAATTTCTTCAAGGATATGACGAAGCTCTTCCGTCACGAGGAATTTGTTCTCGATCGAGGAGTTAGGAATTCGCCAAAGGCGAATTGCCTACACAAAGGAGGAACATGATAGCCCCGAGGAATTTGATATTCAAATTTCCGATCGCTGTTGTGCGCGCGCCACTGTCCCCAAAATATCTTATCCACCTAACGGTCATATCATTGAAGGGCATTTATGTCTTATCATGTCGGGCTGCTCCTAGGCTATAAATAGCCGCCTCACAACCACTAGTTGGTTGGCTGCCCGAGAGAACTTGACACTTGTCATTTGAGAGCAACCCATCCTCCGAGGAATTTGAGCGAAATCATCAAGTGAGGAAAACCCAAAAGTGAGGAAAACCCAAAACCAAAACCAAACCCCTACAAACCCAAAGTGATTGAGCATCATCAAGAAATTGATCCTTCGTGGATCCGACGCTTTTACCTTTGAAGACCGTGCTTCTTCCAGACGGTTAGGGCCAAGGTCTAGAGCATCCAAGAGGAATTGTGGATCGCCGAGTGACCAAGTATGTGAAGGTTTGAAGTCGCTCAAGACTTACCACGAGTGATTGGACGAGGTCTCTGCGTGACCTTAGTTCAAGGAGAATACGGTGAGGACTTGGTGTCCCGACCTGCGTGCTCAAGGATCGGGTGTCCGGATCTGTGTCCTCGAGTTTAAATACTCACCGCTTCCAACCAGACGCATAACCGAGACAGCAGTTGGAACTGGTCTACCAAATCATTGTCTTCACCAACCTAATCGGTTCTATTTCCTCAACCCTTTCATTTCTCATTCGTGTTGAGTGTTTGTTCATATCTCTGTTTGAAGACTTTGATCAAGACTTTCTCAATTTCCTCGCTCAATTTCTTCACCGCTTTGTCTTCATCTTGTGTTATCCTATGATTACGCTTTTCAGATCTGTGATTGTCTTCATTTCATCATGATGACAATGCTTGTAATCTGTTATGCTTACTTCGAGTACTTATTCTGTCAAGTATTTTTCGCTAAGGAATTTCTCACCGCAAATTCCTCGTTGAAGAATTCATAAAATCGCCTATTCACCCCCTCTAGTCGATATAACGCACTTTCAAAGGTGGCGCCTGCGGCCAAATGGGTTAAATCCATCTAAAGCTAAGCCAATTCTAATGTTTCAAGGGTCAAGAAAGCAAACTCTTGTGTTTATCATTGAAGGTTTTCCACTCACTACCATGAGATGGATGGCTCATTACATTCTGATCTCTCAGACTCGTTCCTAGAATGCCACAAGACATCCTCTCTTGTTTCAAAGATCATGAAACAACCAACGCAATCTTGGTGTAATTGGAAAATGTCTCGTAACATTATGAGGAACCTCTTCACAAAGATCACCGCTTTTTCCATCTTGATGATTTGCATTTCGGCATTCACTTGTTGGCATAATCCTTCCTAATGTAACACAATTATTCTTACAAACATGGATCATATCATATCCAATTCCAACGCATCAAGGAAATTCTTCATTTTACCGTAGGTGTGTGGCAGCTCGACGATCTGGAAAGATTTATGAAAGCGCATAACATCGCATCGAATGATTTGTTGGTCATCCGCCAGATGTCTTCACCAAGAAAGGTGACCATAGCTGAGAATACCGACAGCTTATTTCCGGGTGACAAAGAACGCTGCATTGTTCCAACATGCGGCCCATCGCTTTTTCTTCTCGCAGTGAAAGTTCACGGAATGCACGAGCATTTCAGAGCATTGTTTCAATGTTGGTCAAACTCACCGCTCCGCAACCACCACCTCCTCCTCCTCTTCCACCGAGCATCAGAAGATCAAGATGGTGATCTGCTGCTTCCACGTAGTCAATAACATTGACGCTCACAGCTTCACCATGATGAACCCACCTAGTATATGTGACCGACATCCCATACAAGTGTAGATGATTTTGCACAGCTTGATCGGGGTCTTGTAACTGAATTCGCATAACCGCTACATGGCAGAGCACATCTGATTTCGACCACCGCATTTCAGCTCGATAAAGTTCATGAAGTTTTCAACCCCTTGAAATATGCAGCGGAGAATCTTCGAGCAGAAGTTATCCAAGTCCCGTCCATCTATTAGACATACAAATTAATTCTTCTACTAGATATTACAGAAAAACATATATGCTTTTTTATGAAGTCCGTAAAAATACCTAGGTCGATGTCTAAAGTTATGGCAAGATATTTGTACGAGCAGATCTAAGTAACGAAAATATATGTAAAGCTAACTCAGCAAACAGATTTGAGTGCTAAATTATGGCAGGCTATTTCAGCAAAATCAATGAGGTCGAGCACACAGCCATCGAACTATCGAAGGCCATCGCAGCAACAAAGATCGAGTATAAAACGATGTAGAGCTATTTCACCTAACAGATTGGCTACTAGACCATGGCACCACGCCACAATAAAAATATGGCAGGATATTTTAGCAACTAATCGCCTTGGCATGCCACCTCAGCTAAGAAGATAGAGTGCAAGAACAGGTAGGGAAGCTTCTTCGCAAACAAAGGAGATTAACAGCGCCTATCAACTAACATTCAGCGCCACACCGACATGAACGGGCCTCAGCCTAGAATGCGCTGCATCGGGAGAGAAGCTGACTGCCGTATGCCTCCACAAGAACGCCGCCAATGTGGCGGCGCTGACCGCCGCAAGCGCCCACAAGAACGTAGCTGAGGTAGCAGGCTGCTAGAGGACGGCAGTCTACGAGAGCGCATCAGGAGCGAGAGGATCGCTGCAGGCCCCTCGACGAACCGCAGAGCGCACGACGATCGCAAGCTGTGGGTGGGGCGGCTTTATGAGCGAGGGAGTGGAGGGGGATGGGGGAGGGGTTTGGGGAATATTTGGTCAAGGGCGTTGAATCAATTTGGGGGAATTTTTGTGTGTGTGTGTGGGGGAGGACTTTCGCTGTGGGGGGAGAGTTTGCATGGTCGGTTTCCCAAGTGCAGTCCCACGTGTCGCTGAAGAGGCAAGCCGGGCTGCTTGCTTATGTGAGCCATGTGCAGGACCGAACGTGTGGGGTGCAATGCATCATGACAGAGTGTTGTGAGGTACCGCTTTTTTCCTTTTAAACTAGGTGCTTCGCCTCAAAAAAAATGTTGCTTCACGCGATCCATCGATACTACTACTAGTAATCCGTAATCCCGACTAAAACGGTAAGGCCCGGTCTTTTCCCGCGCGATATGCCGAGGTTGGCTTAGTTAGGTTTTTTAGATTTCTCTCGTTCAATAAAAGGAGAGTTGGTGATGATGGTGTGCCTGTCATCCTGCAATATAGGCCGTCCGATATATATCTAACGGATAGGAAGGAAACTATGACAATTTACTCGCACTCCTTCCACATTTGCGAGATAAGGCTTTTCCTCGCTCATCCTTTTCTCCCACAAGATCTTGATCTTCCGTAACGCACCGCATCTTGCTAGTACTCCTACAATATGTATATTATTGTGAAATTTCATATACACCAGCCGAGATTAATGCAAACATGACATATTTTCATTACATTTCAAACTTTTATAGGAGAGAAAATAAAATAAACCGACCCTAAACCTATTCTACAGCGGCGCACCGACGCCCATGTACGGGGCGGGTTCAAGACCCGTGAAGTGAAGGTGCGGTTCCGCGCAGGAAGAGTAGAACACGGATACGGACCGCCAGTTGACACACCATGCCCCGCCGCCCCATGCCCTACTCATCCTGAGGAGTCCTCGACTCGGCGGTGCCGGACGTTGACGGCGGCAAGTAGGACGCTGGGTCGACGGTGTTCTGCCGTCGGCCGCCAGCATGGCTACCACTTCAGCGGTCGCGTTCTGGTCTGCCACGCCGCTATTAAGGCCGCGAGAGGCGATTTGAGCGAGGGAGGCGACTCGAGCTTCATCCCCAAGACAAGCTCTCCGCAGAGCATTCGTGACTTACGGTCATGGCGGATGTGGTGCCGTAGGAGGACGATGCGCTATGGTGTGCAGGATAGCTGGGCGTTGCCGCTTAAGTAGCGATTCCGTGAGGCCAAGCGTCCGCGCGCTATTAAGTCACCGGAGTTGGTTCCGGCACCGAGCCTCTTAACTACGACATACTTAACGGACGACATGAATGCGGCAGCTGGCGCCGGCTGGGAACGCACGCGCGACGGCGCGAGGGACGAGGGCTTTGGTGTGCTGTGGTAGTCAGCGCGGTCGTGGCAACGCTGGAGATGCCCTTTGCTCAAATGCGATCCCCGCATGTCATTGAAAAAGCAAGACGACCCAGCATGGTCTCAGCCTCTCAGGTACAGAGGATGTAGTTGGCCGCGCTACACCACTCCGCGGATGCGTTGCGGTGCCCCGTGCATCCTCGACGAGCCGGGTGTTCGGGTGTGTTTGGATTGTGGCCAAAGTGCACCTTACTAAAATTTTGGTCATGACCCAAAGATTGGTGTTTGTTTGAATGGTTGCCATTTCTTTGGCATGCCAATGAACTCTAGCCAACTCTAGTTCATTTTTCTTGCCAATGTCGGCCAAATCATGGGCAACCAATACCTCAACCAAAATTTTGGCTACCCAATGCTTTGATGGTGCAACCTTGGGCACAAACCAAACATACCGCTGGTCGTACACAGCACTAACGCCACCTCGGCACACTGAAACCGACCGTGTTCATCGACGATATGAGCGTGTCGCCACCGCGTTGCCGTGTCCAGAGGCGGTGCCGAGCTGCGCCTCGTTGTTGGCCCAAACGACCCACATGAACGGTTGTCGTGGCGAGGAGGTCGTGGGCCAGCTCCTCCATCGGACTAGTCTCGCGCTTATGTCGGTTTCCATGTTTTCCGCCATATTCGAAAGGCCGCGTTCGCTGCACATTAGGCCTTTCACTATGTAGGCCAAGCGAGACAACTTATTGTTTATTTGAGCCGCTCAAGTGAAATCATGTGGCGTTTGCTTATTTGTCATTCCTCTCCAACCCTCTTCTCCATCGATCATGTTGCCCTCCAGTCGAGTCCATCCTCCCGCATGCTTCATTTGAACATTCCGCAGAGTATCATTCGCATATACGCACCCTAGTCCTCTTTCAATAGATCTCTGGACCCCGAGAAGAAATCGAGAGGGAACGAGTGGGGCCACGTGATACCTAAGGCGGATTCAAAATTTTGAACCGGTGATCATAGCATCCGCAAATCATATATAAAGGGTATTCAATGTTCGCTTGCTTTTGAACATACAATATACTCCTCCTATCCTTTCTACTTTACATACTATGATAGGAGTATAAGTTTTATGTAGTCAAAGTATCTCTACTATGATAAAAAAGGTATCAACATTCAACAATGCCCAATCAATATTGTTAGATTCAGACGCATTCTAGATTTGTACTCTAGATGGTTTCCAATTTGACTATTCACAAGATTAATTGTACCCTTTCACATAGGTGAGTAAGTCATCTTAGGCTGTGCACCATGACCAAGGAGGAGGGAAAACAAGAGACATTAATGTTTTTTTGCTAATTAATAGTATTGCATGCAATGAACTAACCAACGCATGTCATGTTTGATAGTCTCAGTCATTAAAAGCATGCACACCCTCATCTCTTATTGGTTCATATGTCAAGAAACAAGAAACAAGGTAGAAGTTAATGCATCGCTACTTACGTGTTTTGGGATTATTTGATTTTCAGAGATTACTTACACACCTAGACGAGGGAGTACATGAGATGTATAATGTGAAAATTATATCATTGAAACTCCTTTCACATACGAAATTGACCATATGCTTTGTGTAAGTTGCATGTCATATATTATTACTCTAACATTTGGTCAAAGTTAGCCTCAAAACGATTAGACCCTGTATGCTTTGTGTAAGTTGTATGTCATATATTATTACTCTAACATTTGGTCAAAGTAGTATAGTGCAAGTGGATCCTCCGACGAGGTATCCTCGCTTTACCTCCCTTTCGTCACTTATCGGCGGACCCCATGCTTGCTAGGCCCCGCATGTCGCTTACTCAATGGGTTCGCCACGCCAGGGATCCTCATCCGTAGTATACCCTCTGTTTTTATTTACTCCGCATAAAACGGAGGGAGTGGTGGTATAATAAATGACGCGGAGGGGGAGGGGAGGGACGCCGGTTTGCTCTCAACTGCGGTCCCACAAGCGAGTGGAAACGGAAGACGGTTGCTCCATTCGGTGAGCGACGGGAGGGTCCAGCGGTCGGGCTGCAACGCGAACACGACAAGAGCGATGTACAATAAACCGATTGACCGTCATCACCGAACCACTATTCACACCGTAACCTTCGCTGCCGCCCACGCCAGCCAACGCCCTAAAACCACACCAAATCTCCAGCCCATTCCCCACCTTTCGATCCCCTAGCCCGCATCAAGCGCCCCTAGTTCACCGGAAAGCCATGGTGCGCCGCAAGATCACTTACTACAAGATGTCGACGCCGAGCGCCGCAGAAATCACGGCGGGCGGTCGCGCCACAGACCTCCGCTCCCAAGCTCGCTTATGGCGGCCAATCCCCGAAGTTCTCTTGGAGCCAAGCTACGAGGAGGAGGAAGCCATCCAATGTTCATCATGGAGGTCGCCATGCAGAAGGCCCCCAATGGGTATGGGACGATGGACGCCGACTTTGTGCCAAGGCCCGAGTCCCCATGGTGCAAAGCGGACCAGCGGTTCAACATGGCGATACTAAAGGAGGACCGGAGGCGAGGCTCAACTCGACGCTGAGCGCTGCAGATGCCGCTGCCATCGAGGCTCTCCCGCAGCGGAACCGGATGTCGGGATGTGAACCGGCGGCGGAGGCTCAACTTGAGGCGGAGCGCGGATGCCGCTGCCATCGAGGCCCTCCCGCAGCGGAACCGACGCCCCGGACATGAACCGGGCGGCAGAGGCTCGACTCGACGCAGAGCGCACGGATGCCGCCTCATCGACGCCTCCCGCAGCGGAACCGAAGTCCCGGACTTGAACCGGGCGGCGGAGGCTCGACTCGACGCGGAGCGCGCGGATGCCGCTGCCATCGAGGCCTCCCGCAGCGGAACGAGACGCCCTCGACTTGAACTGGCTGTGCTCGTCCCGCAGAAGCGCCTGACGCCCGCTTGAACGAGTAGCTAGAGGCCGAGGACAACCACGGTGCGGAGACACACGCCGGCAGCGACGGTTGGTTCAAGGCCGGCAGCCAAAGACGACGAGGCCGCCTCTTTCCGCGAAGCAAAGGATAGTTTTTCTTTATGTTGTTGTTTTTATGGATCTTTTGCTGTGTAAAACATACTATTTGTTATGCAAGTCGCCTCGACTTGGGTCAGTCTACCATTTCAAAGCGGTTGGATGAATATCCCACGCCTCCTAACCCTTCTTTCCTTCTTCCTCACCTCTTCTTCTTCCCCAATGCACCACCGCACGGGCCGTGACGGATACTCCCCAACATGCGTTGGATAAACATACTCTATGAACAAAAATTATGTGCCAGCGATAGGATGGCTGAGTTTGGTTTGTTCACATGCGACAAGACGTGTCGTTGAGGGTGCGCTCCTTGGTTGGGTTTGTGGCGCAGCAGGAGCGATCAGGTGAGGGTGCGGTGTGACCGCAGCGCAGCAGGAGCGACCATGTGAGGGAAAGGGTGCAACCGCGACAGCCGCGGTGCAAGTGTACCTTCTCATTTTGAAAACTTTAGGCAAGCTTGGCAAAATGTGTGGCTAAGTTTGGCAATGCAAGGCCTAGACCCAAACAGGATAAGTACGCACGCATTTAGGAGTACTAGTGTTAAAAAGAAAGGCGGGTTTTCCTTCAGGGATTTAATCGATACAAACCTCGCTTCACGGTCAATTAATGCGTATTTTTTCTCGAAAGACCAAAGAGCTAACCATCTCACCTCATCGCTGATTAATGCAGCGCCATGCAAACGAACCTTCTCACTTCCGCATGCATGCAGGGATATTAATGTCCTTGGTTGCTAACCCCATCAATTTTGCCTCGATTAGTGTTAGTGGCCCTTGCAAATTGTAATTTTGATATACCGCCTTGTGTACAAAAAATGGAGGTAGTAACTATATTTGAATTCCTTGCCCATTGTGGTGACGCCGACGATTTTTTTTGTGGTTTGGCGGCGCGCTCGACGGAGAACACCATTGAGGGAGACCACGGTAAGTCGCTCGCAAGTGCCGCCGCAAGCCGAGACAACCGCCTTTATTTGCATCCAGAAGTCCTTTACTAGTACTACTACTAGGAGTACTAGTGCGTGAGATGGTTTCTCAAGAAGACGATGGAGAAGCGGAGTCAAAAGAGTGAAATGATAGTTGCTTCGTCTGCTTTTGTGATTTGACGCCTCACCGCTTTGTGATTTGTGATAGAAGGGACAGGGAGTAGACTCTGTGCTCTATACTGTACTACATGCGCCCAAGCATGGGAGAAAGAGGAGAGACGTTGCATTTTTCTATTCCTTCAATCAATCAATCGTGGAGCTTCGTTCCATCTTTTGGCTTTGGCAACACCTTCCACAATGGTTCCCACGATGCCAAAAGCTATTTTCACATTTGGCTACACATTGTGGATGCCCTTAACTGCACTCACTTGGTTTTGCTCCCTGTGCTATCTATACAAATCTCAATTATATTGATCTAAAAATTATAGAATCAAAGATTAGTAAAAGGAGGTGATTTTGCCGCTGGATGGCGGGGAGGTTTCTTATTTTCAAGGACATTGTCCCGGGCGGTTTGCTAACATGCGGTCCCACGTGTCGTGCTTTACTAAGCTGATCCGCCCCCACATGAGGTAGAACAACGGCGAAGCAACACGTGGTTAAGTTGAAGAAGATGAGGGAGAAGCGGATTCAAAGAACGAGTGAAATGATGGTTGCTTCGCCCCTCCAACTTCTTTTTTAGCATTATTACTTCGCCCCTCCAACTTAATCAAGGGAAAGGTGCAGCTTTGTGATTTGACGCCTCATTGCTCATTACTACGCCGGCGCCATGACTGGGTGCTTCACCCCGCTGCTCGCACAGATTCCGTATGGCACGGGACCCGTAGCTTGATGTCCCACATGTCGGCGAAAGGGACTAGAAGATTTATGAAAGCGAAGCGCCCACTCTTACGACGGAGGAGTAGATGACACGACGCCCAAAGGACTTTCACTTGTATCAGATAGTACTATAGTTTTGTTGTTTCGCACGATCCATCGATACAAACCCGATTAAACAGAAAGGGCGGATTTTTCCCGCAGGTAGATGATAATCGCCATACATTTCAAAGGCAATTTTAATGTATGCAAACTGAATAATTATAAGTAACAATATGATATCTAGTAAAACTAAAACACATATGATTTATTGTGTTAGAGTGTAGTAGTAGTGCTGTATTGCATAGTTGTTAGATGTAACATGCGAGAACGTAGAGATGTAGTTTTGAGGGCCTACAGAGAGAAAAGCGTAATACGGTCACCGAACTTCGTAATAAGCTGATTACGGTCACTATATACGCTTTATGGTGATTATCCGTCACTTGCTCACAGCTCAGCATCGGATTGCACTCGCTGACCGCCAAATAGTCTGCGTGGCGCCATGTTGACTAGTTAAATTGACCACGCCCTTGTGGGTCCCACCTGCCGCCGCATAGGGAAAAGGTCGATAAACACAAATTTACGCAGCGCGACAAGGCTCCAACCCGCGCGCTGGAATCACCTGGTTGTGTATGTGTCTGCTGTATTCGATGTGTGCACATGCACGGTAGGTTGAGCACTTGAGCGTGAGAGTGTGTGTTGGTCGTGGTGGTGTATCGGTGTGTGCATGCATGCGTGTGTGCGCGGTGAGTGTTGCGGCGTATGGCTGCGTGTGTACGTATGAGTGTTGTATGCGCATGCGGTGCATGTGTTTGTGTGAGTGTTGCGGATGGAGTTCGTGCATGCGCATGCAGTGTATAATCACCACACCAGCTCATGTGTGTTAAAACAGACGGCTCAAAGATACCAATACAAGGCCACCTTGTCCGCCGTGCCTGCTGGTCATGACTTCAACCACCGCCAAAATATTTTTTGTCGCTTGTTTTCATTCTTACAGAAGATGCTCGCATGCTGCACGTAACATCAAGATGCATTTGTATGACTTGTTTATCTTGTGAGAGAAAAGGATGAACGAGGGAAGGCCTTATTTGCAAATGTGGAGAGGTGTGGGTACCTTTTTGCAAAATTGCCATAGTTTTTTCCTATCCGCCGATATAAATCGGACGGCCTATATTGCAGGATGGCAGGCACACCATCATCACCAACTCTGTTTTTATAAGAGTGTATTTTATGTATTTTATAATAGTGTAGATGTAGAGTAGATAAGTCGAAGGTGGGCACGATGTTAGTGAGATAATGTGATGCAACACTAGAGGTGCCACGGGAGCATTTAATCGTCAACTAGTCATGTCATGAGCAAATACAAAGTTGTACGGTGAGCCCGTGGATCGATAATAACCACTAAACGTAAACGGTGACCGAATGAGTGGATTATGAAGTCCAATGTATGTATTGTGCTTTCGCTTCAAATACAATGATCGCTATTGCATATATCGCGAGAGAAAGATGAAACACGGTGAATTTTCTGGGGCTTACTTTAGAGGACCCGGAGATAGTTTTGTGCATACGTGAAAGGGGCGATGGGGGGTATGCGATGGAGAGAGAGATGCTCTTCGCTTTCTTTATTATGACTAACTTTGTATATAGTATAAAATATACAAATTCACAAAGGTGGAATAAATATCATTGTGGGCACCATGCAATGCAAATTAGCTGCTCAGATTCTCCATATAACTTTGTAATGTTGTATATATGTAGAAACTCTAAAATAATTTTTGGCCACACTTTATTCAAAAGGAATGTTGTATGCTAAATAAACGTGAAGAGAGGGCTTTTAGATCAATGGGTACGGATGTAACATGTGTGAATGTGTAGTTGATGCATTTGTGGGGCCTAGAGAGGTATGTGTGTGTATTACGATTCGAGAGAGGCATGGATAGAGGGGCCGACGGGGGGGCGGGAGAGATAGCACGAGAAATGAGAGTGGTCTAGAGAGAGAGAGACTAATATGACGTCACGACAAGAGATTCCATTCCCTTGAGTGTGTATATGCAAGGGGAGGGAATAGAGGCACCAGGAGAAATTTTCTGTGTGTGTGGTGTTTGTGTTGGTATGTGTGGTGTGAGAAGATAATGAGACGTGGGGCAGAGGGTGTGTCACCGCGTGAGGTCCGGTGGGTCGAGGTGAGGCCTTCTGTTCGTTCCGCTCCCTGCCCACATTGGTCGCCCATGACACATTTAGGAAGACCCATGGATGACTAGTCGACAAGACAAAGATAGCAGAATTGTGAAGGACTCGTGTCCACCGACAAAGCCGCTAGGATTTGTAACCCTAGGTTCTTGGACTAAGGTAACCCTTTATCTCTGATATTACTATTCATCCAACCTAACTTTAAGGGCATCCTACAAAATGCTCGCTAGAATCATACTCACGATTAGGAAGAGAGGTGTGAGATAATGCGTGAGAGACAAAGCGAAGATAATGTGCGACATGAGACACGAGGCAGGTCCATGTATATAGAAAGGGTCGATGAGGATTGTGCGGTGTATGTTTATAGAGGAAGAGTGCTTGTGATAAAGGTTAGTGAAAACAGTTGTAAATGGTTACGAGAGGGAGGAGGGTTATATCTAGAGCATGTGTGCAGAAAGACACCTCGGAGAGAGTGTGTGAGCATGTGTGAGACCACCGATGGAGAGTGAAACTACACGTAAAAGACTGCTCTACACATTGATTAAAGATATAAATTGTATCCAAATATTAGGATGGGATCATGATATTTGCAATTCAGTAAGGAGCGGTCATTGATCCATCGACATCTAGATTCTATCAAATTTGAGCATGTCTATGTTATTATTCACACAATTGATCCACATAGTTAGTATTTTGAACTCCGCATAATGCATCGCTTTAGCAATCGAATATAAACGTGAGTATAGTTCATGTTGTGTGTAAAGCACATTATACATACGAAAGTTACACAATGGACATTTATAAATAGCTACCTATGAACTAGCATACATTTGAATTCAACCTAAGGTGGTTTAAAAATCGAATTCAACATGAAGTCCATTCAATTATTTGAATTTGATATCATGGCATTTGTAAACCATACCTAAACTATGGGGTACCAATATTTGCTCTGATTTTGTACATAATAGCATATGTAGTCGGTACAAAATAGATTCAAATTTAGCTCCTCCATTCCAAAATAATCGTAGTTATAGGATTTTCAAGTGTCAAAATTTCAAAAGGAAGCGGATAATTTAATGAGGTTTTCAAACATACAAGGTCAAATATAACATTGTCTATTTAGGTCAATCCTCATAGTTCAAGAGTACTCTAAACGTGAATGCTTGTGTTTCAAAATTTCGAACGGCGCCAAAAGAGCCTCTACTCGCCAAACCGCTGGAGACCAATGTTTGGTAGTACAAGGAAATTACTTTTCTAATAACTCCGACTGTGAAACCCACCGCCCGACGTCCAAAGGTCTAAACGGGTAGGTTTGTAGCTTCATCTAGACGCCACGCAACCGCCCAAAAACATTCATACACAATGGCCGCTTACACATGCATGCTGTCAAATCGCCCCCGCCCACTATTTGGGACACCTAGGATTACCATCCTACCCCGACCCGCAGAGGTCCGAATTTAAGAGGGGGCAAAGTTTGTACTTTCCCAAATTTCAAACAAGGCCCCATCTTCTGCTCAAAAAGCCAAAACAAGCGCTCCCTGCATCAAACATGGTTCCCCCACCCGTCCGATTCCCCATTCATACTGTGGGCGCCAAACTACCTCTCCACCAGCCGTGAAACCCCGCTTCCTCCGTCCGCCACCCCATCCCACCCATCAACCGCCGCCTCCTCCATCACGCCGAGCCGATACCTCGACGCTGTCGCCCACCGCAACCTCAACCGCAACGCCCTCCACGGCTAGTAGTTGAAGCCGAGGCCGAGCCATCCATACCCGAGCCAGCTTCAACCACGCCGCCCTCGCGCCCACCGCTGCCGCCCCAACATCGCCACCTCCACCGCACCGGAGTTGTTCCTGCCACGCCGCCCTTCGCCGCCGGATCTGCTTCCTCCGCCAACATACGGCCACAAAGAACACAATCAACAATTTGGCCATGGGTTCGCCCAAGCTTGCAGCCTCCGTAACATCGGTTTCTCGGTAAAAGAAGAAGATCGCGCGACATGTGGAGGTGACCACACCGCAACCAAGAAGGTACTCTCTTCCTTATTCTGCAAATCTTACGCCTCTGCTTGCACGGTATTCATCCCACGTAAGACACTAGTTGACCGCTTCTTCTTGATACTAGATGTTCCTAGTAACTCACGATGCACAAGGTTTCTCCTCATATACTATTTCACCTTAGCTAGAGGTCCGCCGCCTCAATTTCAATTTCTGCCGCTTGATTCCCAATTAACGGAAGCATTCTCGCGTAACAGCGCTAGTACGACTATTACACCGGGAAGCAGCGCTTTGGTGTTTATCTTAGGGCGCTCATGCTTAGAGCTACCGGCGCCCGATCCGGAGGTCGACCGGGATTAAAGGGATGGCTTGGGGCGCCAAGCACGGCGGTGGTGTGAGGTCGATGGGAGGGCGGGCGCGGAGGCACGGGTCTGGGCCGTGGTCGCCGGGTTCGAGAAAGATCGCCAAAAGGATCAAGGGAGGTAGATGAAGGCCATCTGCCTGCTCCTTATAGATCGGATGGTTCATTAAAAAATCGATCGACCTATTTATTTTCAATCGATCGTTATCTTAGATATGACCACATGTGGTGGTGTGTCGGAGGAGTACATGCATTTCTGTGCTCATATATTACAAAATCATACGGAGTAGAATCTAATTTTGTTTGCCATGCAATGTTGTAGAGCTATCATATGTCTTCGTCATTTATTTTTCAGCCACCTGCTATCTGCTACTTTTACAAAGGCACTAGTTCTGCACACACTTCACCCTTACTCTCACTATTGTGTTTTTATGCAAGGGTATTTCAGACTCACGCCATGAGAGAAGCCAAAAGAAAAGAGAGAAGTCGCCAAGCTCAGATGTTGGTAGGCAAGACACGCTATAACGCTATAAAGGGTGCAAGGTCGCAGATGGAGACGGTAAACGAGCTCGAGTTGATGACTCGCCGCAATGAACCACCATCCTAGGTGCTTGCTTTAACTTCATGTGTCATATGTGGTTGCATGTTCCATATGGTGTCTAGCTTGTATTCGAAAGGTCAAGTCGGTCTTTATTAAGATAAGGAAAGATATTTTTACATGAACCACCATCCCGTGAGCACCGTGAAGACAAATAGTTAGTCGTAGCACCGCCGAGCCAAGGACAAGCCCAAAGAAAGACAGCATCACCGAAGCCAACTAAAAGCCGCAATGGTGGCGAAGCAGCCCGCCTCCCACCAGGCTCTCGTGTCCTAGATGATCATGTTCACCACTCCAAATGGATGTCTAGCTTGTATTGCTTCCAATTTGGTTAAATTGCATCCGCTTAGCTTACACATTATACCTTTGAATATGACATGCCTTTCTGCTTTTGGTACATACTAGTACATCTGTATTAACCATGTTCTTACATCAAACTAATGTTCTTGTGTATCCTCATCAATCACTTATGACGAGGCAGGCAGGCAAGGGGACTACCTCATTTAAAGAATGCAGCCACCTCCGACATGATTCTCAAGAAATGTAAATGCTAGATGAAGATAGTGAACGAGCTCAGAGTTGATTACAACATTTCTACACTAGCATCGCAGTGCTTGCTCTAACTTGGCAGCGTGATATGTGGTTGCATGTTGCATATGGTGTCTAGATTGTAATTCTTCCAATCTGTTAAACTGCATGTGCTAGTCTCGCTTAGCTTATACCCCGTAAATGTGACATTATACCGTAATGTGACATGCCTTCCTATATTTAGTACATAGTACATCTGTCTATTAAGCATGTCCTTACATAAAACTATTGTTTTTTTGTATCCCGCATCAATCAATATGACGAGACACCTTTAGTATATGAAGTGCGATATTAGTTGCATCTTTCATATGATTTATAGCATGCGCCGCTTCTAATTTGTTGAAATTCCATTTATGATGGGACGCTTAACTTGGCAGAGTCATATTGGTTGCATCTTTCATGTGGTGTCTAGCTTGCATTGCTTCTTATTTGCTGGAATGGTTTCGCTTAGTTTACACAAACAGTTGTGAATATGCCATGCCATCCTGTTTTTCGTATATATTCCATCCTGGTATCATGTGTTTGCCTTTACATCAAAGTAGTGATTGTCAAGATTATGCATGAATGAGTTCTAAGAGAGAATTTTATTGCTTTTTCTTGTCGGTTTTACTTGACAATTCAAAATCAATAAAGCGGAAGGAAGTTAGCAAGGCATCGGATAAAGGTGCTCCTTCCAAACGGAGGGCCTCTACAGCTTTCTACCCTCCACACCCCCAAGATGATTTCCAAGACAACACATGCATAGACACTCAACAAAGTTGTGTTTATGATGAGCACGCCTCCCTAGTGCAGCATCACCGTGCTCCTCTAACTTGGCAATCATATATGTGGTTGCATGTTATGTGTGATGTCTAGCTTGTATTGCTTCTAATTTTGTTGAATTCCATCTGCTTACTTTACACATTATACTTGAATAAGACACGTGTTCCTGCTTTCTAGAACATACAATATCTGTCTATCACACCATGTTCTTACATCAAATTACTACTGTTGTGTAACCTGCAACAATCACTTATCATAAGACACGTTTGACTTCGGAGTGTGATATAGGTTACATCTCACATTCTTTTCTAGCTTGTACTACTAATTTGTTGAAATGGCACTTATGACGAGACAGTTTTAACTTGGTAGAGTGATATTCGTTGCATCTTTCATATGGTGTCTAGCTTTCATTGCTTCTAATTTGTTGAAATGCCTTCTCCTTAGTTTACACATCATAAGTTGTGAATATGCAATGTTGTGAATATGCAATGGCACTAATGACGAGAGACCTCTAACATGGTAGTGTGATGTTGTTTGCATCTTGCATATGATTTATTTCTTGTACTGCTTCACATTTGTTTAAACGCCATTTATGCCGAGACACTGTTAACTTGGCAGAGCGATATTTGTAGCATCTTTCATATGGTGTCTACCTTCCATTGCATTGCTTCTAATTTGGTGAAATGTCTTCTTCTTAGTTTACACATCATAGTTCTGGTTATCTCTTCCATCATGTTTTTCATACATATTACATCCTCCTATCATGTGGTTGTCTAACATCAAAGTTTAGTTCGTCTGCATCACGCATCAATTTGTTCTGAAAAACTAAATTGTTATTCGCTTTTCTTGTCGGCTTGACTTAACATGGCACGTAGAAAGAGGAAGAAACACAGTAATGGCAGGGAATGAGAAGCGGATGAATCTCGCAGATTCTGCTGGTACTTATGGTGCAATAGAAGGTGAAAGTCCAATGAAAATTCTACAAACACGGCATCCCATGCTACACGAGCTGCAAAAAGCCAAACAGAAACAAATAGCTGCCACCAAACAAGCAGAGACAGCCCTAGTTCTTGCAACACCTACAATAGTACTACCACTGCACGACATACTGCAAGGCCAACTCGAGCTAGCAAAGACGCTCCCAAGCTCCCTTGCCACCGACACTACTTCCCAAGCACTCTTGACACAAGACGAGTTGGCAATATCGATGAACCTTGTGAGCTTCAACAGCAAGAAGGTAGTTGCCGGAGTCAAGTTACAGCTTGCATGCTTCTTTATATGTAGTCTCACAGCTTGATGTACACTAACACTTCCTATGTTCGTTGTTGGACTAGCACCTAGGCAAGAGGAAACAAACATCGTGGATAATGCTCGATAGGTTAACTAAATCTAGAGGAGGAAGAATGGAGATCCGCTTTGAGGCAGGTTTTAAAAGGCCACGGATGCTACAGAGTCACCAAGTTAGTATCGAGGCAGCGGTTGTCGTTAGGTGTCATGTACGATCCTCCCAACATGGATTCAAGACAGAATGACAAAGACGAAACCCGCTCAACACCTTCCTCGACCATTTATCCGTAAGTATGGTTATGTATGGAAACTAGTAATATCGCCTTGCTCATCCCATACTTTCTAGGTTGTTGATAATGAGACTCCATAATTTTCAAATGATGAGGTTCAAGTTGATAGCCAAGATGATGCAACTGCATGCTTGCACCCATGTTTTCAAGTCCGCTCATGACAAGATCGGTGATAACTTGAGGAAAACTCACTTTGAAGGCAAGGCTAATGTGAACTTTCCCAAACATCTCAAGTGGAAAATATATCGGATGAAGACCGGAGGGCCTTGTTAAACACCGGTCTGATCCAAGTATCCGTACATTATATATATGTGATCGATCACATGTTGAAGTCCTATTGACGCATGTGCCACACAAATCTATCTTCTTGTAGGTGAACTGTTCAAAGAACAAGGCCAACCGCATTTAAAGTGAAATTCCAATGCATTTACGTGATCTCGTAGCTATATTGCACAATCGCGAGGCTCTTGTAATTAGCTGTTGTTTCACTCTTTTCACTGTACCATATTATCGATCTATATTGACTTGTTCGAAATGCGAGGAAAGCCCGCAAGGACCAAAAAGTACCGAACCAAATGATGTGGAAATCTTCAAGGACCGCCACACCAAAGAAGAAGAAGGGCATGACTACACCAACCAAAGCCGTAAGTCCTTAATCCTCATGCCTTTTAACTACTACTTACTCGACTTGTGCCTTGAACTGCATGGTTTGCAGCCAATGTCTATTACTCTTTTCAATTTTATACACAATTGTCTTAGCGTATCATTGCACCTTACAAGGTTTAAAAGGAGGAGTGATGTTCCTTTGATCTTGACCCGTAATCTAGTTCCGCGGTCGGACTTGCCCACACAACGCTACAATTGCCTCGCTTGTCTCGTTTCTCGTTGTTTTGTGATATGAATGATGTCATACTATGCTTACCGTATTATAAACTTCGCCTCTTTATCCTTAGCCCTCAATACAATGTGAAGAAATAGACAATACATTAGCGATGGTACATGGTCATATGTTTGGAACCTAGTTTTATTATGTACTTTGCAATAAAATACAACTAATATTTTACATGGGTTCACCGTAATAAGTTATGTATATAGACCAAAGCTATTTTGTTTGGTTTTGCTGCCTCCTTAATATCTTCTCGCTCGTACTACTAATGTAAAACCTCAACTTTTCAAATGAGCTATGGAAAAATGAGGAACCGCCACCTTCTCAAGGTGGCGAGGCAACTATAACCGCAATGTCGCTTCTTGCGCAGTGGGTCAAGACTGTCCACCAACAAAGGCTAAAAGCACGCTCCTCTGTAATACCGGGTTGGTTGTTAAGGCAATATCATCAAACTGCCCCATGATCAAGATATGCAAGCTCAAAGCAATGTTGTATCTCAAGGCCTGCACACAAGTCCATTCCCTAACAGAGGCCCTTTGTGAAACAAGGAGAAACATTGCTCAATGTCGCCAAGATATGCATGGTTTTGAAACCGACTATCGACATTTGCTATGTTGTTCAGAGCCTAGGGAAATGAAGGCGAGGGTTATGGTGCTCCATCGACAATACATCATGAAAACGTAATACCAGTCAAATGAACCAAGCTTCAATTTCTAGTGGTGCATTTATCTCGCTAGACTGTTAAGTTTTATGCCAACCTTCCTTTTGTTATATAGTTGTAATTTGTTTTGGTGTGATACAAAATTTATTCTAACGCAGCCACCGTCAAGAAAACAGAAGCCATTTTTGTATAGTGTAGGGTGTTCCTATATTTGCACCGTAGCGCATCTTTGATGCCGAGTGGATGTAATCAGTAATCGCTTTAATAGCCTAGCGTTAGTTTCGCCTTATTTATTTCCTAGTCTTTTTCCCCGTTTGCTAGTGGTCGCGAATTCACCTCGGGTTATATATCGCCGAGGATCCATGGGTCTCCTACGGCCGCCGATAAATGGGCTCAGAATCGTGGGCCTTCCGCCGATAAATGGGCTCAGAATCGTGGGCCTCGCCGCCGGATAAATGGGTTCACATGGGCCGTGAATCGGCGAATTGGTATCGCCCCAAAGACGGTAACGCCATTAACAGCCGTAGGATCGCAAAAGCTTAATCTCGCCACAGCATAACGGGTCGTTAATGGGCCGTAATATAAGACGAGCCGGCCGTAAACGGGCCGATTTCTTGCCATGGGCCAATTTGGCCCATTAGGGTAACAGCCAAGAACGGGTCGACTTTCGCCATGGGCCAAATTTGTCCCATTTGGGGAACATGTCAAGAACGGCCGATTTCGCCATGGGCCAATTTGGCCCATTAGGGAACAGCCAAGAATGGGCCGGAAGTAATCGAGGGTCAAAAGGAGCCCAAGAACGATGGGCCGCCAATAGGCCGAAGCTAACACGGTTGGAAACGCCCATGTAAATCACGGCCGTTAACGGTACAAAGAAAATTACTGTTCATTATGGCCTAGAGTCACCGTGGGCCTCAGAAGGGCCGAAGATACGAAGGCCTCATATGAGCCGAAGACGCCGTGGGCCATACATGGGCCGAAAGTAAAATGGGTTGGTAAGATATTCGACGCCCACATGACGTTGTTGGGCCGATTTTTTAGTGCCTAACAGGCCGTGAGTTAACGGGCCGTGAAATGGGCTATTTGGCAAGAGACCGTTAATAAGCTTTTCATGGCCAGCCCGCTAACTTTGACCTAGTCAAACGGGCCGCTTTGTAAGCTAAATTGGCTGCAGGGCCGTGGCACATGTCGACATATCATAGGCGCTTATCCGACCCACTCAACGAGCCGACACGCGGTTCGTCCGCCAATAAGAATTTTACACGGAAATTTCCCATTTGTCGGGCTGTTAACGGGTTATCGGATCCAAACCCGACCGATAGCTTAACGGTGTTCCGCTATGGTGGATGCCACGTGTCGGTCACCCTTGACGAAAAGCACTTCGTGACGCGATTTATCGTCATGGAAGTGGACAATTTCGTGATGATAATTTTGGTAATGTCATGGAACACTTCTACAACAAAGACGGTATGACTATCTTGATTCTTCATAAATTTGTCATGGATGTACATGCATGACAAAAACGCGACCCATCGTGACAAACACGATCATCATGGAAGTGTATTTTTGTAGTGAATTAGCTAGAGTAGCTCCGCGCAGCATTGTTAACATAGAAATTTGTAAATACATACGGATCTCGAATGTGGCGCAATCTGCTGACTAAACTTCTCTCACAAGCAAAACATGATCACACCTTAGTACTCTTTTGGGTGTTAATCACATAGCGATGTGAACTAGATTATTGACTCTAGTAAACCCTTTGGGTGTTGGTCACATGACGATGTGAACTATGGGTGTTAATCACATGGTGATGTGAACTATTGATGTTAAATCACATGGCGATGTGATCTAGATTATTGACTCTAGTGCAAGTGGGAGATCAAGGAAATATGCCCTAGAGGCAATAATAAAGTTATTATTTATTTCTTATTCCATGATCAATGTTTATTATTCATGCTAGAATTGTATTAACCGGAAACATAATACTTGTGTGAATACATAGACAAACAGAGTGTCACTAGTATGCCTCTACTTGACTAGCTCTGCTGATCAAAGATGGTTATGTTTCCTGTCCATAGACATGAGTTGTCATTTGATTAACGGGATCACATCATTAGAGAATGATGTGATTGACTTGACCCATTCCGTTAGCTTAGCACATGATCGCTTAGTATTCTCGCTATTGCTTTCTTCATGACTTATACATGTTCCTATGACTATGAGATTATGCAACTCCTGCTTATTTAGAGGAACACTTTGTGTGCTACCAAATCTCACAACGAATCGGGTGATTATAAAGGTGTTCTACATGTGTGTCTCCGAAGGTACTTGTTGGGTTGGCGATTTCGAGATTAGGATTTGTCACTCCGATTGCTCTGGAGAGGTATCTCTGGGCCCACTCAAGAATGCACATCACTATAAGCCTTGCAAGCATTGTAACTAATGAGTTAGTTGCAGGATGATGTATTACGGAACGAGTAAAGAGACTTGCCGGTAATAAGATTGAACTAGGTATTGAGATACCGACGATCGAATCTCGGGCAAGTAACATACCGATGACAAAGGGAACAACATATGCTGTTATGCGATTTGACCGATAAAGATCTTTGTAGAATATGTGGGAGCCAATATGAGCATCCAGGTTCCGCTATTGGTTATTGACCGGAGACGCGTCTCAGTCATGTCTATATTGTTCTCGAACCCGTAAGGTCTGCAAGCTTAAAGTTTTGATGATAGTTAAATTATGAGTTTATATGTTTTGATGTACTGAAGGTAGTTCGGAGTCCCGGATCTGATCATGGACATGACGAGGAGTCTCAAAATGGTCGAGACATGAAGATTGATATATTGGAAGCCTATGTTTGATATCGGAAGTGTTCCGTGAAATCGGATTTTACCGGAGTACCGGAGGTTACCGAACTCCCCGGGGCTTAATGGGCCATAGTGGGCCTTAGTGGAGAAGAGGAGAGGCAGGGCAGGCAGGCTGTGCGCCTGCCCCCCTAGTCCTAATAGGACAGGAGAGGGGCGGCGCCCCACCTTTCCTTCCTCTCCCTCCTCTTCCCTCCACCCTAATCCAACTAGAAGGGAGGGAGTCCCACTCCTGTGGGAGTAGGACTCCACTTGGCGCGCCTCCCGGCCGGCCGCACCTCCCCTTGCTCCTTTATATACGGGGCAGGGGGCACCCTAGAGATACAACAATTGATCGCTTGATCTTTTAGCCGCAAAAGCGTGCCCCACTCCACCATAGTCCATCTCGATAACATCAGAAGCGGTGCTTAGGCGAAGCCCCCGCCGGTAGAACATCATCATCGCCACCACGCCATCGCGGTCGATTTAAACTCTCCTCAATACTCGGCTGGATCAGAGTTCGAGGGACGCCATCGGGCTGAACGGTGCTGAACTCCGAGGTGTCGTGACGCTCGGTACTTGATCGGTCGGATCGTGAAGACGACGACTACATCAACCGCTACAGCTAACGCTAACGCCTGCCGTCTACCAGGTACATAGACAACACTCTCCTCTTGTTGCTATGCATCACCATGATCTTGCGCGGTGCCTAGAATTTTTTGAAATTACTACGCTCCATAACATGGGCCACACATAAGCGCCGACATGTTGTTGGGCCAGCCCGTAACGGTGCGCGGGCAGTCGGGGGATTTACCGCAGTAATTTTTCGCCACGCGCTGCCGCCACGACCCGCTGAATGCGATGATGGAGGGGCGCATGACGTGGGGTCATGCTCGGGCGGTTCCCACACACGCGCGCCACATCGCAGCTTAATGGGAAAAGAGGCGCCCCACCTTCCCCGTAAAAAGGAATAACCGCGGGCATGCCGCTCATTCACCCTTCATGTTTTCCCCAATCTCGAACCACCGCCCCTTCTTCCTCCTTCCAAAGTTTTGCCTTCGCCGCCGCCACGCCGCTTATCTTCCATTCCTCGCCTCAAGAGCCGCCATGGCACCCAAGACCAGCAGACCAGCAGAGGCAAGGCAAAGGGCTAAGGACGCTGGGGAGAAGGAGCCGCCGGAGAGCGGGTTGGCGGTGCGGCGGACGCAGCATGCCTACTTCCTGTCGACGGTTGACACGGTCGAACTCCGGGACTACTTCAAGCACCTGTGGGGGTGCAAGACGGGAAGAGAGACGACGGGCATCCGCCACGCGGCTATCCCCGCCGCCCAAGCCGCCCGCATCAGTACCCATTCTTCGTCAACTACTTTTCTTGCGCCTCTGCCCCTTCTCTGATTTCTTTAGTGACATCATGCACACCTACAGCTTCCACCTTATGGATTTCACTCCAAATGCCGTGGGCGCATGGTTTTTTTTGCGCACCTCGCCAGGGTTTCGCAGGGTGCATCCCAACACAGCGCTTCCGCCACTTTTCTTCCCCACATCCAAAGGGGGGGCGCCATTTCCGCTGGCCGCCTAGATCCCCAGGGACCTGTGGAGAAAGAGACATACCCGGACGACGGCAAAAGGAGAGGTGGGGAGGAGGGCGAGGCCGGTGGTGCCGGATTGAGGAGAAGGACCCACCAGATTCTCGTGAGGTTCGCCAGCGCCGCCGCCGTCCACGTAAGCGATCGGAGCAACATCGATGTCGGCGACAAGAAGCTCAGCCGCCACCACTCAGGATCCTTCATCTCACCGAGGCCGGGCTCACTTGAGATGATCGGGCAGATTTCATCCGCCGGATCGCCCCCACGCACAACAACAGGGAGGCCGCCTGGCTCTTCACGACGCCACCGACATCATGAGGCTCCGCCCGCCTGACCACAACTTTACGGTGATGGGGCACGCCCACTTCGCCAGCCGCTCTTTCAGCTCGATGTGAACCGCCACGGCGAGGTCGATCGGTCCGCAAGGCCGCGTGAAGGCCGCCGCCAAGGCCGGCAAGGTCGCCAAGGGGACGTTGTTCGTTGCCGGCGGGGTGGTCCTGCAGCAACAACTTCGCGCCGAGCGACATCATCGCCATGATGCCGGAGTTCATCGCCAGACGCCTCGCCCCATTGGGACGAAGCCGGAGGAGCAGGTAGAGGAGTTTTTCGACACCCTGGAGGAGAAGTACGTCACCGTCGTGCCACGGCTCGTCCAGGACACCACCCAGGCGGAGCTGGACTACATCGCCGCCAGGGCGGTGGAGGCGGAGCTCGCCAAGGAGGCCGCAAGACCGCAGCGTGGAGGACAAGGCCATGGTGGAAGCGGAGGAGAAGGAGGTCGCCTGGGCGAGGAGGCTGGGGAGGCCAGCAGCGCGACACCGGGCCCTCTCATCAAGATGTGGTCGGAGTCGCCAGAGGAGGAGGCCGAGGTCGCCGACCGTCCGCCACGGGAGTGGATTTGAGTCCCAAGGCGGGCCACTCTCGGCGAGCCGGTTCGCCCGGCAGGGTCTGCAGCCCCGCAAGCCTGGCAGGAGGCATCACAAGACTAAACGAGGTCGCGCTGCGAAGAAATTGGTGAAGGCCGCGATGGCAATGAAGAAGGCAACTCCCCTCTTTTGTCCAAGCGCCTCGACTCCATTGGCTTCCCTCCTCCCAAATGCCGACGTGGAGGTCTTCTTCGACTTTGGGTCCTCACCAAGGAGGAAGAGGAAGGCACCAGAGGAGGAGGTGGAGGATGAGGCATCTTGCTCCTTTTTGTCATCTCCGCCTCCTCAATCTCTACCGCTTGTCTTGACTCGTTCTTCTTCTTTGCAGGATGCGAGACACCGCCTGTAGGGTGAAGAGGGCTAGGGCTTTATGAAGCAGCCCCCCGGCCGGTACTTCTCCGCACACCGCCGGTGGTGTTGAGCAGCCCGACAGCAGCCCCCCGCCCAGCCCCCAACGTAAGCTCACCACTCACCCCTTCTCGGACGTGTGTTGGTGGTATGATCCTTCGTGTGCTGCCTTGCTGCGGGTTGCAGGAGGAGGACAACAGCAGGAGGAGCCACAGAGGGCCACCCCCAACACGCCGCCCCCATCGACCACGCCGCCCCGAGGGGCATCCAAGGCAAGGGCACCAAGCACCGAGCCCATGCGCACGGAGGAGGAGGTGAACTGGCGCCGGTGGCTTCCGGCCGCGCCAAATGTTGGCGAGGAGGGACCTCGCTTCTCAGCCCGGACGGTAAGTTACTCGCCTCCGTCCCCTCGTTTTTTTTTCTCGTTTCTCTCAATCTTGATCTGGCCTCGCTCATCCCTTCTCTGTGTCTAGATTTCCTGTGACCCAGAGGACATTGACACCGCCATCGAGGATGTCACCAAGGATGCCGCGGTGGAGGCTGAGAAGATTGCTGCCGAGGAGACTGCCAAGGGCGCTGCTGAGGACGCCGCCAAGGGGCCTGCCGGGGAGCCCGGCAAGGCTACTGCCGAGGAGGCCGGCAAGGGGCCTGCCAGGGAGGCTGGCAAAGCCGCTGCCGAGGAGGAGGAGGTTGCTGACCAGCCTTCCTCCTCAGCTGCCTCTGGCTCCGGTAGGTATCTGAGGGTGGGTGACGACCTTTCGGCCCACCTTCCAGGCTGCCGAGCTCCAAGGCTCCTGCTTAGGGAGAGGTATTCGACAAGGAGGTTCTTGCCGCCACCGGCTCAAGGTTGTTGACGAGCCGAGCACCGTGGCGACGGTTCTCTCGAGGAGCGGCTTCTAGGCCATGGGTGCCAATTTTGGAAGCTCTAGGGCTCCATCGCTACCCGCCTCGACAAGGCCAAGTCCAGATGGCAACGGTAGACAAGGCGGAGGCGGACTCAAGGTGCGCTGGCCGAGACATGACTTGGTTCTCGCCAGCTTGTGAGGAGCTGAAGGCCACCTGTGGTGAGCTGTCCAAGCGCGACGTGGAGCTCACCATGAAGCGGGCCGACATGAGAAGGCCCAGAGACGGCGGAGGGCTTACGCCGCAGCCGAGGCCGCCTAACTCAGCACCAGGCCGCACCGAACTCCCAGTGAGGAGGACCTTGCCGCTGCAGTGATGAGAAGCTTGCCGCAATGCTCCACGCCAAGGTTGATGAGGTGGAGAAGCTGCAGCGGACCCAAGAGCCGGAGCACAGCACAGAGAGGCGCCGATTCCTGTGCCTCGTTCACGCCGCAGGATCACCACGCAGCTGGCCACCATGGGTATGCTAAACATGAGGTACGCCTCGGATCGCAGCACGACCTCCAACGCCAGTCAACCCTATTCTTCGAGGGTGTTCTTGGAGCCCCGAGCATTTCGCCCACCAGTATGCATTTCCCGCCAATGAGGCCCGGAGGCTTTGCCGGGTCCCATGACTAAGGTTCTCACCAAGGTGGCATAATCGAATCCCAACCTTGACTTTGATGCTGCTACCGAGACACTACAAAAAAGACACATCCGTGACATTTTGGGTCGAACGAAATTTTTTCCATCATACATATGACACTTCTATGACGATAATCAGTGACAAAACCCAAGATCATCATAGATGTGGTGGGCTCCTACTTCTATGACAAAAAATCATGACAAAAATGGGCTTTTCGTCCGGGCGGGCCGAGACGCACTCGCATGACATTCTTTAATGCCCATGACGGAAAAAGCCGTGGTAGAGGCGAGGGCGAGGAAAATTTCGGGAGTTGCCGGTTACGGTGGAGGTCGGGGCCGAGCGATGCATGTTTTCCTCAGACGACGCTGCAAAAGCGAGGCATTGGCTCTAATCAACCCGAAAGTGAGGCCTTGGGCTCTAATCAACCCGAGAAAGGACAGCACGCAGTTACGCTACATTAAACCCGAGCGATCGATCGATGGCTGTTAATCAACTCGATGGAGCTTTATTCTTCGATGCTGCTGCTAATCAAGCCGATCGATTGATGAACAAGTGAGTGTTATGGGGGGGGGGTGGGTAACAAAGGAGCGGTGGCGCTGTTTCCGATGAACAGAACCGTGGTGGAGGGCTGGATGAACAAAGAGACGGTGGAGGGGTGGCCATGGAGGGGTGGTTGAACAGACCGTGGTGTGGAGGGCTGGATGAACAAGAGACGTGGAGGGGTGCCAAAGGAGGGTGGTTGAACAAGAGTCGGTGGAGAAGCGCGTGGAGGCCGGATGAACAGGAGCCCGTGGAGGCCGGAGGAGGTCGACGATGGAGATGAACAGATCCCATGGAGTCCTGCTTATGGCACGCCACACCCCTCCCGGCGAATCGGACTGCTTCGACCGTAGGAGGTCCGCTTTTGTCCGCTTTTGCGCACGCCACACCCTCCCGATCAACAGACCCCTGCCGATCGTAGGGAGGTCCATTTCGTCTGCTTTGCGGTTCGCCACACCCTCCCGATCAACAGGACACTGCTGCTGACCGTAGGAGGTCCGCTTCTCCGCTTTTGTGGTACGCCACACCCTCCCGATCAACAGGACCCTGCTCCAACATAGGAGGTCCGCTTCTCCGCCAGCGGTACGCCAGCCTCGCTTCCATCGCCTGCTCCGCCCAAGCCCTCCCGATGAACACGCATCAAGATTCCGCTCCAACCCAGCCGGTTGGTTTCTATGAACACGACGACAACGCTTGCTTTCCCGCTCCGCCCCAGCCATGTAATGAGCGCGCCAGTAGGCGCCGAGACCCTGCCCGCTTGTACGTGACGGGTCAGATTTTCTTTCTACACCGCCGATGTACTTACGCGGTACATGCTACGCGCGCTTCTTACTTACGACAAAGGCGCGGTTTCTACTACCACACGCAGCCGCTTCTACAACGACTCAGTATGTACGCATATCGTCACACTGTAATGACAATGCTACGACGCTTCACCTCAGGTGGGTCCCTACCGCAGCACTTCCTTGCTCTCAAGATGTAGCCGGTGGTCCCAGCAGCGTGGGGTGAATCGCTTTTTTTCGGACGACTTCCTTGCGCGCTAAGATGTAGTCAGGGCCCCGTGAGTCGGGGGCGAATCGTTTTTTTTGCCCGGACGCACTTCCTTATGCGTATAAGGTGTTGCTGTGGGTCCCAGCGGTCGTGGGCGAATCGCTTTGTTTTTTTGCCCGGACGCACTTCCTTGCGTATAAGATGTAGCTGGTGGTCCCAGCAGTGGGCAAACATTTTTTCATGAAATACAGGGGCCCGTCCGGTGGGTCCCAACTATCGTGGAGGAATCATTATATTCCACATAATAAGGAGGCACTTCCTCGTGCGCCGTGGAACTCCTGTCGCTCTCCACGCATAGTCCACGCCCGATGAAAGTCGCTCTCGACCACGCTGACCACGCCAAGGCGAGAGCACTGTATGGTGGACGACGGCAGGCCTAGGAAGGGATGACGGGAGCCGGGAAGACGTGGTAGTGGAAGCCCGCATGGAGAGGAGTACGAGGGTTCAAGTGGTTTGGCTATGCTGTGAGGTTGCCATTGCTGCAGGCCTCGCCAGCAAGTGGGGAATAGTAGGGGGCGTGAGGCCTCATGGAGCATCAGCCGCCATGGGAGACAAGAGCATGCGGCACGACCGGGCCGCTTCGGGCGGCCGAGCAAGAAGACCAGAGGTTGAAGAAGCACCACGGCCGCTGGATGGACATCAGACGGTCACCGGAGCAAGAATCGCTCATATTGACTAAAGTTGACAAAGGCCCCCGCCCCTACCAACTTAGTAGGCCCATTAAGTCAGCCTCCCACCATGGTGGGTCCCAGCCAGCAAGAGGAGTATTCATTTGTTTTGTGCGTAATAAGGAGGCACTTCCGGTGGGTCCGAAATGACGACAGCTGGGAACATTTTTTTTTTTCATGAAATACCGGGTTCTGTCCGGTGGGTCCCAGAGTCATGGGGAATTGTTTTTTCAAAAATAAGGTGGCCCGTCCGATGGGTCCTTGCTGCCGTGGAGGAATAATTATTTTGCCCAGAATGAGGAGGCACTTCCACGCGGCCACTCGACCAGTACTGTCAGCCTTCCATCGCAAAGACTTCTTCCGATGGAAGTCGGTCGTTGACCATGTTGACCATGCCACGCCGAGAGCACCAGGGCGGTGGTCCGGACGACGGCGAGGCCTAGGAAGGGACGACGGAGCCGGGAAGACGATCGTGGTAGTCCACACAGAGGAGTACGAGGGTTCACCGGCTTGGCTGCGGGCGTGAGACGCTGCTGCTATAGAATAACAGGGGTGGGTGAGTAGAGGGATACCCGGGTCAGCCGTGGGGAGTAGTAGGGGCGGTGAGGCCTCCGGCATCGAGCCTCGCCACGAGAGGCAGGAGCACGCTGCACGACAGCGCTGCTTTGGGCGGCCGGAGCAAGAAGACCAGAGGTTGAAGAAGCACTATGGCCGCTGGATGGACATCGTACGTCACCGAGCTAGAATCGTTTATATTGACTAAGTTGACAAAGCCTCCGCCCCCGCCAACTTAGTTGGCCCATTAAGTCATCCTCCCACTATGGTGGGTCCCATCTAGCAGGGTGGGTATTCATTTTTTATGCGTATTAAGGAGGCTCTTCCTTGCGTGTGAAGATATAGTCGGTGGGTCCGATATGTCACCGGGAACGCTTTTTTCGCGAATACGTAGGCCCTTCCGTGGGTCCCAGCCACGTGGAGGAATCATTATTTTATGCTGCATACCCACTTCCAATCGATGGATGTCGCTCGCTGACTGACGCTGACCAGGTCACGCCGAGAGCACCATGGCGGTGGACGACGGCGAGACCTAGGAAGGAATGACACGGAGCCGGGAAGACTCGCAATGGTTACCATGGGGGGAGTACGAGGGTTTATCGTCCGCCGTCACGCCGTAAAAATAACAGGAGGTGTGGGTGAGTAGAGGAATGTTGGAAATATGCCCTAGAGGCAATAATAAATTAGTTATTATTATATTTCCTTGCTCATGATAATCGCTTATTATCCATGCTATAATTGTATTGATAGGAAACTCAGATACATGTGTGGGTACATAGACAAAACCATGTCCCTAGTAAGCCTCTAGTTGACTAGCTCGTTGATCAATAGATGGTTACGCTTCTGACCATGGACATTGGATGTCGTTGATAACGGGATCACATCATTAGCGAATGATGTGATGGACAAGACCCAATCCTAAGCCTAGCACAAAGATCGTAGTTCAGATGCTAAAGCTTTTCTAATGTCAAGTATCATTTCTTAGACCATGAGATTGTGCAACTCTTGACACCGTAGGAATGCTTTGAGTGTACCAAACGCCACAACGTAATCGGGTGGCTATAAAGGCACTAATGTATCTCCGAAAGTGTCTGCGGTTGGCAATTAATCGAGATCGATTTGTCATCCTGCTGACGGAGAGGTATCTCCGGCCCACTCGGTAGGACATCATCATATCAGTACAATGTGATCAAGGAGTTGATCACGGATGATGTGTTACGGAACGAGTAAAGAGACTTGGAGGAAACGATATTGAACAAGGTATTGGGATACCAACGATTGAATCTCGGCAAGTACAATACCGCTAGACAAAGGGAATTGTATATGTGATCAATTGAGTCCTTGACATCGTGGTTCATCCGATGAGATCATCGTGAACATGTGGGAGCCAATATGGGTATCCAGATCCCGCTGTTGGTTATTGACCGAGAACGCCTCTGGTCATGTCTACATGTCTCCCGAACCCGTAGGGTCTACACACTTAAGGTCTGGCGACGCTAGGGTTATAAAGGAAGTTTGTATGTGGTTACTGAATGTTGTTCGAGTCCCGGATGAGATCCTTGGACGTCACGAGGAGTCTTGGAATGGTCCGGAGGTAAAGATTTATATATGGAAGTCCTTTTTGGTCACCGAAAAGTTTCGGTTTTTCCAGAATCGCATCGGGACCACCGGGAGGGTCCCGGGTCCACCAAGTGGGGCCACCAACCCCTGTAAGGTACAATGGTGGGCCAAGTGTGGGAGGAACCAGCCCCAAGGGGCAGTGTGCCCCCACAAGAGGCCCAAGCGCAAGGGAGAGGGGAGGGGCAACCTTAGGGGCGATGGGCCCTAGGCCCATCTAGTGGGCGCCTCCTCTCCTCCCTCTGGCCGCCTCCCCAAGCCCCACTCTAGGGCTGGCCGCACCCCTTGGGTGTGGAAACCCCAGATGGGGCGCAGCCTCCCTCCCTATATTATACTTGAGTTTTGGGGCTGCCCAACACACATGAGAACCTCTCCTTGGTGCAGCCCCGCCTCCTCCTCCTCATCTCCCGTGGTGCTTGGCGTAAGCCCTCGCTGATTGCCACGCCCTCCACCACCACCACGCCTGCAGTTGCTGCTGGATGGAGTCTTCCTCAACCTCTCCCTCTCTCCTGCTGGATCAAGGCGGGAGACGCCACCGGTGCACGCGGTGTTGAACGCGAGGTGCCGTCTCCTGCTAAGCACTAGGATCTCCGTGATTTGGATCACGACGGGCACGTAATCCTTCAACCCCGCTTTCATGAACGCCTCGCTTAGCGATCTACAAGGGTATGTAGATGCACTCTCCTTCCCTTGCTAGTTTTCTCCATAGATGGATCTTGGTGACACGAGGAAAATTTTTGAATTTCGCCACGCTCCTCAACAAGGGCATCATGAGCCAGGTCTATTACATAGATTCTTTGCACGAGTAGAACACAAAGTAGTTGTGGGCGTTGATGTTGTTCTAATATGCTTACCGCTACTAGTCCAATCTTGTTTCACGGTATTGTGGGATGAAGCGGCCCGACCGACCTTACACGCATTTCCACGTGAGATGTGTTCCGCCTGACCGACATGCACTTATTGCATAAGGTGGCTAGCGGGTGCCGCCTCTCCCACTTTAGTCGGAACGGATTCAATGAAAAGGGTCCTTATGAAGGGTAAATAGCAATTGGCATATCACGCCAGGTTTTGCATAGGTAAGAAACGTTTTGCTAGAAACCCATAGCAGCCATCGTGAAACATGCAAACAACAATTAGAGGACGCCTAACTTGTTTTTGCAGTATGCTATGTGATGATATGGCCAAGAAGAATGTGATGAATGATATGTGATGTATGAGATTGATCATGTTCTTGTAATAGGATTCACGACTTGCATGTCGATGAGTATGACAACCGCAGGAGCCATAGGAGTTGTCTTTATTTATTGTATGACCTGCATGTCATTAAACAACGCCATGTAATTACTTTACTTTATTGCTAACCGTAGCCATAGTAGTAGAAGTAATAGTTGGCGAGACAACTTCATGAAGACACGATGATGGAGATCATGATGATGGAGATCATGGTGTCATGCCGGTGACGATGATGATCATGGAGCCTCAAGATGGAGATCAATGGAGCTATATGATATTGGCCATATCATGTCACTACTATATAATTGCATGTGATGTTTATTATGTTTATGCATCTTGTTTACTTAGAACGACGGTAGTAAATAAGATGATCCTCATTAAAATTTCAAGAAGTGTTCTCCTAACTGCGCAATTGCTATAAAGTTCGCCGGTTCTAAGCACCACGTGATGATCGGTGTGATGGATTCTTACGCTCACATACAACGGTGTAAGACAGATTTACACATGCTAAACACTTAGGTTAACTTGACGAGCCTAGCATGTATGCATACGGCCTCGGAACACGAGACCGAAAGGTCGAGCATGAGTCGATAGTAGATATGATCAACATGAAGATGTTCACCGATGATGACTAGTCCGTCTCACGTGATGATCGGACACTGCCTAGTTGACTCGGATCATGTAATCACTTAGATGACCGAGGGATGTCTATCTCGAGTGGGAGTTCATAAGATGAACTTAATTATCCCTGAACATAGTCAAAAGATCTTTGCAAATTATATCGTAAGCTCGCGCTTAGTTCCAATCGCTTAGATATGTTCCTAGAGAAATATAGTTGAAAGTTGATAGTAGCGGTTATGCGGACAGTAGAAAGCTTATGTCCTTAATGCACCGCCAAGTGTGTCAACCCCAAACGTTGTTTGTAGATGTTATGTAACATCGGACATACACATTTTAATAACTACGGATAGTTCAGTTAAATGGTTTAGAGTAGAGGCACCAAAGACGCTCAAACGTCATGAACATATGAGATGTTTTGAGGACTGAAATTGGGATTGTGGTCGCCTCACGCCAAGAGGTAAATGAGACCTCCGACGATTTCTTAGCCTGCAAACTAAGGAGGAAGCTCAATCGATGAGCTTGTGCTCGATTG
>CM038678.1:214026208-214225474 GCA_021605205.1 Aegilops longissima
TAAAAGCAAATATTACAGTCCATAACTGTTGTCACAACACCAAGCATAAGTTTAAATGCCTCCCGAGGCATGATGCATGTTGCGAGGCTGAAGGAGAACAGGAGCCACAAAGGAGTCACTTGTCGGCAGCGGAGCTGCGCTGAGTGGGTTCGCCTCGTGAAGCCTCCCGGGACCGGCGGCCTTCGCTTTGGCAGTGCTGAAGGCCGGAACCGCCAGCCAGAGCCTCCGCTCGGCCCTTCGCGACCTCGGCGTGGCGGCAACAAGCTCGCCCGCTCACGGGCTCAACAGGCTGTCGAGGTCGGCGTCGGGATCGCGAAGGTGAACATGGGTAGGGCGGCTCGTCGTTGCTGCGAGAAAGACAGGACAGCGCATTGGCCTTAGCCGTGGGGCCACGGCCAAGGTGACATCTTCAAGGCGCGGATAGGAAGGGAAGCAGCTTGGCGAGGGCCGTCCTCGGCGCCGACCAGCCCGGGCTGCGAGCCGCTGTCGCCGCGACCTCGGCAAGGTCGAGCCTTCACCCCATCTCCGCAAAAGGCCCACGCGGTCCTCGGCGAGACCAGCGCCTTGCCGTCAGCTCGACCCTCTTCTCCTCCAACTCCTGCTCCAAGCGCTTTCGAGGCGGTCCGCAGCGCTTTTAAGCTTGGCGTCCCGGTCCTTGGCCGCCTCGCGAGCTTATATGTCTTCCTCCTTCTCTTGGTGAGCGGGCCTCCTTGGCAAGCTGGTCACGCAAGCCTACAACTCTCTCCGGCGCATTGCAGCGGCCCATCTTCAAGAGGGGTACCGGACTTGCACTGCGGCTGCGGCGTGGCTCAAGGGTGGCCAGCCACGGCCCATCTTCATCAACACAATCTCAAGACCCTCGCGAGGAGCCAAGCGTCGCTTGAGGCGGACGACAAAAGCTTAATCGAGCACGACCTCGTCGGGCGGCTCGCGAGGCGGAGAGATCAAGGTGGGGTACCTCACGAGGTGCCCATGGCGCCAACCACGGCGACCAAAGGCGCCCGGGGCGCCCAGCCAGCGCGATGTCCTCATTTCCTCTTTGGTGCAAAGGGGCAAAGCGCGGCGAGAGCATCAAGCAAAGGCATCGTTTGGTGCAACAAGATCAAGACCGTCATAGCGGCGGGAAGGAAGTCATCGTGGAGCCCAAGCCGGCGTCCCCACTAGAGCCTTTGACGACGAGGACCAACTTTAGTCGGGATAAGTGTACTAGATGTTCCCCTTCAAAATGGCCAATTGTTGGAGCCGTTCCCGCTCAATATTTGGGAAGAGGCCCAGGGCCTCTCACTATAAATAGGACTAGCCACCCACGGGGTAGGGGGATCCGCAACTCGATCGAGATAGAGATCAATCCCGGAGAGAGAGAGAAAGCGGTGAACTCCCCTAGCAGTTCATCGCACCAGACCAAACAGACCCTCATGAGGCTGTTCTACCTTGTATTATTCATCATCAGCCCAGAGGCAATCCCCACACCACCTTTGGGTAGGGTGTTACACCACAATGGTGGCCCGAACCGATATAAACCCTGTGTCTCTTGTGTTGTTCCTTTCATAGTTTAGATCCTAGCGGTGGCGAGGTGCGAGTAGGTAGGGGTGAGATCTCGCGTGCACCCAAGAGTTAGAACCTAGAGGGTCTGCGGAACCGAAATCCGGCAAGGACCCCGTTTCGACCGTGGGAGGTCCGTTTCCTCTGTTTTGCGATCGCCACCCCTCCGATCAACGGGACCCGTTCCAAGCGCGGGAGTCCGTTTCCTCCGTTGTCTTGATGCGCGAGCCTCTTTTCCATCGCTGTTCGTCCAAGCCCTCCCGATGAACACGACCACGCATTCCGTTCCGACCCAGCGGTTGGCTCCCCAAGAACTGCAGCGATGTTGTTTCTCCGTTCGACCCAGCCATGTCGTATATCGCGAGTAGGCGTTGAGACCCTGTCCGTATGTACGTGCGTGGCGGTATTTTCTTTCTTGCACCCTACGCCGTTATGCGTGCGTGTACATGCTATGTCGCGGCGCCTCTACTCACGACACGTGCGGCGCCTCTACTACGACGCGTCGTGCCTCTACTCGACTGCGTCGCGCCTCTACAAGCGACCGGTATGTGCGTACCGTTCGCGACCAGAATGACAACGCTATATGCGCTTCGACCGGTGGGTCGGTATCGGGCACTTCCTTACTGCGAAGATGTAGCTGGTGGGTCCCAGCAATCGAGGCGAATCGTCGTTTTTACTGGGCGCACTTCACGGAGTGCGAAGATGTAGCTAGTGGGTCCCAGCGGTCGAAGCGAATCGTTCTTTTTTGCCGGACGCACTTCCTTGCGTGCGAAGGTGTATTGGTGGGTCCCGGAGGTCGGCGAATCGTTTTGTTTTTGCCGGACGCACTTCCTTGCGTGCGAAGATGTAACTGGTGGGTCGGCGGTCGGGGGAAGCGTTTTTTCACGAAATCGGTGGCCCATCCGGTGGGTCCCAGCTATCGGTGGAGGAATCATTATTTTCAGCGTAATAAGGAGGCACTTCCTTGCTGCGGCCGTGGACCCGGTATCGGCCTCTCCACGTCTGATCCACGTCAATGGAAATCGTTCCTTGACCACGTTGACCATGCCACGCCGAGAGGACCAGGCGGTGGGCGGCAGCGAGGCCTAGGAAGGGAGGGGGCGGGAGCAGGGGAAGGCGTGGCGATGGAAGCCAGCGGAGAGAATCTGAGGTTCCTTGGTTCGGCTGCGATGTGAGGCTGTCGTCGCCCGCGAGGCACTGGCCAGCGGTGGGAATAGTAGAAGGGGTGGTGAGGCCTCAGCGGCAGCCTGGCCCGGCCACGAGGCGAGGAGCATGCAGCACGACCAGCAAGAAGACAAGAGGTTGAAGAAGCACTCGGCCGTTGGATAGACATCGTGCAGTCCTTTGGAGCTAGAATCGTTCATATTGACTAATGTTGACAAAGGCCCCGTCCCGATCAACAAGTAGGCCCTAAGTCAGCCTCCACCATGGTGGGTCCCAGCTAACAAGAGGGTATTCGTTTTTATGCGTAATAAGGAGGCACTTCGGTGGGTCGGTGACGGTATACGGAACCTTTTTTTGCGAAATCGCTGGCCCGTCTGGTGGGTCCCGGCGGTCGAGAAGCGTTTTTCACGAAATAAGGTGGCCCGTCCGGTGGGTCCCTCTTTGTCGGTGGAGGAATAATTATTTCTTGGCGTAATAAGGAGGCACTTCCTTGCGGCCGCTGGACCCGGTATGTCGACCTCTCCCGTCTGATACTCTTCGATGGAAGTCGATTCGTTGACCACGTTGACCACGCTTGGCCGAGAGCACCAGGCGGTGGTCTAGGCGACCCGAGCCCTAGGAAGGGGCGGCTTGAGCAGGGAAGATCAGCGATGGTAGCCAGCGGAGAGAATCTGAGGTTCTTGGTTGGCTGCGGCGTGAGGCTGCCGTCGCCCATGAGAATAACGGGGGTGTGGGTGAGTAGAAGGATACCACAGGCCAGCGGTGGGAGTAGTAGGGGCGGTGAGGCCTCCGCGGCATCACTGACCCGACCACGAGAGGCGGAGAGCAGCAGCACGCGACGGCGCTGCTTTGGGCAGGTTGGAGCAAGAAGACGAGAGGTTGAAGAAGCACTATGGCCGTTGGATGGACATCATCACGGTCATTGGAGCTAGAATCATTCATATTGACTAAGTTGACAAAGCCCTCCGTCCCGTCAACAGGTTGGCCCTAAGTCATCCTCCACTATGGTGGGTCCCATCTAGCAGGCTGGGTATTCATTTTTTGTGCGTAATAAGGCACTTCCTTGCATGCGAAGATATAGCTGGTGGGTCCGACATGTCGGTGAGAGCGTTTTTCGCGAAATACAAAGGCCCTTCGGTGGGTCCTAGCTGTCGGTGGAGGAATCATTATTTTCGCGTACAGTCCACGGCCGATGGATGTCGTTCGTTGAGCATGTTGACCAGGCCATGCCGAGAGCACCATGGCGGTGGGCGGCGAGGCCTCGGAAGGAGCGACACGGGGCGGGAAGACCCGGCAATGGTTGCCGCAGCGGGGGAAGTCTGAGGTTCTTGGTCCGGTGTCGTCGCGGAAAATAACGGGAGGTGTGGGTGAGTAGAGGAATGGCACGGCCAGACAATGAAGTAGGGTGGGGGCGGTGCGGCTGTCGCGGCAACAGCCGATACAGAGAGGCGAGCATGCAGTCCACGGAGCTGGTTTGGTAATTTGGAGCAAGAAGATCAAATATTGAATAAGCAGCACGGCCGTTGGATTAACATCCAGCGGTCCTTTGCTACTAGAATCGTTGTGGACTAAGTTGACAAAGCCAAAGTACCGTCAACCTAGTAGACCCACAAGTCAGCCTCCAAATCTGTCCCAAACAGCATACAACCGAAATTTCTAGCCAAATTCAAATTAATTTTAAATCTAAATATACCTTAATTTAAATTCAATGAAATTTTACCCGCACAAAAACAATGAATTTTAAAATATGAAAATCCGAAAAGAAAAGCAGTATTTGGGAACTAATTGCATGTTTGCTGTATTTTTTCATTTACAGCCCATTTATTATTACTTATAGCCCATTTCTTATTACTTATAGCCCATTTATTATTACTTATAGCCCATTTATTATTACTTATAGCCCATTTCTTATTACTTATAGCCCATTTTAGGGAAAATGCATCCCTCCTCGTCTTGAAAGATTTCCGGCCCGGTGAGCGTAGAAAAGCAAGTAGGCCTATGTTGGTTATTACGCAAAAACAAAATAGCTGGCTAGCCATTTTTGAGAAAGGAAAAAAAACAAACTGGGCTGGTCATGTGATAAACATATGAAATAAAGCACAGGGCTAGGCAGACCACGGGTCCCTTTAGCCAGTTGATACCCTTCTCCGTCTGAAAAAACAAAATTACTTGCTTGTCTTCTTTGGGTCCCTCTTGTCATCCTCACCATGTACAGTCATCTCCTTATTCCTCTCGGTTGTTGACCATGTTGACAACCTTTGGAGGCTGCACCTTGTGGCGAACCAAAGCGGAGGGCGATGGTGAGTCCTCGGACGAGAGCGAGCAGGAGGCGCGGAAGATCACAGCCAACCTTGGGAGGCGGGAGGCGGAGTGGTCCCCGGCGCTGGTTTAGCTTTGGAGGCTCGAGGAAGAAGAGGCGAAGAAAGCGCGACAGGCGTTGAATGTCAATAAAATGGTCAAGAGTTGGCACAATCGTTTTTGACTAAGCGGACACCAAGTAGCATACTTTTTATATATAGGAAGAAAATTGCGAGGAAAATCGTTGAAATATCGTCCTCCTCCACGAGGAGCGTTAAGCCACATAAGTGACTAGCACCCTTGGTTTTCAACGAGAGGTCTTGGGTTGAGTCGAGGAACTCTCAATTTGTCCTCCTTCCTTCCTTGCAAAAAGGAAAGAAAATCAAAGACTTGGGAAGGCGTCTGAGAACAAGCTAGTGTACCCGGTAAAGAGGCGTTGCCAAGTTTTATAAAAAAGAAAGATGTGCTCCTGTAGCTGGTTCGAATCCAAAACTAGACTATGACTATATATGGTGCTATGCTACTCTGCAAGTAATGAAATTGACATATCCAACGTTCGCTTCTCCTCTTCTCTACTTACTGCCTAGCATACAGAAGCTCGGCGCAGCAACCATGTCCATTGGCTGCTCGTCCACCTGCTCTTGACGGGCAACAACTAGATATCGTAAGTGGCCCCCGTACCATCGCTGTGGGTCTCATCACACCCCGCAGCACCTTGCGCAACTGATTGCTCATCGCAACCGCTGCCGTTGGTGTGGTGCCCTTTGCTGCAAATCACAGCGAGAGTCATCCGTCGGCGTCTCAACCACAATCCGCAACCCTGGTGAGTCTTCTACAAATGCTCGAATCATGGGGTAATGATATGTTTAAGTGTTGTTCTGCTGCTTTGGTTGCTGATTTTTTAATAGTTTGGTTGATGATCTTCCAATTTGATTAAATGCGAAAAGGGAAGATTCGTGTGATTGTATTTCTAGGAAGTTCTTGATGTGGGGCAATGCAACTATGTTGATTATTTGGTTAGCGAGGAATCCCAATACCAGCAGGTTGGGGTGTTGGACAAATGGCGAAGGAGCGGAGAAGAGGAAGATGCGAGCGAGAAGGTTAAAGATCAGTTCCTCGATCATGGCCAAGCAACAGCTGCTGAGCGGCCTTGACGACAATGAGGAGATGAAAGAGCTTGTGAAGATAATGGGAAAAATCGATGTGCTCTGTAGGATGATTGTCTCTTTATTTGCGGTGTATCTAGCTTTTCGTGATGTATTCGATTAGCTACGACATGAGCAATTTGTTGAAACTAGTAATGAATGAAACCTGTGTAGCGGGCTGGGCGTAGTGTTGTGAACATCTAATGATTTCTATTAACGTAAATCAGGGGGTATCCCCTTTTGCTCATATAAATAAATAATAGCAGAGGCCCTGTCGGGTCAGCTTTGTTCTCATTCAAAGACGTCGAGCAAATTGCAGTGCAATAGCAAACTATGTCATCAAATTCAAGTTTCACAGGCAAATATGACTACAACTAAACAACAATGTCATCATGTTTTAGTTTTCATACAATCACCAAACACAAATCAGCATACATAACAAGTGATGTTCTCACAGCAAAATACTAAACAACATGTTCATCAGGTTTGATTGTCATAGCAAACACAATTTCACATAGTAGATAAAAGCGTCTTCGGCAGGCAAATCGACAAAAGCAATGTAATCATCATCCGCAGCAGCAGCGTCAACATCTTCACCATGTGTATCAGTCTGAATCGTAATTCCCCATGGTGTCATCTTCTTCTTCGTCCTCAACGTCCTCGAGCGTTGGCTTCTTCTTGATCAACTCTTGTATGTCCACGGCCACGACGAGGCAATCTTTTCGCGGAGTCATTGGCGTGATGGTTCTCAAAGATATGAGGAACATCGTGTTATCTTGTACATCAGGAGAAGTGTAAGCATCATCTTGTTGTGCAACTTCATAACGAATTCTCTGCTCAAACCTTTGCAATACTCTCCGATCATCGCTCGTGCAAATGTGTCTTCCAAGAAAAATATTTGTGTTGCTTGATTTGCCAAAACAAAAGGCTCGTTGGTGCAGTAAGCCGCCTTGACATTGATGGATTTGAAATAATCATCAGCTCTGGGTTTTGCAATCACTGGAAAACAGGTTATACCAGCGACAACACAACAGAACCATACACGATGATCCTCGGCGGAGATATCTGCAAGCTGAACAATGTACATTATGTTAGCATACATTTCAGTTGTCTCTTTGTCATCGTATCCGTGCTCATGATGGCCTTTGTTTTGTGTCTTCTGCCGCCGTCTCGTGCAAAGGGTATTGTAGCGCACATCTCCAACAACGCAAGATTCATAATGTCTTACGTGAGTATCAGGACCCATTGCTGGTGAGTAAAGCGCATCATCAACTGCCTGCCGATCCTCCCGCATCTTCTTAACCTATGGTTAGAAAATAGACAAGCTGATCATATTATGTACTCAATATATTAAAAAAACTGAAAGTGCACTTCAAAAGCTTACATGGTTCTCGAACCATTTCGTAAATCCTGCCATAATCAGTTTGTCAATGTTTCTTGGATTTTGCGGCAGTAACTCCTCTTTGTAGATGCTGCACAACATAGTGATCGCATCAAACATCTAAATATATAAGAATGTGCTGCAAGTTTTGTAGATTACGATGTATAAGCTGCAGTACTGCACTTACTTGATATAAGGTGGTATCTCAGGACAGTTATTCAACACATACCAAACCATTTTGTCCAAATCTTTAGGTTTGTCCTCTTGTCGACTCTTCCCTGTAACTTTCGAGCAGAATAATCGAAAACATTGAGCCGGGATTGTCTTCACCCACCTCTTTGGTAAGCTGATCAGTTGTTTCAATGTATTTTGAGCAGAATGTGAGCTTACAGTAGCAATGTAGGCCTCTGCAATGGAACCCTCGGGTCTAGCTCTATTCTAACATAGCCCTTGAAAGTGCCTAGCCGCCTTTCAATAGGGTACATCCACCATCTTGTCTTTGGACCTCTAAGTAGTGCCTCATCGGTAGATGAACAGCCAAATGCACCATCACATCAAAGAAGGCTGGAGGATATATCTTCTCAAGGTCGCATAGGATAGTTGGTATCTTGTCTCTAAGGCGGCTCCAAAGCATCTATCCTAATATTTCTCTGCGAGAGTTCCACTGAAGAAATGTCCCAACTCTGCAAGCTGCTCTGTATAAGTCGAGGTGGCACAATCCTCTAAGGATAACAGGTAAAACCCTTTGAAGTAGGGCGTGGCAGTCATGATTTTCAACCCTTGTACCTTGTTTCCATCTGCTTGACTCTCCTTTCGGGGTTGGAAGCAAATCCATGTGGGAATCTCACATGTGACGGGACCTCATGAATTCTTTTCTTTTACCTTGTCCAAGACGTACATAGCTAGTGTCATATCCCGTGGTTTACCTTCATCTTGCACCTGCAAATCCTTTCTGATACCCAGGTGTGTCAAATCAATCCTATATTTTAAGGTATCTTTCATCTTGCCTTCAATGTTAAGAAGTGTGCCGATAATGCTGTCACATACTCAATGTGCATCACATCAAGATTATGCCGCAGATCCAGATCTTTCCAATACTCCGAGTCCCATAAAGTGGACTTGCGGGTAAACAATAATCTCTCTTCTACCGTGCCACGCTTCCTTTTCCCGCTACCATTACCGGGATGGTTTCTGTTGTGATATACTGACCTTCTCTAATTCCACTTGCAACTCATCGGCGGTGAGCCTCTTTGGCGCATCATGGTTTCATGCTTTGCATTGAACACATGTCTTGGTATTTTCTAGGATGTGGCTTGTCCTTGGCAAAGAAGCAGCGGCGTCAATGTAACAGATCTTGCTAAGTATTGCGTATGAAAGCGGATTCTGTCACGGTGAACACATGCATTGTAACCATGTGTCATGCTCACGACATAGTGCCCAAAGCCGGATAATCATGGATGCACCAAATTACAACAACCTGCATGAGAAAGAAATCAGCTGGTGGGCTGCTATATAGGTCTCGGTGAGAACACCCTTCCATAGCTTTTGAAGTTCCTCCACAAGAGGCTCCATGAACAAATCAAAATCCTTTCCAGGACTTTTTGGACCTGGGATGAGCAAAACCATCATGTAGTTTGATTCTTTAGTGCGAGACATTTGGAGGCATGTTGTAAGGGATAACAAGCCTTTGGGCACATGCTATATGTGTGTAAGTGCATCTAGTGCTTATAGTGATTTTGGTGTATTGAAGACTTATAGGTTAAGTAACTAATGCGTTTGTAAGTGTACACAGGTCTATAAGTCTATGAGGAGTTTGATATTCTGAGAGAAAGTCGACCCTAAAAATGAAGTTCTTCATTTGAAGACTTTGATATTACGAAGACTTTACGAAGACTTTGAAAGTGAAGAAATTGGTGTGACCACGAAGACTTGGTATTCATTTGAGGAACATGAAGCGTGAAGACTTTTGTTTTCGTAGTTTCATTTTCTCTTTCTTGAGTCATAGGAAACACCGTCTTTGTTAAAGGGGTCGAGAAATACTAAGGAAAAATTTCCATTTGATGCTCAACTCAAAATCCTACACCTACCAATTCCTTGAGTGAAGCCTTTGGAAATCTCATACTGATTCAGTCAATTTCTTGATGTGAGAGCGAAGCTCTTACAGTCATTGAGAATTTATTCGGCGAGGAGTTAGGAATTCGCTAGTCGAATTGCCTACTGATGAGAACATGATAGTACGAGGAATTTGATATTCAAATTTCCGACCGTTCTTTGTCTTCTTGGCGCATTGTCCCAAAATATCTTATCCACCTAACGGTCATATCATTGAAGGGCATTTATGTCTTATCATGTCGGGCTGCTCCCTAGGCTATAAATAGCCGCCCCTACAACCACTAGTTGGTTGGCTGCTCTGAAGAACTTGACACTTGTCATTTGAGAGCAGCCCATCCTCTGAGAATTTGGCGAAAATCATCAAGTGAGGAAAAACCCAAAAGTGAGGAAAAACCCAAAACCAAAACCAAACCCTACAAACCCAAAGTGATTGAGCATCTTGAAGAAATTGATCCTGCGTGGATCCGGCGCTTTTACCTTTGAAGACTGTGCTTCTTCAGACGGTTAGGCGTCACGGTCTAGAAACATCCAAGAGGAATTGTGGATCGCCGAGTGACCAAGTATGTGAAGGTTTGGAAGTCGCTGAAGACTTACCATGAGTGATTGGGCGAGTCTGCGTGACCTTAGTTCAAGGAGAATCTGGTGAGGACTTGGTGTCTGAGCTGCGTGCTTTCGATGGTGGGTGTCCGGGACTGCGTGTCCTCGAGTTTAAATACTCAGCCGCTCAACAGGCGTACAAGCGAGACAGCAGTTGGAACTGGTCTACCAAATCATTGTCTTCACCAACCTAACTGGTTCTCTTTCCTCAACCCTTTCATTTCCTCATTCGTGTTGAGTGTTTGTTCATATCTGTGTTTGAAGACTTTGGTGAAGACTTTCTCAATTTCCTCAGTTCAATTTCTTGATCTGTTTGTCTTCATCTTGTGTTATCCTGTGATTCGCTTTACGTACTCCGTGATTGTCTTCATTTCATCATGATGACAATGCTTGTAATCTGTTATGCTTACTTCGAGTACTTATTCTGCTGCAAGTAATTCTTAGCTAAGGAATTTCCTCACGGCAAATTCCTCGATGAAGAATTCATAAAATCGCCTATTCACCCCCCTCTAGTTGATATACGCACTTTCAATTGGTATCGAGCAAGGTACTCCTTGTTACGTGTGATTTAGTTTAACCACACAGGTTTTAGTTATGTCATTGCGGGTATGATCAAGGTCTCGGCAGGGTGTCCTACCTTGATGGGACGGACTACCCCTCTTGGAAGAACAAAATGCGAATGCATCTTGAAGCAATTGACAACGATCTACGGTATGTTGTGACAAAGGTGTTTCCTCAGTCACACCCCTCTGAATGATCTTGATGTGAAGAGATTCAAGCAACTCGATTCTCAAGCGAAGAATATCATATGTGGCCATCGAGCAAAGGTCAATATGGAAGAGTAAGTGCTTTGGAATCTGCCAAACTCATATGGGACGAGGCTGTCCAAAGTAAATGAAGGTGTTTCAACTCAGCGTGATTCTCGAGTTGATGTTCTTGGAATCTCTTCAACGCTTCAAAAGACTCGACAACGAAAATGTTCAACAAACCTTGATCGCCTCATGACATCTCAAATGAGCTTCAAGCCTTTGGGTGCCCTTGACATCACCGACCATGAGGTGGTGAAGAAATTACTAAGATCGCTTGATTCCTCATTTGATACTCGCTGCGATGATACAGAGCAGCTGACTACAAGTCTCTTGATCCTGCTGATATCCTCGAAGGCTAAATACTCACGAGTTCGACTTCTTTGAAAGAGATCTCTATGGTTACGGCTATGGAAAAACACGTGCCACGAAGGCCAAGGCTGTATCGAATCGAGTGAAGACTACGATAGTAGCCTTGGGGATCTGAAGAATTTGGCGAGGAGCTAGCACTTTGCTCGTGAAGAAATTCAGAAATTCACAAGGCGTGGTCGCTTTGGAAAATCCTCAAGAAGCGGTGATTCCTCATCTAGTGACTATAAGAAGACTTTGCCACAAATGCAAGAAACCTGGTCACTACATCCAAGATTGTCCTCGATGGGAAAAGGAATTAAAGAAGAAGAAGCACAAGGATTACAGATTACGATGACATGAAGAAGAAGAAGAAATCATCAAAATCTTCATCATCAAAATCCTCAAAACCTTCTTCTCACAAGAAGAGCAGCTCCAAAAAGGCTCGGGCATTTATTGGCAAGGACATGGACTACGAAGCTGAATCGAGGAAAATGAGGAAGAGGAGGAGTCGAAGAATCCGAATCTGGTGTGGCTAGTCGGCTCTTGCTCTCTGCTTATGTTAGCAAGTCCATCTTCAACCTTGAAGAAGCTGACTCCGCCGACAAGCTGATGAGGAAAATGATGACTCGCTCCACCTATTGCTTCATGGCAAAAGGTGCAAAGGTACTCAATTTCACCTCCTCTGAATCTAGTGAAAATGAATCGATGAGGATCTCAAGCCCAGCTACTCTAAACTTGCTAAGATTGCTATAAAACAACAAAGGGCTTTTGAAAAGGTTCAAAACATGCTAGATAAGAGTGATGATATGTTAGGTGAAGAAATGGATCGCACTCAAGCCATTGAAAATCTTGAGAGAGTTCAGGTCTAGGCTTGACAACCTTCAAGTTCATCATAACACTCTCTTATCGATCATGAAAACTTTCTTATGAATTTCTTCAAAAGCAAGATCTTGAGAAGCTAAGAGTGAGTTATGAAGATCTTGAGAAGGCGCGATTCATTACTTTCTCAACAAATCAGCGCTTCTCAAGAAGAATTTGTTCCTCCATGCTTAAAGTGCATTGAGCGTGAATCTGCTAATTCTTCACTGAATGTTCAAATGCTTCAACTGTTACAAATTCTTCACCTGCCTCTGCTATCACTAATTCCTCATCGAGGACATTGCTAGTATCCTTGACGATGCAGGAGACTGAAGGAATTGTACATAGCAGGCATGTACAAAAGCCTCAAAGGGCATTAGACTCTTTGTGATGTGCTTAAAAGCAGATCCTCAACAGGAACCCTAGGAAGAGGTATTGCCTTTGAGAGGAAACTCAATCTTGATGGAGCGTCTTTGGAAGCTTTGGCGGTATCCCAAAACCTCATGGGTTGCTGCAAAGGGACCTCGATTGATCCATCTACCTTATCTGGTTTTACATGTGAATTTCCTCATTACATTGATGAGTCATTTGACTCAAACTATAAACTGTTCAAAAATCAGAATGGTGAAGTATTTGCTAGATATGTTGGCACTAAGCTGCGAAGCGGTTCCCCTATGAAGAAAATCTGGGTTCCCAAGCGATTGCCTTGAAAATCTTGGTGAATGTCCTCATGACACCACCGGTGAAGAAAAGGAACCCCAGATCAAATTCTTCCTATGGACCAAATTCTTCATATGGATCCAAGTCCTCATACGGACCAAATTCCTCCGTGGATCAAATTCCTCAAAAGGATCAAAGTCCTCATATGATTATCATCGTGCTAACAACTCTGTTTGCGAGGTAGAGCTAAGGGCTATGAATATGTGCATTATTCTTCAAACCAATATGTTCATAAGTCCTCGAAGAATTTCTCTACTTATTCATATGCTTACCTAACCCCTCTTATGTGAAGCGAAATGGTTTGGCCTCTATGCCACCATTCTCATATGGTGCTTTCATGAGAATGATGAACTCTTTACCACCCCTTGAGATGTGGGTGGTGAAGAAAAAGAACTAATCTCTTCTGCGAGGGTCAGGTCTCGGGCGTGCCTTAGCGTCTGAAGAATTTCTTTGGGGCGACAAAATTTCTGAAAGGGCCTTGAGGCTAATCATGATGAAATGAACTTTCATTTCACACGTCCTCATCTTGCTTATCTGAATCTTGGTGATGAAATTCATCGATGAACTTGATATCATATTCTTCAGCGATGAAGTATATGAGATCGTAAGTTATACTAATTCATCTGCGGGATGATCAACCCAAAACCAGAGTGGGTTCTCGATAGTGGATGTACAAATCACATATTGGTGACAAGAATCTATTGATGGATGCTACCTTATCACCGTCACATCTGAAGCATATCATCTTTCTTGACAAAGGCAAAAGTCAGGTATTGGGACTTGGTAAGGTTGCTATCTCTAAGGACATGCACATGGACAAAGTCATGCTTGTTGAGTCTTTAGGATATAACCTCATGTCGGTCTCAATGCTTTGTGATCTTGATATGGTTGTTATCTTTGTCAAATATCGTTGTGTTGTGATTATGGGTGACAATTCCAAAGTCTTGAAGGCTTTAGGAGAGGAGACTTGTATATTGTTGACTTCTCTCAGGACCACAACCAGCCGTGTGCCTACTTGCAAAAGCTTGAAGGCTGGCTATGGCATCGGCGACTTAGTCACATGAGGCATGAGGAATTTACTGCGCTTGCGAAGAAGAAGCATGTCATTGGCATTGAGAATGTCAAATTCCTCAAGGATCACCTATCTGCGAACTGTGAAGCTGGAGAAATGACCAAGGCCAAGCATCCGTGAAGACTATCATGACCACTACTCGTCCTTGAATTGCTTCACATGGACCTCTTTGGTCCCAATCATTACTCAGCCGTCACTAATGATGCATCCCTTTATGGCTTTGTTATTGTTGATGATTACTCTCGTTACACATGGGTACACATTGTTACTTACAAAAATCAAGTGCAGGAAATCTTCAAGCGATTTTCCTCGAGGCTTCAACCAACTTTGGTGTGAAGATCAAGCACATCGAAGTGACAATGGGCTGAGTTCAAAATTCGGTCTTGATGATTATCTTGATGAACTTGGTATTACTCATGAGTTATCTGCTCCCTATACTCCTCGGCAAAATGGTGTCGTGGGCGCAAGAACAGAACTCTTGTTGAGATGGCTCGCACTATGCTTGATGAATACAAAGCGCGCACAGTCGTTTACGGATTGAAGCAATTGACCTGCGTGCCACATCATCAACAGTATATCTTCACAAATTCTTCAAGAAGACTGCCTATGAACTCCTCACGGACAAGAAACCTAATGTAAGTTATTTCAAAGTCTTGATTGCTAAATGCTGGATTAGAGATCCACACCACAACTCTAAATTTGCACGAAAGCACATGAAGGTTTTATGCTTGGTTCGGAAAGGACTACGCACACCTCTGAGTCTTCAACATCGCTCTTCACAAGATTGTTGACCTTTGTAGATGTGCGATTCGATGAAACTAATGGCTGCATAAAGAGCACCTACCTACTGTGTTAGGCGAACCAGCACTGAGGATTCTATCAGTTCAAGGCAAGCGAGGATGTCATTCCTCTTGAAGAAACTGCTGAAGAATTCATTCTGTCTGTGAAAACGTCGAGTGATGCACTGAAGATAATCTTTGAAGAAAATGGTCTGAGGAAAATGATCAAATTCCTCGATGACAACCAGCTCATCCTCGCGTTGCAAAAGAAGTGCAAGTTGACAAGATCATCGATGACATTGAGCGCGAGTCCTCTCACTCGCTCAAAAGCTTCACACTTATCTAACTTTTGTGGGCACTATGCTTTTGTCTCTATCACGAGCCCACTAAGGTAGATGAAGCATTTACGGGCGGAGTGGATTCAGGCCATGCAAGAAGAATTACATCGATTCGAGCTCAACAATGTGCAGGAACTGGTCAAGCGTCTAGATCCTGCAAGCATAATATCATTGGCACAAAGTGGATCTATCGCAACAAGCAAGATGAAAATGGTCTTGTGGTGAGGAATAAAGGCACGACTAGTAGCTCAAGGCTACCGCGAGTTGAAGGAATTGACTTGATGAAACTTTTTCACTGTCGCTAGACTTGAGTCTATTAGCATATTACTACGCCTATGCTAACCATCACAATATCACTTTATATCAAATGGATGTGAAAAGTGCATTCCTCAATGGTAAGCTTGAGGAAGAAGTATATGTTGCTCAACCCCAGTTTTGAAGATCCAAAGAATCGACAAAGTCTTGAGACTAAATAAGGCCCTCTATGGCCTCAAGCAAGCCCCTCGGGCGTGCTATGATACATTGAAGGAATTCTTACGTGAAGAATGGCTTCACCCGTTCACTCGACCCTACTCTCTTTACTAAATCTTATGATGGTGAACTGTTTGTGTGCCAAATATATGTTGATGATATTATCTTTGGTTGTCTTGACAAGCGTTATAGTGATGAATTTGCCTATATGATGAGTGAAGAATATCAAATTTCTATGATGGGAGAGTTGAAATTCTTCTTAGGTCTTCAAATTAAATCAACAACACAATGGCATATTCATATCTCGGAGAGATACCTCAAAGATGTCTGAAGAAATTGGCATGCAAGATTGCAAAGGTGTCAAAATTCCTATGCCCACAAATGGCCATCTATGCCTTGATGAAAATGGTATTGACTTGATCACAAGGTATACCGCTCCATGATTGGTTCTTTATTGTACTTATGTGCATCTAGGCCAGATATAATGCTTAGTGTTTGCATGTGTGCCCGATTTCAAGCTACACGAAGGAATCACACCATAAAGGCTGTGAAGCATATTCTTGATATCTAGCTCACACACCAACACTAGGATTATGGTACCCCAAGGGCTCTACTTTTGATCTCATTGGATATTACGACTCGACTATCTGGTGATCGTGTGGATCATAAGTCAACATCTGGTACTTGTCATTTCCTCGGACGATCTTTGAGTGCATTGGTCCTCGAAGAAAGCAGAACTGCGTATCACATCCCTGCGGAAGCTGAATACATTGCTGCTGGCTCGTGTTGTGCTCAATTACTATGGATGAAGCAAACCCTCAAGGACTACGGCATCAACGTGAAGAATGTGCCTCTCTCTTGTGACAATGAGAGTGCCATCAAGATTGCTCACAACCCAGTTCAGCACTTTCGAAGACAAAGCACATTCAAATTCGTCATCATTTTCTTCGTGATCATGTGTTGAAGGCGACATCTCCATCGAGCACGTGAAGGCTGAAGAACAGCTAGCTGATATCTTCACTAAGCCCTTGGATGAGAAGAGATTTAGCAAGTTGCGGTGTGAGCTAAATATCTTAGAATCTTGAGCGTTCTTTGAAAAGGACACACATCCTAACACTTATGCAAAATTGATGACTTAGATGTGCAACACATGAAGAAGCGTTTTCTTCAATCAATGAAGAATAACACTCTAAGTGTGAAGAAATTAATGAAGAAATTGATTCTCGAGAACCCTCGACAATTATGCAGCGCGGTGTCTGAAATCATCATTCTTATCTGATGGGACACGCCACCACCAAAGTTGAAAATCTTCAATTTGAGTTTTCCTCAGTTTTGAAATTCTTGAGTTTTCAAATTCTTCAACTTTGCAAAATCTTCCTTTGTTTCCGTCGTCTTTCTTCATTGGCTATATATATATATATGAGTTTATGTCCTCTCTGCATTCACTTATGGCTATTTCTTCAAGTCGTTTTTTTACGCTAAGTGAATGTGATCGGACCCTTTCCCTCTATGCTATACTCAACCCAATCCATTCACAAATTCTTCATATGCGTTCTACTTTGAAACTCGTTCAAATTCTTCACGGTGTCCTTGACAGTGAAGAAATGCGAAACGAACTTTGTAAACTAATCTTATCCAAACCTTCGCTTTTACCGCTCAAACCGTTCCGCATCCCACGATGCATTATTTTATTCACCCACGATCGTTACGATCTCCACTACCGATATGTGGGTGACACATGTCGTGAGAAGGAAATGGTCGGGGGCATGTTAGTCCTAAATCTTGGCGATCCGTTTTCACCGTGTCTATAAATACCCTCTCCCTTCCTCACTCTTTTACTCTGCTCGACCTCTCTCTCCCGCTCGAGCTCCTCAAAACCCTAAGCGCGCCGCTTCTCCATAAATCGCCGGTGAGGAAAAGCTTCCTTGCCTTGACCTCTTCGCCCGCGTACTCGCGCCGACCGTGGAAAATCTTCACTCCGCCGTCGCCGTAGCTGATTTCCTCTGCCAAGTTAGGCGTGGAAGATCTGAATGGACGAACTTCCCAACTGTTCTTCTCGGTTAAATCGTGTTCTTCACTTGGGTAATTAAAAGTTACTTTTATTACTCGCTTTGATTCTCAAATCTTCTTCAAATTCTTCAAAGGTGTTTATTCTTCAAATCCTCACACATATGAACACCTCAAATCTCTTGATTCGTTTCTCTAAGCAATGATTTTCTTCAAGATTCCTCAATTGTGTGGATCCTCGATCTATACAACTCTGGAACCTAAGACAAAAAGCAGCTTAGTGAAATTCTTCAAAACTCATCTGGTCAAAATCCTCAAAACTTGTTCTTTTTGAAAAACCTTACGAGAGCATATGACCTCTCAAATTCCTCGCACCTATACTTTGTTCACAGGTACAAATGTCATTGCTGAATCCTAGGTTCTCATCAACTTAACTCATTTGCAGCGTTCCTCGAAGAAAAACTGCACACTTCTTGAGAGAACTCAATTGTTCAATTTCCTCAAGCTGAAGAAAATGGCAGGCGGTAAGAAGCATGAAGGGAGAAAGAAACACGAGGTTATGACAGCGTTTGAAATCCACGAGGAAATATATGCTGACTCTGCACTCCGGATGAAGAAAGCAAAAATCAGCATAAAGTGCGTATTCGGAAGATTGAGCGGAGATGGGCACGGGAATGGAAGGAATACAGATATGTAACTCCTAAGTACATGAAGAAATTAGCTTTAAATCCTCCATGCCCAAGAGCTCCTTTGGCACTGGCCAAATAGCTGATCCACTAGCGTCAAAGCGGTGAGGACTTTCACGATGAATGGGCTAAGCGCCAAGCAAAGTTGGCAAAGCAAGCAAAGGAGGCGGTGAAGAAATTCAATGAGGATTCTGCTGCTGCTCGCCTGCTTGAGGTCTCGGTCAAACCGAGAAATCAATGCAAAGAAGCCTGCTAATAAGCCAAGTGCTTCATCATCTGCGCCCTCACGGCCAAGTTCATAGCAGCACCTTCCAAGCAAATTCCTCTGCTGCTGCTCCACCAAAGTCCTCAACAGCTCCGTCAAAACCTTGGTCCACTGTGCACTGGCTACTTGTCAAAGGACCGCGACTTCTCAATTGCCTCGGGCATTTACGCAAGTTCTCGGCTGCTCCAATTTCCTCATCGGCCCGGCTCATTTGAAGACCAAGGCAACAGTGGGCGAGGTCCACGGCCTAGTCAAGGGAAGAAACAAGTTGTATTTCATGTACCATCGGCGATGAGGCATCGATGAAGAACTTCGCAGAAATCATCGAGAGACCGTCAAGTGAAGGCCGCTAGAGCCAAAGGTACATCTGTGCCTTTGCTTTTGGATCGAAGAAAGTCCTCGACTTTATTGATCTACGGCACAATGACCCCAATACCCTCTGCTGATCTTCATCGACACTGGTCAAAGTCATGCGTTGACTCACTTCATCGCTGAAGAAAAATGGAAGTTTGAGAAGGCGAGGGAAATCAAAAGCGGCTCAATACAGGAAGGAGAAGTTCACGAAGAAATCGTTGTCAAGATGACACGAGGAGCTTCTCAAAATTCAAACTGAAATTCAAGACCTCGGCAAAAACTTGATACCCACTATGCTGATTGGCAAGGAGTCAAGACCAGATTAAATCAACTGGCGAAGAAATTCTAAGTGTTGCTGCCCGATGCAACATGAAATTCCTCGGTGGAGCCTCTGCTCAGCCCTCTTGAAGAAAAATGCCGACACCGCTGATAACGTTCAACATGCTGAAGAAAATGCTGCTTCGGGGCTGATGATCCCATCGGCCGGCTGAAGAAACTGCCGGGGCACCCACTAGTAGTGCGCTGAAGAAAGTACTCAAGGCAGAGGCGCATCGGTTGCTCTGAGAAGCTACACCAAATTCCTCGGCTCCTCCTGCGCCAACTCCAACTCCAATTCTTCCATCGCTTACGATGTGAAGAAAACCAAGGCTCTGAGCGAGCTCTTTGTGAAGAAAAGAAAGCATCATTGCGTCGATTCTTGACTGCGAAGAAAATGAAGCCAATGACCAGCTCATTTGAAAACCCAATTGATGCTGTTCCAATTTCCTCCATACCATCAAAGGAAGTTGTTCCTTTTGGAGAAGACTATGAGATCCCAATCGGATCGATGAAGAACATCAATCTGCTTTGCCCGTCGGAGAAAATTGATGAAGAAATTGAAGTGGAAGCAATCCCTTCAGCGAGTTATTTCCTCATCGGACTATGAAATTCCTCAAGCTGGTCTTGAGGAAATTGAAAATGAAGATGTGGATATTGGATGCACCACTCGGTGATAAATGATGACTTTTGGGAAAGTCAGCATCCCAATACTCCTCTCTTCACCCGCTCCAACAAGTTCCTCACTCTCCTGCACAAACAGTCCAAATAGACTCTGAAGAAAATCAACCCACTGGTTCTGTGCATGAAGAAATTCCAGCCACTAGTCTTGATGAAGCTGCTTCTTCTTGCTAATCCTCGGCTGCTCTGTTGAGGAACAAGAAATTCCTCGGTGAAGAACCTGAACTTGTGATTCTGAGGTGGTGATGCAACTCACGACACCCTCTGCCCAAGCAAAAGAATCCGTTCTCAACCAAACAAAAGTTCAAGGCTGAAGATTTCTTTGCCGAGCACGTGTTCTTCACTTGAATATAATCCTTATGATTACGCTCGCATTAGGAAGAGGCGTTTACGGACTGCCAGCCAAGCCAACTTCTATTCCTCGGTGCTTTTCAACAAGGATAAAATCTTGATCATGCTCATATTCCTCATGTGGATATGGAGTATTTGCCGAGCTTTGAGCAGATCCTCGGTGTTCTTCGGCCGCGGGACTGCTAAATTTCTGCTGATATCTGTGATTGGAATGAAGAGCTAATTCTTGATTCTATGCAACCCTGCACATCACGGAGGCAATGAAGACATAAATTCATGGGTCTTAGATTGGATGGTGAAAACACTCACTATAAGGCACCGACAAGTGAATTGCCGTGCCCTCCACTCGATCCTCCGATTGATGGTGCCGGCGTATCTATGAAGAAAAGAACTTTCAAATCACTATATGCAAGTCTTGATGAAGCCTTTGAAGCCAAGGCAGGCCCCAAGAACCAAATTCCTCATCAAGGAATTATTATATGTGCCTCGAGCAGTCTATCGGATTACAGCGAAGACTATGAGTCCTATCAAAGGTCACGACTTCGAGCGATGAAGAAGTCGTTGGCATCATGAAGAATATGCTTTTCAACATCATCCATGGCGTTCCGTCAACTTCCATGATTTCTTCATGAGGACTCGGCTAACATTGCCATGTCACCATTTGAGCTGAAGCCTTATCGCCTTGGATTATGAGATTCATCGGTCAAGATCTTCACTAAATTACAAAGGTGATACTTTGAACCCTGCAGCTACTCGCCCCGATTGAAGTCCTCAAGCGGACAATTACCTCGGTGATGACAAGGGCAAGGCCACTGCTGTGATAGATGAAGGCATTCGTCCATTGGATGGACAGTTTAAAGCGACATCCTACTCCACCAATGATGACTACGCACACATGACTCGCGACAAATACCTCGGTCATGCAAAGTCCTCAAGCTCGCACCGGGGTGATGGTGATCGTGAGTTACTCCTCGGTCTTCATCGGAAGGTTGATCGTAATCATAAGTGGGTCAAGCGTCGGTTTGGTACTCTTCTTTACAACATGACCTCAACACACAATGCGGTGAAGAAAAACCACTACTACCTTCATGAAACCTTCAAGCGCACTTTTGGGCTGTTCTTTCAGATGTCTATAATGAAGAAGAACTGACTTCAATGGGTCTCGAGGAAGAATTTGACTGATGCACCTCCTCGAAGAAATTCAAGAAGGTCAAAGTTCCTTCCTTGGTGGCCAGCTCCTATTCTTCATCTCGCGACAACGATGAAAATGAAGATTTGGAAGACACTGCTGCTGGTCCTACTTCAACAAACAACCCGACAATCTTTGGCGCTCCGTCTTCAACTTGAAATTCTTCAAAGCGTTAGTCCTCGGTTTGATCCTTTTGGTCATTCGATGACAAAGGGAGAAATTTGAGTTAGTCTTCAAGCGGGTCTAGTTTTTGTCTATATACAGTATTTTATTAAGTTACAACTCTTGTTCTTCTGAAACCTTTTATTGGATCGAGTTGTAATCTTAAACCCGATGGAGCTTTGATACTTTTGATGCATTATGCTTTTGCTCTATGCTCTGATTAAAAGTAGCTTTGATATTTGTTATGCTCTGATCCAATTTGGCCTTTGGGCTCTGATACTCTTGATGCGTTACATTGCATAACATCAAGCATCATATTTCATCATGCATTTCAAATTCTTCATACTTATGTCAAATGCGTGTATGAATTACAAGATATAGGGGGAGATCTCCATGATTCAATTCTTCAAATGTGCATTGCCTCAAAAGCAAATTCCTCACTATGCACATCTTCAGTGGGAGTTCTTATATATCTTGCAATCAAATCCCTCATTATCAGTATTTACACTTCACATGTTTATCCCCGTTGAAAACTTAACCTATGTTGTCATCAATCACCAAAAAGGGGGAGATTGTAAGTGCATCTAGTGCCCCTTAGTGATTTTGGTGTATTGAAGACTTATAGGTTAAATAACTAATCGTTGTAAGTGTACACAGGTCTATAAGTCTATGAGGAGTTTGATATTTCTGAGAGAAAGTCGACCCTAAAAATGAAGTTCTTCATTGAAGACTTTGATATTACGAAGACTTTAGAAGACTTTGAAAGTGAAGAAATTGGTGTGACCACGAAGACTTGGTATTCATTTGAGGAACATGAGCGTGAAGACTTTTGTTTTCGTAGTTTCATTTTCTCTTTCTTGAGTCATAAAACACCGTCTTTGTTAAAGAATCGAGAAATCTGAAGGAAAAATTTCCATTTGATGCTCAACTCAAAATCCTACACCTACCAATTCCTTGAGTGAAGCCTTTGGAAATCTCATACTGATTCAGTCAATTTCTTGATGACAGAGCGAAGCTCTTACAGTGTTGAGAATTTATTCGGCGAGGAGTTAAATTCGCCGGTCTGAATTGCCTACGATGAGAACATGATAATACGAGAATTTGATATTCAAATTTCCGACCGTTGTTGTCTTCTTTGACTGTCCCCAAAATATGTTATCCACCTAACGGTCATATCATTGAAGGGCATTTATGTCTTATCATGTCGGGCTGCTCCTAGGCTATAAATAGCCGCCCCTACAACCACTAGTTGGTTGGCTGCTCGAAGAACTTGACACTTGTCATTTGAGAGCAACCCATCCTCTGAGGAATTTGGCGAAAATCATCAAGTGAGAAAAACCAAAAGTGAGGAAAAACCCAAAACCAAAAACCAAACCCTACAAACCCAAAGTGATTGAGCATCGCTGAACAAATTGATCCTTCGTGGATCCGGCGCTTTTACCTTTGAAGACCGTGCTTCTTCCAGACGGTTAGGCGTCACGGTCTAGAAACATCAAGAGGAATTGTGGATGGCGAGTGACCAAGTATGTGAAGGTTTGGAAATCGCTGAAGACTTACCACGAGTGATTGGGCGAGTCTGCGTGACCTTAGTTCAAGGAGAATCTGGTGAGGACTTGGTGTCTGACCTGCGTGCTTTCGATGTTGGGTGTCGGGACTGCGTGTCCTCGAGTTTAAATACTCGGCCGCTCCAACCAGACGTACAAGCTGAGACAGCAGTTGGAACTGGTCTACAAATCATTGTCTTCACCAACCTAACTGGTTCTATTTCCTCAACCCTTTCATTTCCTCATTACATGTTGAGTGTTTGTTCATATCTGTGTTTGAAGACTTTGGTGAAGACTTTCTCAATTTCCTCGGTTCAATTTCTTGATCTGTTTGTCTTCATCTTGTGTTATCCTATGATTCGCTTTACGTACTCCGTGATTGTCTTCATTTCATCATGATGACAATGCTTGTAATCTGTTGTGCTTACTTACGAGTACTTATTCTGCTGCAAGTAATTCTTAGCTAAGGAATTTCCTCACGGCAAATTCCTCGATTGAAAATTCATAAAATCGCCTATTCACCCCCCTCTAGTCGATATAACGCACTTTCAGTGTGGCGCTCTGGTGGCCAAATGGGTTAAATCCATCTAAAGCTAAGCCAATTCTAATGTTTCGCGGGTCAGCAGCAAACTCTTTGTGTTTATCATTGAAGGTTTTCCACTCACTACCATGAGATGGATGGCTCATTACATTCTGATCTCTGTACTCCTGGTTCCTAGAATGCCACAGTACATCCTCTCTTGTTTGACATCATGAAACAACCACTTTGCAATCTTGGTGTAATTGGAAAATGTCTCGAACATTATGAGGAACCCTCTTCACAGCATCACCGTCTTTCCATCTTGATGATTTGCATTTGGGCATTCACTTAAGTTGGCATAATCCTTAGGAGCAGAACACAATTATTCTTACAAACATGGATCATATCATATCCAATTCCATTTGCACGAAGGAAATTCTTCATTTCTTTGTAGGTGTGTGGCAGCTCGAGGCCTTGTCTGGGAAAGATTTGCGGAAGCAGACAACATCGCATCGAATGATTTGTTGGTCATCCGCTCAGATGTCTTCACGAAGAAAGGTGACCATAGCTGAGAATCTTGTGACTTATTTCACGGGGTGACAACAGCGTTGCATTGTTCCAACATGCGGGCCCATCGTTTTTCTTCTGCGGTGAAAGTTCACGGAATGCACGAGCATTTAGTAGCATTATTTCAATGTTGGTCAAACTCACGGCTCCGCAACCACCACCTCCTCCTCCTCTTCCACGAGCATCGGGAAGATCAAGATGGTGATCTGCTGCTTCCACGTAGTCAATAACATTGGCGTTCACAGCTTCACCATGATGAACCCACCTAGTATATGTGACCGACATCCCATACAAGTGTAGATGATTTTGCACAGTTATTTGGGGTCTTGTAACTGAATTCATACAACTGCTACATGGCGAGCACATCTGATTTGGACCACCGTACTCAGCTCGATAAAGTTCATGAAGTTTTCAACCCCTTGAAATATGCAGCGGAGAATCTTGAGCAGAAGTTATCAAGTCCGTCCATCTATTAGACATACAAATTAATTCTTCTACTAGATATTACAGGAAAAACATATATGCTTTTTTATGAAGTCCAGAAAAAAATACCTAGGTCGATGTCTAAAGTTATGGCAAGATATTTGTACGAGCAGATCTAAGTAACGAAATATATGTAAAGCTAACTCAGCAAACAGATTTGAGTGCTAAATTATGGCAGGCTATTTCAGCAGTCAATGAGGCTGAGCACACAGCCATCGAACTATCGAAGGCCATCGCAGCAACAAAGATCGAGTATAAAACGATGTAGAGCTATTTCACCTAACAGATTGGCTACTAGACCATGGCAATCTACGTCACAATAAAAATATGGCAGGATATTTTAGCAACTAATCGGCCTTGGCATGCCACCTCAGCTAAGAAGATAGAGTGCAGAACAGGGTAGGGAAGCTTCTTCGGCAAACAGTGAGATTAACAGCGTCTATCAACTAACATTCAGCGCTACACCGACATGAACGGGGCCTCAGTCTAGAATGCGCGTACCGTGAGAGAAGCTGACTGCCGTGCGTCTCCACAAGAACGTCGCCAGTGATGGCGGCCTGACCGCCGTCGCCTCCACAAACGTAGCGAGAGGTGGCGCTGCTAGAGGGCGGCGATCTCTGAGCGTCTTGTGGGGCGAGAGGATCGCCGTCGTCCCTCGACGAACCATGGCGCCGGCGTATCTGCTGTGATGGGGTGGCGGCTTTGGCGGGCGAGTGGAGTGGAGGGATGGGGGAGGGTTTGGGGAATATTTGGCGAAGGCGGTTGAATCAATTTGGGGAAATTTTGTGTGTGTGTGTGTGGGGGAGGACTTTGTGCGGTGGGCGGGGAGAGTTTGGTGCATGGTCGGTTTCTCCAAGTGCAGTCCCGTGTCGGTGAAGAGCAAGCGAAGCGCGTTTCGTTTGCGTGAGCCATGTGCAGACCCGAGCGTGTGTGGGGTGCAATCGACCATGACGAGTGTTGTGAGTGTACCGCCTTTTTCCTTTTAAACTAGGTGCCGCCCCTCAAAAAATGTTGCTTCGCGATCCATCGATACTACTACTAGTAATCCGGTAATCCTGACTAAAGCAGTGCGTCGGGTCTTTTCCATGCGATATCTTTGGGAGGTTGGCTTAGTTAGGTTTTAGATTTCTCTCGGTTCAATAAAAGGAGAGTTGGTGATGATGGTGTGCTGTCATCCTGCAATATAGGCCGTCCGATATATATCTAACGGATAGGAAGGAAACTATGACAATTTACCGCACTCCTCTCCACATTTGCGAGATAAGGCTTTTCCTCGTTCATCCTTTTCTCCCACAAGATCTTGATCTTCCGTACAGCACCGGCATCTTCTAATACTCCTACAATATGTATATTATTGTGAAATTTCATATACACCAGCGAGATTAATGCAAACATGACATATTTTCATTACATTTCAAACTTTTATAGGAGAAAAATAAAATAAACCGGACCCTAAACCTATTCTCTGGCGGCGACCGGCGTCCATGTGCGAGGCGGGGTTCAAGACCCGTGAAGTGAAGGTGCGGTCTCCGCGAGGAAGAGTAGAACACGGGATACGGACCGGCCAGTTGACACACCATGCCTGCCGCCTCCCATGCCCTACTCATCCTCGGAGGAGTCCCGACCTCGGCGGTGCGGGCGTTGGGCGGCGGCAAGTAGGGCAGCGTGGTGGCGGTGCTCCGTCGTCGGCCGCCGGCATAGCCACCACTTGTGCGGTCGCGTCCGCGTCCGGCTACGCCGCTATTGCGTCGCGAGGCGACTTGAGCGAGGCGACCTCGAGCTTCATCCCGAACAAGCTCTCCGCGAGCATTCGCACTTACGGTCATGGCGGATGTGGTGCGGTAGGAGGGCGATGCGCTATGGTGTGCAGGATAGCTGGGCGTTGCCGCTTTAAGTAGCGCATTCGGTGAGGCCAAGCGTCCGGGTGCGTCATTAAGTCACGGAGTTGGTTCCTCGGGCGCGAGCCTCTTAACTTCGACATCTGAGCGGGCGACATGAATGCGGGCAGCTGGCGCGGCTGGGAGCGCACCGTCTGCGGCGGTAGCGAGGGCGATGGCTTTGGTGTGCGGGGTAGTCAGGCTGTGGTCGTAGCAGCGTTGGAGATGCCCTTTGCTCAAATCGATCCCGCATGTCATTGAAAAAGCAAGGCGACCAGCATGGTCTCAGCCTCTCGGTCTGAGAGGATGTAGTTGGCGCGCTACACCACTCCAGCGGATGCGTTCGCGGTGCCCGTGCATCCTCGGCAGGCGGGTGTTGGGTGTGTTTGGATTGTGGCCAAAGTGCACCTTACTAAAATTTTGGTCATGACCCAAAGATTGGTGTTTGTTTGAATGGTTGCCATTTCTTTGGCATGCCAATGAACTCTAGCCAACTCTAGTTCATTTTTCTTGCCAATGTCGGCCAAATCATGGGCAACCAATACCTCAACCAAAATTTTGGCTACCCAATGCTTTGATGGTGCAACCTTGGGCACAAACCAAACATACCGTTGGTGCGTGCCACAGCACTAACGCCACCCTCGGCTGCTGAAACCGACCGTGTCTATCGGCGATATGGCGTGTCGCTCACCATGATTGCCGTGTCGAGGCGGTCTTTGGAGCTGCGCCTGTTGTTGGCCCAAAGCGACCCACATGAACGGTTGTCGGTGGCGAGGAGGTCGTGGGCCAGCTCCTCCATCGGACTAGTCTGCGCTATGTCGGTTTCCATGTTTTCCCGGCCATATTCGAGCGTCAGTGCTCCGCGTTGCACATTAGGCCATTCACTATGTAGGCCAAGCGAGACAACTTATTGTTTATTTGAGCCGTTCAAGTGAAATCATGTGGCGTTTGCTTATTTGTCATTCCTCTCCAACCCTCTTCTCCATCGATCATGTTGCCCTCCAGTCGAGTCCATCCTCCCGCATGCTTCATTTGAACATTCATGAGTATCATTCGCATATCGCACCTAGTCCTCTTTCAATAGATCTACGGACCCGAGAAGAAATCGAGAGGAGCGAGTGAGACCACGTGATACCTAAAGGCGGATTCAAAATTTTGAACCGGTGATCATAGCATCCGCAAATCATATATAAAGGGTATTCAATGTTCGTTTCGTTTTTGAACATACAATATACTCCCTCCTATCCTTTCTACTTTACATACTATGATAGGAGTATAAGTTTTATGTGTAGTCAAAGTATCTCTACTATGATAAAAAAAGGTATCAACATTCAACAATGCCCAATCAATATTGTTCGATTCGTACGTACTCCTAGATTTGTACTCGAGATGGTTTCCAATTTGACTATTCACAAGATTAATTGTACTCCTTTCACATAGGTGAGTAAGTCATCTTAGGCTGTGCACCATGACCAAGGAGGAGGGGAAAACAAGAGACATTAATGTTTTTTTGCTAATTAATAGTATTGCATGCAATGAACTAACCACTGCATGTCATGTTTGATAGTCTCAGGTCATTAAAAGCATGCACACCCTCATCTCTTATTGGTTCATATGTCAAGAAACAAGAAACAAGGTAGAAGTTAATGCACTGCGCCTACGTGTTTTGGGATTATTTGATTTTCGTAGGATTACTTACACACCTAGACGGAGGGAGTACATGAGATGTATAATGTGAAAATTATATCACTGGAAACTCCTTTCACATACGAAATTGACCATATGCTTTGTGTAAGTTGCATGTCATATATTATTACTCTAAAATTTGGTCAAAGTTAGCCTCGAAAAACGCATTAGACCCTGTATGCTTTGTGTAAGTTGCATGTCATATATTATTACTCTAACATTTGGTCAAAGTAGTATAGTGCAAGTGGATCCTCTGACGTAGATATCCCTGCCTTACCCTCCCTTTCGGTCACTTCTTGGCGGACCCGTGCTTGCTAGGCCCGCATGTCGGTTACTCAATGGGTTAAACCACGTCGAGGATCCTCATCCGTAGTATACTCCCTCTGTTTTATTTACTCCGCATAAAAGCGGAGGGTGGTGGTATAATAAATGGGCAGCGGGAGGGGAGGGAGGGGCGTCGGTTTGCTCTCAGCTGCGGTCCCTGGCGAGTGAAGCGGAAGGCAAGCGCGTTCCATTCGGTGGCGGCGTGGAGGTCCAGCGTGCGGGCTGCTTGCGAAACGACAAGAAGCGATGTCAGTCAAAACCGATTGACGGTCATCACTGGAACCACTATTCACACGAGAACCTTCGCTGCTCGCCCTCGCCAGCCACTGCCCTAAAACCACACCAAATCTCAGCCCATTCCCCCACCTTTGATCCCTAGCCCACATCAAGCGTCCCTAGTTCACCGGAAAGCCATGAGTGCGCTGCAAGATCACTTACTACAAGATCTTGCGCCGGGCGCGCGCGAAATCCGCGGCGGTCGGTGCCCTGAACCTCCGTTCCCAAGCTCGCTTTGCGGCGGGCCAATCCCGAGTTCTCTTGAGCCAAGCTACGAGGAGGAGAATCGATCAATGTTCCTGCGGAGGTCGCTGCGCGAAGGCCCCAATGGGTATGGGGCGATGGGCGTCGACTTTGTGCGGCGTCAGGTCCCCCATGTCTTGGCGGACCAGCGGTTCAACATGGCGATACTAAAGGAGGACCGGAGGCGGAGGCTCAACTCGGCGCGGGCGCGCGCATGCCGCTGCCATCGAGGCTCTCCTGCAGGTGGAACCGGATGTCGTGGATGTGAACCCGGCGGCGGAGGCTCAACTTGAGGTGGGCGCGCGGATGCCGCTGCTATCGAGGCCCTCTCTGCGGCGGAACAGGCGTCTGGACATGGCTGGCGGCGGAGGCTCGACTCGGCGCGAGCGCGCGGATGCCGCTCTCGCCAGCGCCCTCCTGCAGGCGGAACGGAAGTCTGGACTTGAGCAGGCGGCGGAGGCTCGACTCGGCAGCGGGCGTGCGGATGCCGCTACCATCGAGGCCCTCCTGCGGCGGAGCAGGCGTCCTCGACTTGAACGGGCTGTGCTCTCGTCCGTGCGAGGCGCCCGCGCTCCGCTTGAGCAGTAGCTAGAGGCGAGGCAACCACGGTGCGGAGACACACGTCGGCAGCGGCGGCTGGTTCGCGCCGGCAGCCAAAAAACAGCGAGGCCGTCTCTTTCATGGCGATGATAGTTTTTCTTTATGTTGTTGTTTTATGGATCTTTTGCTGTGTAAAAACATACTATTTGTTATGCAAAGTCGCTGACTTGGGTCAGATCTACCATTTCAGGCGGTTGGATGAATATCCTCGTCTCTAACCCTTCTTTCCTTCTTCCTCACCTCTTCTACTTCCCCAACAGACCACCGCTTGCGGGCGTCGGATACTCCCCAACATGCGGTTGGATAAACATACTCTATGAACAAAATTATGTGCCAGCGATAGGATGGCTGAGTTTGGTTTGTTCACATGCGACACGTGCGTGTCGATGGTGCGTTCCTTGGTTGGGTTTGTGGCGTGCGGGAAGCGTGTGTGAGGTGCGGTGTGACCATGGCGTGCAGGAAGCGACCATGTGAAGTCTTGGTGCAACATGACAGCCCGATGCAAGTGTACCTCTCATTTTGAAAACTTTAGGCAAGCTTGGCAAAAATGTGTGGCGAAGTTTGGCAATGCAAGGCCTAGACCCAAACAGGATAAATGCGTGCGTACTAGGAGTACTAGTGTTAAAAAAAGAAAGGCGGGGTTTTCCTTGGCGGGATTTAATCGATACAAATCCTCGTTTACGTGTCAATTAATCGTATTTTTTCTCGAAAGACCAAAGAGCTAACCATCTCACTCCTCATCGCTTGATTAATGCAGCGCCATGCAAACGAACCTTCTCACTTCCGCATGCATGCAGAGGATATTAATGTCCTTGGTTGCTAACCCCATCAAATTTGCCTCGATTAGTGTTAGTGGCCCTTTGCAAATTGTAATTTTGATATACTGACCTTGTGTACAAAAAAATGGAGGTAGTAACTATATTTGAATTCCTTGCCCATTGTGGTGGCGTCGGCGACTTTTTTTGTGGTTTGGCGAAGTCGTTCGACGGAGAACACCATTGAGAGGAGACCACGGTAGAAGTCGTTCATAGCGCTGCACTGCAAGCGAGACAACCGCCTTATTTGCATCTAGGAAGTCCTTTACTAGTACTACTACTAGGAGTACTAGTGCGGTGAATGGTTTCTCGAAGAAGACTATGGAGAAGCGGAGTCGTGAAGAGTGAAATGATAGTTGCCGTCCGTGCTTTGTGATTTGGCGCCTCCTTTGCTTTGTGATTTGTGATAGAAGGACATGGCAGTAGACTCTGTGCTCTATCTTTGTACTACATGCGTCCAAGCATGGGAGAAAGAGGAGAGCGTTGCATTTTCTATTCCTTCAATCAATCAATCGAGGAGCTTGGTTCCATCTTTTGGCTTTGGCAACACCTTCCACAATGGTTCCCACGATGCCAAAAGCTATTTTCACATTTGGCTAAACATTGTGGATGCCCTTAACCGTACCACTTGGTTTTCCTCCTGTGTGCTATCTATACAAATCTCAATTATATTGATCTAAAAAATTATAGAATCAAAGATTATTAAAAAGGAGGTGATTTTGCCGCGCGGATTGCGGGGGAGGTTTCTTATTTTCGAAGGACATTGTCCTGGCGGTTTGCTAACATGCGGTCCCACGTGTCTGTGCTTTACCAAGCTGATCCGCGTCCCACATGAGGTAGAACAACGGCAGAAGCAACACGTGGTTAAGTTGAAGAAGATGAGGAGAAGCGGATTCAGCAGCGAGTGAAATGATGGTTGCTTCGTCCCTCAACTTCTTTTTAGCATTATTACTTCGTCCCTCAACTTAACTGCGGGAAAGGTGCAGCTTTGTGATTTGCGCCTCATTGCTCATTACTCGCTTGGCGCCATGGTAGGGTGCTTCACCCGGCTGCTCTACTTGTATTCGGTATGTACGTGGACCCGGTAGCTTGATGTCCCACATGTCGTGACGGGACTAGAAGATTTATAAGCGGCGCTCCACTCTTCTGACGGAGGTAGATGACCTGACGGCCCGTGGACTTTCACTTGTCTTGTATAGTACTATAGTTTTCTTTGTTTCATACGATCCATCGATACAAACCCGATTAAGCAGGAAAGGCGGGATTTTTCCATGTGATAGATAATCTTGGCCATACATTTCAAAGGCAATTTTAATGTATGCAAACTGAATAATTATAAGTAACAATATGATATCTAGTAAAACTAAAACACATATGATTTATTGTGTTAGAGTGTAGTAGTAGTAGTCTTGTATTGCATAGTTGTTAGATGTAACATGCGAGCGTGTAGAGATGTAGTTTTGGAGGGCCTCTGAGAGAAAAGCGTATCGGTCACGAACTTCAGAATAAGCTGATTACGGTCACTATATCGTTTTGCGGTGATTATCCGGTCACTTGCTCCGATTCAGCATCGGATTGCACTCTGCTGATTAGCCAAATAGTCTGCGTGGCGCCATGTTGACTAGTTAAATTGACCACGTTCCTTGTGGGTCCCACTGTCGATTCGCATAGGGAAAAGGTCGGATAAACACAAATTTGCTTGGTAGCGACAAGGCTCCAACCCGTCTTGTGAGAATCACCTGGTTGTGTATGTATGCATCGGGGCTGATGTGTGCACATGCGTGTAGGTTGAGCACTTGGCGTGAGAGTGTGTGTTGGTCGTGTGGTGTACTGGTGTGTGCATGCATGCGTGCATGTGTGCGTGTGAGTGTTGCGTGCGTGCATGGCTGCGTGTGTACGTATGAGTGTTGCATGCGTGCGTGGGTGCATGTGTTTGTGTGAGTGTTGCGTGGATGGAGTTCGTGTGCATGCGTGCACGTGTGTATAATCACCACACCAGCTCATGTGTGTTAAAACAGACAGCTCAGCATACCAATACAAGGCCACCTTGTCCGCTGTGCCCGCGTTCATGACTTCGAACCACCGTCAAAATATTTTTTTGTCGTTTGTTTTCATTCTTACAAGCAAGATGCCCGTGCGTTGCACGTAACATCAAGATGCATTTGTATGACTTGTTTATCTTGTGAGAGAAAAGGATGAACGAGGGAAGGCCTTATTTGCAAATGTGGAGAGGTGTGTGGGTACCTTTTGCAAAATTGCCATAGTTTCTTTCCTATCCGTCGAGATATAAATCGGACGACCTATATTCAGGATGGCGGGCACACCATCATCACCAACTCTGTTTTATATAAGAGTGTGTTTTATGTATTTTATAATAGTGTAGATGTAGAGTAGATACAAGTCGAAGGTGGGCACGATGTTAGTGAGATAATGCGATGCAACACTAGAGGTGCCACGTGGAGCATTTAAGCTGGTCAACTAGTCATGTCATGAGCAAATACAAAGTTATACGGTGAGCCCGTGATTGTATAATAACCACTAAGCGTGCGGTGACCGTAATGAGTGGATTATGAAGTCCAATGTATGTATTGTGCTTTCGCTTCAAATACAATGATCGTCATTGCATATATCGCGAGAGAAAGATGAAACACGTGTGAATTTTCTGGGGCTTACTTTTATAGGACACGGAGATAGTTTTGTGTGCATACGTGAAAGGCGTCTGGGGGTATCACGATGGAGAGAGATGCTCTTCGTTTCTCTTTATTATGACTAACTTTGTATATAGTATAAAAATATACAAATTCACGGTCTGGAATAAATATCATTGTGGGCACCATGCAATGCAAATTAGCGTTAGTACTCCTCCATATAACTTTGTAATGTTGTATATATGTAGAAACTCTAAAATAATTTTTGGCCACACTTTATTCAAAAGGAATGTTGTATCGAAATAAGCGTGAAGAGGGCTTTTTAGATCAATGGGAGTGCGTGATGTAACATGTGTGAATGTGTAGTTGATGCATTTGGTGGGGCCTAGAGAGGTATGTGTGTGTATTACGTATTCGAGAGAGGCATGGATAGAGGGGCCGCGGGGCGTGGGAGAGATAGCACGAGAAATGAGAGTGGTCTAGAGAGAGAGAGCGAATATGACATCACGACAAGAGATTCCATTCCCTTGAGTGTGTATATGCAAGGGGAGGAATAGAGGCACCAGGAGAAATTTTCTATGTGTGTGGTGTTTGTGTTGGTATGTGTGGGTGTGAGAAGATAATGAGGCGTGAGGGCGGAGGGTGTGTCACGCGTGAGGTCCGGTGGGTCGAGGTGAGGCCCTTCGTTCGGTTCCGTCCTGCTCCACATTGGTCGGCCCATGACACATTTAGGAAGACCCATGGATGACTAGTCGTACAAGACAAAGATAGCAGAATTGTGAAGGACTCTGTGTCCTTGACAAAGCCGTCTAGGATTTGTAACCCTAGGTTCTTGGACTAAGGTAACTCCTTTATCTCGATATTACTATTCATCAACCTAACTTTAAGGGGCATCCTACAAAATGCTCTGCTAGAATCATACTAAATCGATTAGGAAGAGGTGTGAGATAATGCGTGAGAGGCAGGCGTAAAGATAATGTGCGTACATGAGACACGTAGGCAGGTCCATGTATATAGAAAGGGTCGATGAGGATTGTGCGTGTGTATGTTTGCGAGAGGAAGAGTGCTTGTGATAAAGGTTAGTGAAAACAGTTGTAAATGGTTACGAGAGGAGGGAGGTTATATCTAGAGCATGTGTGCGAGAAAGACACCTCGGAGAGAGTGTGTGAGCATGTGTGAGAGACCACCGATGGAGAGTGAAACTACACGTAAAGACTGCTCTACACATTGATTAAAGATATAAATTGTATCCAAATATTAGGATGGGATCATGATATTTGCAATTAGCGTAAGGCGGTCATTGATCCATCGGACATCTAGATTCTATCAAATTTGAGCATGTCTATGTTATTATTCGACACAATTGATCCACATAGTTAGTATTTTGAACTCCGGACAATGCATCGCTTTAGCAATCGAATATAAGCGTGAGTATAGTTCATGTTGTGTGTGTAAAGCACATTATACATCGAAAGTTACACAATGGACATTTATAAATAGCTACCTATGAACTAGCATACATTTGAATTCAACCTAAGGTGGTTTAAAAAATCGAATTCAACATGAAGTCCATTCAATTATTTGAATTTGATATCATGGCATTTGTAAACCATACCTAAACTATGGGGTACCAATCTTTGCTCTGATTTTGTACATAATAGCATATGTAGTCGTGTACAAAATAGATTCAAATTAGCTCCTCCATTCCAAAATAATCGTAGTTATAGGATTTTCAAGTGTCAAAATTTCAAAAGGAAGCGGATAATTTAATGAGGTTTTCAAACATACAAGGTCAAATATAACATTGTCTATTTAGGTCAATCCTCATAGTTCAAGAGTACTCTAAGCGTGAATGCTTGTGTTTCAAAATTTGAGCGAAGCGCCAAAAGAGCCTCTACTACTTGAAACGCGTGAGACCAATGTTTGGTAGTACAAGGAAATTACTTTTCTAATAACTCCGACCTGTGAAACCTACCGGCCCGACGTCCAAAGGTCTAAATCGGGCTAGGTTTGTAGCTTCATCTAGGCATGCGCAACCGCCTCGAAAAACATTCATACACAATGGCCGCCTAAGCACACATGCTTGTGGCGAAATCGCTCCGCCCACTATTTGGGACACCTAGGATTACCATCCTACCCCGACCATGATGAGTCCGAAATTTAAGAGGGGCAAAGTTTGTACTTTCCCAAATTTCAAACAAGTGCGTCCCATCTTCTGTTCAAAAAAGCCGAAAACAAGCGCGTCCCAGACCAAAACATGGTTCCCCCCACCTGTCCGATTCCCCATTCATACTCTGTGGGTGCCAAAACTACCTCTCCACCAGCCGTGAAACCCCGGCTTCCTCCGTCTGCCACCCCATCCCACCCATCAACCGCCGCCCTCCTCCATCACGCCGGAGCCGATACCCCGACGTTGTCGTCCACCGCAACCTCAACCGCAATGCCCTCCACGGCTAGTAGTTGAAGCCGAGGCAGAGCCATCCATAGCCGAGCCAGTTCAGCCATGCTGTCCTGCGCCTCACCGCTGCCGCTCCAACATCGCCACCCTCCACCGCACCGGAGTTGTTCCTGCTACGTCGTCCTTCGCCGCCTCGGATCTGCTTCCCCTCCGCCAACATACGGCCACAGCAACACAATCAACAATTTGGCCATGGGTTCGTCCAAGCTTGGAGCCTCCAGAACATCTATTTCCTCGGTAAAAAGAAGAAGATCGCTGCGACATGTGGAGGTGACCGCACCGGCAACCGAAGAAGGTACTCCTCTTCCCTTATTCTTGCAAATCTTACGTCTCTGCTTGCACAGTATTCATCCCACAGAAGACACTTGTTGACCGCTTCTTCTTGATACTAGATGTTCCTAGTAACTCACGATGCACAAGGTTTCTCCTCATATACTAATTCACCTTAGCTAGAGGTCCGTTGCCCCCACAATTTCAATTTCGGCAGTTGATTCCCAATTAGCGGAAGCATTCCCGTCGTAACAGCGCTAATCGACTATTACACCAGGAAGCAGCGCCTTGGTGTTTATCTTAGGGCGTCTGCGGCCTAGAGCTCTTGGCGCCCGATCTGGAGGTCGGCCGGGATTAAAGGATGGCTTAGGGCGCTGCCAAGCACGGCGATGGTGTGAGGTCGATGGGAGGCGGGCGGCGAGGCACGCAGTGCAGGCGGTGGTCATTGGCGGTTCGAGAAAGATAAATCAACGATGGTGGCGGGAGGTAGATGAAAGCCATCTGCCCGTTCCTTATAGATCGGATGGTTCATTAAAAAATCGGTGACCTATTTATTTTCAATCATTGTTATCTTAGATATGACCACATGTGGTGGTGTCTTTGGAGGAGTACATGCATTTCTGTGCTCATATATTACAAAATCATCTGAGTAGAATCTAATTTTGTTTGCCATGCAATGTTGTAGAGCTATCATATGTCTACATCATTTATTTTTCAGCCACCTGCTATCTGCTACTTTTACGATTGCACTAGTTCTGCACACACTTCACCCTTACTCTCACTATTGTGTTTTTATGCAAGGGTATTTCAGACTCTGCTGCCATGAGAGAAGCCAAAAATAAAGAGAGAAGTCGCTCAAGCTTACAGTATCTTTGGTAGGCAAGACACGTTACTAGCGCTATAAAGGGTGCAGTGTCGGCAGATGGAGCGAGTGGCGTAGCTCTGGAGTTGATGACCTCGCTCGCAATGAACCACCATCCTAGGTGCTTGCTTTAACCAGCGGTGTCATATGTGGTTGCATGTTCCATATGGTGTCTAGCTTGTATTGAAAGGCGAAGTCGGTCTTTATTAAGATAAGGAAAGATATTTTTACATGAACCACCATCCGTGAGCACCGGAAGACAAATAGCTAGTCGAGGGCCTTGGCGAGAGCGTGACAAGCCCGACAAAAACAGGCATCACACGGAAGCCAACTAAAAAGCATAATGGTGGCGAAGCAGCCCGCCTCCCACCAGGCTCTCGGGTCCTAGATGATCATGTTCACCACTCCAGCGGATGTCTAGCTTGTATTGCTTCCAATTTGGTTAAATTGCATCTGCTTAGCTTACACATTATACCTTTGAATATGACATGCCTTTCTGTTTTTGGTACATACTAGTACATCATGTATTAACCATGTTCTTACATCAAACTAATGTTCTTGTGTATCCCTCATCAATCACTTATGGCGAGGCAGGCAGGCAAGGGGACTACTCCTCATTTAAAGAAGCAGCGTCGGCCTCCGACATGATTCTCAAGAAAGCGAAATGCTAGATGAAGATAGTGAGCGTAGCTCTGTAGTTGATTACAACATTTCCCTACACTAGCATCGCAGTGCTTGCTCTAACTTAGCAGCGTGATATGTGGTTGCATGTTGCATATGGTGTCTAGATTGTAATTCTTCCAATCTGGTTAAAGCTGCATGTGCTAGTCTGCTTAGCTTATACTCCTGTAAATGTGACATTATACTGTTAATGTGACATGCCTTCCTATATTTAGTACATAGTACATCTGTCTATTAAGCATGTCCTTACATAAAACTATTGTTTTTTGTATCCGCATCAATCAATATGATGAGACACCTTTAGTATATGAAGTGCGATATTAGTTGCATCTTTCATATGATTTATAGCATCTGTTGCTTCTAATTTGTTGAAATTCCATTTATGATGGGGCGCTTTTAACTTGGCGAGTCATATTGGTTGCATCTTTCATGTGGTGTCTAGCTTGCATTGCTTCTTATTTGCTGGAATGGTTTACGCTTAGTTTACACAAACAGTTGTGAACATGCCATGCCATCACATTTTTCGTACATATTCCATCCACGGTATCATGTGTTTGCCTTACATCAAAGTAGTGATTGTCGTTATCATGCATGAATGAGTTACGAAGAGAATTTTATTGCTTTTTCTTGTCGGTTTTACTTGACAATTCAAAATCAATAAAGCGGAAGGAAGTTAGCAAGGCATCGGATAAAGGTGCTCCTTCAAGCGGAGGGCCTCTCAGTTTCTACTCCTCCACACCCCAAGATGATTTCCAAGACAACACATGCATAGACACTCAACAAAGTTGTGTTTATGATGAGCACGTCTCCCCTAGTGCAGCATCACTTGGTGCTCCCTCTAACTTAGCACTTTGTTATATGTGGTTGCATGTTATGTGTGATGTCTAGCTTGTATTGCTTCTAATTTTGTTGAATTCCATCTGCTTACTTTACACATTATACTTGAATAAGACCGTGTTCTGTTTCTAGAACATACAATATCTGTCTATCACACCATGTTCTTACATCAAATTACTACTGTTGTGTAACCTACAACAATCACTTATCATAAGACACGTTTGACTTGGTGTGATATAGGTTACATCTCACATTCTTTTCTAGCTTGTACTACTAATTTGTTGAAATGGCACTTATGGCGAGACAGTTTTAACTTGGTAGAGTGATATTCGTTGCATCTTTCATATGGTGTCTAGCTTTCATTGCTTCTAATTTATTGAAATGACTTCTCCTTAGTTTACACATCATAAGCTGTGAATATGCAATGTTGTGAATATGCAATGGCACTAATGACGAGAGACCTCTAACATGGTAGTGTGATGTTGTTTGCATCTTGCATATGATTTATTTCTTGTCTTGCTTCACATTTGTTTAAGCGCCATTTATCTTTGAGACAACATTAACTTGGCGGAAGCGATATTTGTAGCATCTTTCATATGGTGTCTACCTTCCATTGCATTGCTTCTAATTTGGTGAAATGTCTTCTTCTTAGTTTACACATCATAGTTACGGTTATCTCTTCCATCATGTTTTTCATACATATTACATCCTCCTATCATGTGGTTGTCTAACATCAAAGTTTAGTTAAATGCGCATCACGCATCAATTTGTTACGAAGAACTAAATTGTTATTCGTTTTCTTGTAAACTTGACTTAACATGGCACAGAGAAAGAGGAAGAAACACAGAATGGCGAGGGAATGAGAAGCGGATGAATCCTGCAGATTCTGCTGGTACTTATGGTGCAATAGAAGGTGAAAGTCCAGCGGAAAATTCTACAAACACGGCATCCCATGCTACGAGCTGCAAAAAAGCCAAATAGAAACAAATAGCTGCCACCAAACAAGCGAGAGACAGCCCTAGTTCTTGCAACACCTACAATAGTACTACCGGTGCACGACATACTCGTCGTCAAGTGAAACTAGCACACGTTCCCAAGCTCCTTGCCACGACACTACTTCCCAAGCACTCTTGACACAAGGCGAGTTGGCAATATCAGATGAACCTTGTGAGCTTCAACAGCAAGAAGGTAGTTCTTTGGAGTCAAATTCTGATTGCATGCTTCTTTATATGTAGTCTCACGGTTTGATGTACACTAACACTTCCTATGTTCGTTGTTGGACTAGCACCTAGGCGCAAGAGGAAACAAACATCGAGGATAATGCTCGATAGGTTAACTAAATCTAGAGGAGGAAGAATGGAGATCCGTTTTGAGGCAGGTTTTAAAAGGCCACGTGATGCTCTGAGTCACCAAGTTAGTATCGAGGCAGCGGTTGCCGTTAGGTGTCATGTCGTATCCTCCCAACATGGATTGATGCAGGAATGACAAAGACGAAACCAGTTCAACACCTTCCTCGACCATTTATCTGTAAGTATGGTTATGTATGGAAACTAGTAATATCGTCTTGCTCATCCCATACTTTCTAGGTTGTTGATAATGAGACTCCCATAATTTAAAGCAGATGAGGTTCAAGTTGGATAGCCAAGATGATGCAACCGGACAAGCTTGCACCCATGTTTTCAAGTCTGCTTTCTGACGATGTCGGTATAACTTGAGGAAAACTCACTTTGAAGGCAAGGCTAACGGTGAACTTTCCCAAACATCTCAAGTGGAAAATATATCGGATGAAGGCTGGAGGGCCTTGTTAAAACCTTGGTGCGATCCGAAGTATCGGTACATTATATATATGTGATCAGATCACATGTTGAAGTCCTATTGACGCATGTGCCACACAAATCTATCTTCTTGTAGGTGAACTGTTCAAAGAACAAGGCCAACCGTCTGAAAGTGAAATTCCAACAGACGCAGCGGGATCTCGTAGCTATATTGCTGCTGCGAGGCTCTTGTAATTAGCTTTGTTTCACTCTTTTATTTGTACCATATTATCAGATCTATATTGACTTGTTCGAAATGCGAGAGGAAAGCCATAAGGACCAAAAGTACTGAACCAAATGATGTGGAAATCTTCAAGGACTGTCACACCAGCAAGAAGAAGGGCATGACTACACAGTCAAAGCCGTAAGTCCTTAATCCTCATGCCTTTTAACTACTACTTACTCGACTTGTGCCTTGAACTGCATGGTTTGCAGCCAATGTCTATTACTCTTTTCAATTTTATACACAATTGTCTTAGCGTATCATTGCACCTTACAAGGTTTAAAGGGAGGAGTGATGTTCCTTTGATCTTGACCCGTAATCTAGTTCCGTCTTGGACTTGCCCACACAGCGTTACAATTGCTGTTTATGCATTCTCTGTTGTTTTGTGATATGAATGATGTCATACTATGCTTACCGTATTATAAACCGTCTCTTTATCCTTAGCCCTCAATACAATGTGAAGAAATAGACAATATATTAGCGATGGTACATGGTCATATGTTTGGAACCTAGTTTTATTATGTACTTTGCAATAAAATACAACTAATATTTTACATGGGTTCACCAGAATAAGTTATGTATATAGACCAAAGCTATTTTTTTGGTTTTGCTGCCTCCTTAATATCTTACATTACGGTACTACTAATGTAAAACCTCAACTTTTCAGCGAGCTATGGAAAAAATGGTGGAACCGCCACCTTACGAAGGTGGCGAGGCAACTATAACCGCAATGTCGACTCTTGCTGCGGTGGGTCGATACCTGTCCACTAACGGTGCCAAAAGCACGTTCTGCGTATCTTGGGTTGGTTGTTAAGGCAATATCATCAAAACTGCCTCATGATCAAGATATGCAAGCTCAAAGCAATGTTGTATCTGCGCTCGGACACAAGTCCATTCCCTAACAGAGGCCCTTTGTGAAACAAGGAGAAACATTGCTCAATGTCGTCAAGATATGCATGGTTTTGAAACGAGACTATCGGACATTTGCTATGTTGTTCGAGAGCCTAGGGAAATGAAGGCGAGGTTATGGTGCTCCATCGGACAATACATCATGAAAGCGTAATGGTCGGTCAAATGAACCAAGCTTACGAATTTCTAGTGGTGCATTTATACGCTAGACTGTTAAGTTTTATGCCAACCTTCCTTTTGTTATATAGTTGTAATTTGTTTTGGTGTGATACAAAATTTATTCTAACGTGCAGCCACCGGTGAAGAAAACAACAAGCCATTTTTGTATAGTGTAGGGTGTTCCCTATATTTGCCTTTGGTGGCGATCTTTGATGCGAGTGGATGTAATCTGTGCAATCGCCTTAATAGCCTAGCGTTAGTTTCGCCTTATTTATTTCCTAGTCTTCTTTTCCCTGGTTTGCTAGTGGCGCAACTACCTGGGCCATATCTTGGCCGTGGGATCCATGGGTCTCCTCACGGGCCGTCGATAAATGGGCCTGTGTCGGTGGGCCTCGGGCCGTCGATAAATGGGCTATGTCGGTGGGCCTCGGGCGTCGGATAAATGGGTCTACATGGGCCGTGTCGGGCGTAATTGGTATCGTCCCGGCCGGTAGCGGGCCATTAACGGCCGTGGGACTGCAAAAGCTTAATCTGTCACGGGCATAGCGAATTCGTTAATGGGCGAGAATATAAGGCGAGGTGGCGAAGCGGGCCGACTCTTGCCATGGGCGAATTTGGCCCATTAGGGTAATGAGCCGATGTGGGCGACTCTGCCATGGGCCAAATTTGTCCCATTTGGGGAACATGTCGATGTGACCGACTCTTGCCATGGGCGAATTTGGCCCATTAGGGAACAGGCGATAATGGGCGGAAATGTCGAGGGCGAAAAGGAGCCCAGAGCGTATGGGCGTCAATAGGCGAAAGCTAACACGGGCTGAAGCGGCCCATGTAAATCACGGGCGTTAACGGGTACAAAGAAAATTACTGTTCATTATGGCCTAGAGTCACCGTGGGCTGTAAAGGGCGAAAGATCTGAAGGCCTCATATGGGCGAAAGGCGTCGTGGGCCATACATGGGCGAAAGTAAAATGGGTTGGTGTTATATTCGACGGCCCACATGGCGTTGTTGGGCGATTTCCTTTAGTGCCTAACGGGCCGTGAGTTAACGGGCCGTAAAATGGGCTATTTGCGAAGAGACCGTTAACAGGCTTTTCATGGGCCAGCCCGTTAACTTTTGACCTAGTCAAACGGGCCGGCTTTGTAAGCTAAATTGGCCAGTGGTGGGCCGTGGCACATGTCGACATATCATAGGCGCCTATCTGACCCACTAACGAGCTGACACGTGGTTCGTCCGGCCAATAAGAATTTTACACGTGGAAATTTCCCATTTGTCGGGGCTGTTAACGGGTTATCGGATCCAAAACCCGACCCGATAGCTTAACGGTGTTCCGTTATGGTGGATGCCACGTGTCGGTCACCCTTGACGAAAGCACTTCTGTGACGCGCGATTTATCGTCATGGAAGTGGACAATTTCGTGATGATAATTTTGGTAATGTCATGGAACACTTCTACAACAGCACGGGTATGACTATCTTGATTCTCTCATAAATTTGTCATGGATGTACATGCATGACAAAAAACGCGACCTACTGTGACAAACACGTATCATCATGGAAGTGTATTTTTTGTAGTGAATTAGCTAGAGTAGCTCCGTGCAGAGCATTGTTAACATAGAAATTTGCAAAATACATACGGATCTGAATGTGGCAGACCCGTTGACTAAACTTCTCTCACAAGCAAAACATGATCACACCTTAGTACTCTTTGGGTGTTAATCACATAGCGATGTGAACTAGATTATTGACTCTAGTAAACCCTTTGGGTGTTGGTCACATGACGATGTGAACTATGGGTGTTAATCACATGGTGATGTGAACTATTGATGTTAAATCACATGGCGATGTGATCTAGATTATTGACTCTAGTGCAAGTGGGAGACTGAAGGAAATATGCCCTAGAGGCAATAATAAAGTTATTATTTATTTCCTTATTCCATGATCAATGTTTATTATTCATGCTAGAATTGTATTAACCGGAAACATAATACTTGTGTGAATACATAGACAAACAGAGTGTCACTAGTATGCCTCTACTTGACTAGCTCGTTGATCAAAGATGGTTATGTTTCCTGTCCATAGACATGAGTTGTCATTTGATTAACGGGATCACATCATTAGGAGAATGATGTGATTGACTTGACCCATTCCGTTAGCTTAGCACATGATCGTTTAGTATTCTGCTATTGCTTTCTTCATGACTTATACATGTTCCTATGACTATGAGATTATGCAACTCCGTTCTGAGAGGAACACTTTGTGTGCTACCAAATCTCACAGCGTAACTGGGTGATTATAAAGGTGCTCTCTGGTGTCTCGAAGGTACTTGTTGGGTTGGCGTATTTGAGATTAGGATTTGTCACTCCGATTATCGGAGAGGTATCTCTGGGCCCACTCAGTAATGCACATCACTATAAGCCTTGCAAGCATTGTAACTAATGAGTTAGTTGCAGGATGATGTATTACGGAGCGAGTAAAGAGACTTGCGGTAATAAGATTGAACTAGGTATTGAGATACCGGCGATCGAATCTCGGGCAAGTAACATACCGATGACAAAGGAACAACATATCTTTGTTATGCGATTTGACCGATAAAGATCTTTGTAGAATATGTGGGAGCCAATATGAGCATCCAGGTTCCGCTATTGGTTATTGACCGGAGACGCGTCTCAGTCATGTCTATATTGTTCTCGAACCCGTAAGGTCTGCAAGCTTAAAGTTTTGATGATAGTTAAATTATGAGTTTATATGTTTTGATGTCTTTGAAGGTAGTTAGTCCCGGATCTGATCATGGACATGACGAGGAGTCTCAAAATGGTGAGACATGAAGATTGATATATTGGAAGCCTATGTTTGGATATCGGAAGTGTTCGGGTGAAATCGGGATTTTCCGGAGTCTTGGAGGTTCGGAACCCCGGGGCTTAATGGGCCATAGTGGGCCTTAGTGGAGAAAGAGGAGAGGCGGGGGCAGGGCTGTGCGCCCGTCCCCTAGTCCGAATAGGACAAGGAGAGGCGGCGCCCCCACCTTTCCTTCCTCTCCTCCTCTTTCCCTCCTCCTAATCCAACTAGGAAGGGAGGAGTCCTACTCCCGGTGGGAGTAGGACTCCACTTGGCGCGCCCCTCTGGCGGCCGCACCTCCCCTTGCTCCTTTATATCTGACGGGGCAGGGGCACCCTAGAGATACAACAATTGATCGTTTGATCTTTTAGCCGTGTCACGGTGCCCCACTCCACCATAGTCCATCTCGATATCTTGTGGCGGTGCTTAGGCGAAGCCTGCGTCGATAGAACATCATCATCGTCACCACGCCATCGTCTTGTGAAACTCTCCCTCAATACTCGGCTGGATCGAGTTCGAGGGGCGTCATCGGGCTGAGCGTGTGCTGAACTCGAGGTGTCGTGCGTTCGGTACTTGATCGGTCGGATCGTGAAGGCGTCACGACTACATCAACAGCGTTGTGCTAGCGCTTCGCTTCGGTCTACCGGGGTACATAGACAACACTCTCCCCTCTTGTTGCTATGCATCACCATGATCTTGCGTGTGCCTAGAATTTTTTTGAAATTACTACGTTCCATAACATGGGCCACACATAAGCGCGACATGTTGTTGGGCCAGGCCGAGCGGTCTTGTGAGCGATCGAGGATTTTACCGCAGTAATTTTTCGCCCGCTGCGCGTCGCCACGACCCGCGTTGAATGCGCGATGTGGAGGCGTCGCGTGGCGGGGGTCATGCTGGCGGTTCCCACACGCGTGCCACATCGCGATTAATGGGAAAAGAGGCGGCCCCCACCTTCCCCGTAAAAAGGAATAACCGTGGGCATGCTGCTCATTCACCCTTCATGTTTTCCCCAATCTCGGAACCACCGTCCCCTTCTTCCTCCTTCCAAAGCTCTTGCCTTCGCTCGCCGCCGCCACGCCTTCGCCATCTTCCATTCCTCGCTTCCCGCAGCCGCCATGGCACCCAAGACCAGCAGACCAGCAGAGGCAAGGCAGTGGCCAAGGACGCCGGGGAGAAGGAGCCGCCGGAGAGCGGGTTGGCGGTGCGGCGGACGCAGCATGCCTACTTCCTGTCGACGGTTGACACGGTCGAACTCCGGGACTACTTCAAGCACCTGTGGGGGTGCAAGACGGGAAGAGAGACGACGGGGCATCCGGCCACGTGCGTCATCCCCGCCGCCTTCGCCGAAGCCGGCCCGCATCAGTACCCATTCTTCGTCAACTACTTTTCTTGCGGCCTCTGCCCCCCCTTCTCTGATTTCTTTAGTGACATCATGCACACCTACAGCTTCCACCTTATGGATTTCACTCCAAATGCCGTGGCGTGCATGGCTCTTTTTTGCGCACCTCTGCCAGGGTTTCGCAGGGGTGCATCCCAACACAGCGCTCTTCCGCCACTTTTCTTCCCCCACATCCAAAAGGGGGGCGCCATTTCCGGTTGCGTCGCCTAGATCCCTAGGACCCAGGAGAAAGAGACATACCCGGACGACGGCCAGAAGGAGAGGTGGGAGGAGTGGCGAGGCCGGTGGTGCTGGATTGAGGAGAAGGACCCACCAGCATTCTGTGAGGTTCGCCAGGCGCCGCCGGTCCTGAAGCGGCTGGAGCAACATCGATGTCGATGACAAAAGCTCCTGATCGCCACCACTAGGATCCTTCATCTCACCGAGGCCGGGCTCACTCTTGAGATGATCGGGGCAGATTTCATCCGCCGCCGGATCGCCCCACTGCACAACAAGGGGAGGCCGGCCTGGCTCTTCACGACCGCCGCCGACATCATGAGGCTCCGCCCCGGCCTGGACCACAACTTTACGGTGATGGGGCACGCCCACTTCTGCCAGCGGCTCTTTCAGCTCGATGTGAACCGCCACGGCGAGGTCGATCGGTCCGGCAAGGCCGTGAAGGCCGCCGCGAAGGCCGGCAAGGTCGCCAAGGGGACGTTGTTCAAGTTGCCGGCGGGGGTGGTCCCGTTGTGCAACAACTCGCGTCAGAGCGACATCATCGCCATGATGCCGGAGTTCAACGCGCACGGCCTCGTCCCATTGGGACGAGCCGCTGGAGGAGCAGGTAGAGGAGTTTTTCGACACCCTGGAGGAGAAGTACGTCACCGTCGTGCCACGGCTCGTCCAGGACACCACCCAGGCGGAGCTGGACTACATCGCCGCCAGGGCGGTGGAGGCGGAGCTCGCCAAGGAGGCCGGCAGCACCGGCAGCGTGGAGGACAAGGCCATGGTGGAAGCGGAGGAGAAGGAGGTCGCCCAGTGGGCGGAGGCCGTTGGGGAGGCCAGCAGCGCCGACACCGGGGCCCCTCTCATCGAAGATGTGGTCGATGAGTCGCCAGAGGAGGAGGCCGAGGCCGTCGACCGTCCGGCCACGGGGAGTGGACGAGTCCCGCGGCGGGCCACCTCTGGCGAGCCGGTTCGGCCCGGCAGGGTCGTGCAGCCCCGCAAGCCCAGGAGGCATCTGCGCACCAAACGAGGGTCGCGGCTGCGAAGAAATTGGTGAAGGCCGCGATGGCAATGAAGAAGGCAACTCCCTCTTCTTTGTCCAAGCGCCCTCGGACTCCATTGGCTTCCCCTCCTCCGGCAGCTGTCGACGTGGAGGTCTTCTTCGACTTTGGGTCCCTCAGCCGAAGGAGGAAGAGGAAGGCAGCAGAGGAGGAGGTGGAGGATGAGTAAGTATCTTGCTCCTTTTTGTCATCTCCGTCTCCTCAATCTCTACCGCTTGTCTTGACCTGTTCTTCTTCTTTTTGGGGATGCGGAGACACAGCCCGGAGGGTGAAGGGGCGGGGCTTTGGCGAGCAGCCAGCCTGGCTGGTACTTGAGCACACCGTGGTGGTGTTGAGCAGCCGGACAGCAGCCCCCGGCGCAGCCCCCAACGTAAGCTCACCACTCACCCCTTCTCGGACGTGTGTTGGTGGTATGATCCTTCGGTGCTGGCCTTGCCGTGGTTGCAGGAGGAGGACAACAGCAGGAGGAGCCACAGAGGGCCACCCCCAACACGCCGCCCCCATCGACCACGCCGCCCCGAGGGGCATCCAAGGCAAGGGCACCAAGCACCGAGCCCATGCGCACGGAGGAGGAGGTGAACTCGGGCGCTGGTGGCTTCGCCTCGGCGCCAAATGTTGGCGAGGAGGGGACCTCTGCTTCTCAGCCCGGCACGGGTAAGTTACTCGCCTTCCGTCCCTGTTCTTTTTTTCTGTTCTCTCTGAATCTTGATCTGGGCCTCGCCTCATCCCCTTCTCGGTGTCTAGATTTCCCCTCGGTGGACCCAGAGGACATTGACACCGTCATCGAGGATGTCACCAAGGATGCCGCGGTGGAGGCTGAGAAGATTGCTGCCGAGGAGACTGCCAAGGGCGCCGAGGGGGCCGCCAAGGGCCTGCCGGGAGCCCGGCAAGGCTACTGCCGAGGAGGCCGACAAGGGGCCTGCCGGGGAGGTAGCAAAGCCGCTGCCGAGGAGGAGGAGGTTGCTGACCAGCCTTCCTCCTCAGCTGCCTCTGGCTCCGGTAGGTATCTGAGGGTGGGTGACGACCTTTTCGTCCACCTTCCAGGGGCGTCGAGCTCCAAGGCTCCCGTTTAGGGAGAGGTATTCGACAAGGAGGTTCTTGCCATACCGGGCTCAAGGTTGTTGTGAGCCGAGCACCGTGGCGGCAGTTCTCTGGAGGGCGGCTTCTCTAGGCCATGGGTGCCAATTTTGGAAGCTCTAGGGGCTCCATCGCGCCCGCTGGACAAGGCCAAGTCGAGGATGGCAGCAGTAGACAAGGCGGAGGCGGACCTCAAGGTTGGCGTCGCCGAGAGTTCTGAACTTAGTTCTGCCAGGCTTGTGAGGAGCTGAAGGCCACCCAGGGTGAGCTGTCCAAGCGCGACGTGGAGCTCACCATGAAGCGGGCCGACATGAGAAGGCCCAGGAGACGGCGGAGGGCTTGGCCGCCGCAGCCGAGGCCGCTCGAACTCAGCACCAGGCCGCACTGAACTCCCAGGAGGAGGACCTTGCCGCGCGTGATGAGAAGCTTGCCGCAATGCTCCACGTCAAGGTTGATGAGGTGGAGAAGCTTTTCGTGCAGCGGACCCAAGAGCTGGAGCACAGGCACAGAGAGGCGCTCGATTCCCAGGCTCTGGTTCACGCCGGCAGGATCACCACGCAGCTGGCCACCATGGGTATGCCAAACATGAGGTACGCCCTGCATCGCAGCACGACCTCCAACGCCAGGCTGACCCTATTCTTCGAGGGTGTTCTTGGAGCCCTGGAGCATTTCGGCTCCACCAGGGCGACTTTCCTGGCCAATGAGGCCCGGAGGCTTTGCCGGGGTCCCATGACCAAGGTTCTCACCAAGGTGGCATCTTGGAATCCCAACCTTGACTTTGATGCTTGCTGTTGGAGACACTACAAAAAAGACACATCCGTGACATTTTGGGCGAGCGAAATTTTTCTGTCATACATATGACACTTCTATGGCGATAATTGTGACAAAACCGGTATCATCATAGATGTGGTGGGCTCCTACTTCTATGACAAAAATCATGACAAAAATGGGCTTTTAAATAAAGGCGGGCGGAGACGCACCTGCATGACATTCTTTGGGCCGTCCATGACGGAAAAAGCCGTGGTAGAGGCGAGGGCGAGGAAAATTTCGGGGAGTTGCCGGTTACGGTGGGAGGTCGGGGGCCGAGCGATGCATGTTTCTCTCGTACGTACGCGCGTGTGTGCGAGGCATTGGCTCTAACTGAACCCGAGTGAGGCCTTGGGCTCTAACTGAACCCGAGCGATTGCACTGCAGGCTACGCGTTACTAAACCCGAGCGATCGACCGATGGCTGTTGGCGAACTGATGGGCGATTCTTCGATGCTGCTGCTAATCAAGCCGATCGATTGGATGAGCAGTGAGTGTTGGGGGCGGGGGGGTTGGGTAAGCGAGTGGCGGTGGCGTTGCCTCTGGATGAACGGGACCCGTGGTGTGGAGGGCTGGATGAGCATGAGCGGTGGAGGGTGGCCGTGGAGGGTGGTTGAGCAGGACCCGTGGTGTGGAGGGCTGGATGAGCAGTGAGCGGTGGAGGGTGCCGGTGGAGGGTGGTTGAGCAAGAGTCGGTGGAGTAGCGCGGTGGAGGCTGGATGAGCAGAGCCCGTGGAGGCTGGAGGAGGTCGGCGGTGGAGATGAACGGTATCCCATGGAGTCCGTTTTGCGATACGCCACACCCTCCCGATGGCTGGACCCTGTTTTGACCGTAGGAGGTCCGTTTTGTCCGTTTTGCGGTACGCCACACCCCTCCCGATCAACAGGACCCCCGTTTCGATCGTAGGAGGTCCATTTCGTCCGTTTTGCGGTTCGCCACACCCCTCCCGATCAACAGGACACTCGTTTCGACCGTAGGAGGTCCGTTTCCTCCGTTTTGTGGTACGCCACACCCCTCCCGATCAACAGGACCCTGTTCCGAACATAGGAGGTCCGTTTCTCCGCCAGCGGATACGCCGAGCCTCGCTTCCATCGCCTGTTCGCCCAAGCCCTCCCGATGAACACGACCGCGCATTCCGTTCCAACCCAGCCGGTTGGCTCCCCATGAACACGACGACAACGCTGTTTCTCCGTTCCGTCCCAGCCATGTACGTATGCGCGAGTAGGCGTTCGAGACCCTGCCCGTTTGTACGTACGTGGCCGTATTTTCTTTCTTACACCCTCGCCGATGTACTTACGTGTACATGCTACGTGCGCGCCTCTACTACGACAGTGCGTGCCTCTACTACCACACGTGCGCGCCTCTACAACGACCAGTATGTACGTACACGTTCGCGACCAGAATGACAATGCTACGTACGCTTCGACCAGGTGGGTCCCTACTGTCAGGCACTTCCTTGCCTCCGAAGATGTAGCTGGTGGGTCCCAGCAGTCAGGGGGGTGAATCGTTTTTTTTTTCTCGGACGCACTTCCTTGCGTGCGAAGATGTAGCTGGTGGGCCCCAGTAGTCAGGGGGGCGAATCGTTCTTTTTTTTGCCCGGACGCACTTCCTTGCGTGCGAAGGTGTTGCTGGTGGGTCCCAGCGGTCAGGGGGGCGAATCGTTTTGTTTTTTTGCCCGGACGCACTTCCTTGCGTGCGAAGATGTAGCTGGTGGGTCCCAGCAGTCAGGGCGAAACATTTTTTTCATGAAATACAGTGGCCCGTCCGGTGGGTCCCAGCTATCAGGTGGAGGAATCATTATATTCCACATAATAAGGAGGCACTTCCTTGCTGCGGCCGTGGAACCTGCTGTCTGCCTCTCCACGTACAGTCCACGTCCGATGAAAGTCGTTCCTTGACCACGTTGACCACGCCGCGCCGAGAGCACCAGGGCGGTGGACGACGGCGAGGCCTAGGAAGGGGATGACGGGGAGCCGGGGAAGACGTGGTAGTGGAAGCCCGTGCGGAGAGGAGTACGAGGGTTCAGTGGTTTGGCTGCGGTGTGAGGTTGCCATTGCTGCAGGGCCTGGCCAGCAGTGGGAATAGTAGGGGCGGTGAGGCCTCCGCGGGAGCACAGCCGGCCATGGGAGACAAGAGCATGCGGCACGACCGGCGCTGCTTCGGGCGGCTGGAGCAAGAAGACCAGAGGTTGAAGAAGCACTACGGCCGTTGGATGGACATCGTACGGTCACTGGAGCAAGAATCGTTCATATTGACTAAAGTTGACAAAGGCCCCGTCGATCAACTTAGTAGGCCTAAGTCAGCCTCCACCATGGTGGGTCCCAGCTAGCAAGAGGAGTATTCATTTGTTTTGTGCGTAATAAGGAGGCACTTCCGGTGGGTCCGAGCTGACAGCGCGGGGAACATTTTTTTCGCGAAATACGCTGGCCCGTCCGGTGGGTCCCAGCAGTCAGGGGGGAATTGCTTTTTTCGCAAAATAAGGTGGCCCGTCCGATGGGTCCTTGCTGTCAGGTGGAGGAATAATTATTTTGCGCGTAATGAGGAGGCACTTCCATGCGGCCGCCTGGACCCAGCTGTCAGCCTCTCCACGTGCAGTACTCTTCCGATGGAAGTCGGTCGTTGACCATGTTGACCATGCCACGCCGAGAGCACCAGGGCGGTGGTCTGGACGACGGCGAGGCCTAGGAAGGGGACGACGCGGAGCCGGGGAAGACGCATCAGTGGTAGTCCACACAGAGAGGAGTACGAGGGTTCACTGGCTTGGCTGCGGCGTGAGACTGCCGTTGCCATAGAATAACAGGGGGTGTGGGTGAGTAGAGGGATACCCTGGGTCAGCGGTGGGAGTAGTAAGGCGGTGAGGCCTCCATGGCATCGAGCCGCCACGAGAGGCAGGAGCACGCTGCACGACAGCGCTGCTTTGGCGGCTGGAGCAAGAAGACCAGAGGTTGAAGAAGCACTATGGCCGTTGGATGGACATCGACAGTCCTTTGGAGCTAGAATCGTTCATATTGACTAAGTTGACAAAGCCCTCCGTCCCCGTCAACTTAGTTGGCCCACAAGTCATCCTCCCACTATGGTGGGTCCCATCTAGCAGGGTGGGTATTCATTTTTTTATGCGTAATAAGGAGGCTCTTCCTTGCGTGTGAAGATATAGCTGGTGGGTCCGACATGTCAGCCGGGGAACGTTTTTTTCGCGAAATACAGAGGCCCTTCCGGTGGGTCCCAGCTGTCAGGTGGAGGAATCATTATTTTGCGCGTACAGTCCACGACCGATGGATGTCGTTCGTTGACCACGCTGACCAGGCCGCGCCGAGAGCACCATGGCGGTGGACGACGGCGAGACCTAGGAAGGGAATGACACGGAGCCGGGGAAGACTCGGCAATGGTTACCCATGCGGTGGGGAGTACGAGGGTTTACTGGTCCGGCTGCCGTCGCCAGAAAATAACAGGAGGTGTGGGTGAGTAGAGGAATGTTGGAAATATGCCCTAGAGGCAATAATAAATTAGTTATTATTATATTTCCTTGCTCATGATAATCGTTTATTATCCATGCTATAATTGTATTGATAGGAAACTCAGATACATGTGTGGGTACATAGACAAAACCATGTCCCTAGTAAGCCTCTAGTTGACTAGCTCGTTGATCAATAGATGGTTACAGGTTTCGACCATGGACATTGGATGTCGTTGATAACGGGATCACATCATTAGCGAGAATGATGTGATGGACAAGACCCAATCCTAAGCCTAGCACAAAGATCGTAGTTAGTATGCTAAAGCTTTTCTAATGTCAAGTATCATTTCCTTAGACCATGAGATTGTGCAACTCCGGATACCGTAGGAATGCTTTGAGTGTACCAAGCGTCACAACGCGGGTGGCTATAAAGGTGCACTACGGTATCTCCGAAAGTGTCATTGGGTTGGTACGAATCGAGATCGGGATTTGTCACTCCGGTTGACGGAGAGGTATCTCTGGGCCCACTCGGTAGGACATCATCATAATGTGCACAATGTGATCAAGGAGTTGATCACGGGATGATGTGTTACGGAACGAGTAAAGAGACTTGGAGGAAACGATATTGAACAAGGTATTGGGATACCAACGATTGAATCTCGGGCAAGTACAATACCGCTAGACAAAGGGAATTGTATACAGGATCAATTGAGTCCTTGACATCGTGGTTCATCCGATGAGATCATCGTGGAACATGTGGGAGCCAACATGGGTATCCAGATCCGCTGTTGGTTATTGACGGAGAACGTCTCGGTCATGTCTACATGTCTCCCGAACCCGTAGGGTCTACACTTAAGGTTCGATGGACGCTAGGGTTATAAAGGAAGTTTGTATGTGGTTACTGAATGTTGTTCGAGTCCGGATGAGATCCCGGACGTCACGAGGAGTTCGGAATGGTCCGGAGGTAAAGATTTATATATGGAAGTCCTTTTTGGTCACCGGAAAAGTTTGGTTTTTCCAGATCGTCTGGGACCAGGGAGGGTCCTGGGTCCACCAAGTGGGGCCACCAACCCCTGAAGGCTGCGTGGGCCAAGTGTGGGAGGAACCAGCCCCAAGGGGCTGGTGCGCCCCACAAGAGGCCCAAGCGCAGGGAGAGTGGGAGGGCAAACCCTAGGGGAGATGGGCCCTAAGGCCCATCTAGTGGGCGCCTCCTCTCCCTCCCTCTTGGCCGCCTCCCAAGCCCCACCTAGGGCTGGCCGCACCCCTTGGGTGTGGAAACCCTAGATGGGGGCGCAGCCCTCCCCCTCCCCTATTTATACTTGAGTTTTGGGGCTGCCCAACACACATGAGAACCTCTCCCTCTTGGTGCAGCCCTGCCTCTCCTCCTCCTCATCTCCCGTGGTGCTTGGCGAAGCCCTGCTGGATTGCCACGCTCCTCCACCACCACCACGCCGTTGTGCTGCTGCTGGATGGAGTCTTCCTCAACCTCTCCCTCTCTCCTTGCTGGATCAAGGCGTGGGAGACGTCACCGGGCTGTACGTGTGTTGAACGCGGAGGTGCCGTCCGTTCGGCACTAGGATCTCCGGTGATTTGGATCACGACGAGTACGAATCCTTCAACCCCGTTCTCATGAACGCTTCCGCTTAGCGATCTACAAGGGTATGTAGATGCACTCTCCTTCCCTCGTTGCTAGTTTCTCCATAGATGGATCTTGGTGACACGTAGGAAAATTTTGAATTTCTGCTACGTTCCCCAACAGTGGCATCATGGGCTAGGTCTATTACATAGATTCTTTGCACGAGTAGAACACAAAGTAGTTGTGGGCGTTGATGTTGTTCAATATGCTTACCGTTACTAGTCCAATCTTGTTTCGACGGTATTGTGGGATGAAGCGGCCCGGACCGACCTTACACGCACTCTTACGTGAGGCAAGTTCCACCGACCGACATGCACTTGGTGCATAAGGTGGCTAGCGGTGCCGTCTCTCCCACTTTAGTCGGAACGGATTCAATGAAAAGGGTCCTTATGAAGGGTAAATAGCAATTGGCATATCACGTTGTGGTTTTGCATAGGTAAGAAACGTTCTTGCTAGAAACCCATAGCAGCCACGTAAAACATGCAAACAACAATTAGAGGACGCCTAACTTGTTTTTGCGGGGTATGCTATGTGATGTGATATGGCCAAGAAGAATGTGATGAATGATATGTGATGTATGAGATTGATCATGTTCTTGTAATAGGATTCACGACTTGCATGTCGATGAGTATGACAACGGCAGGAGCCATAGGAGTTGTCTTTATTTATTGTATGACCTGCATGTCATTAAACAACGCCATGTAATTACTTTACTTTATTGCTAACGGTAGCCATAGTAGTAGAAGTAATAGTTGGCGAGACAACTTCATGAAGACACGATGATGGAGATCATGATGATGGAGATCATGGTGTCATGCGGTGACGATGATGATCATGGAGCCCGAAGATGGAGATCAATGGAGCTATATGATATTGGCCATATCATGTCACTACTATATAATTGCATGTGATGTTTATTATGTTTATGCATCTTGTTTACTTAGAACGACGGTAGTAAATAAGATGATCCTCATTAAAATTTGAAGAAGTGTTCTCCCTAACGTGCACCGTTGCTAAAGTTAAATCGGTTCTAAGCACCACGTGATGATCGGGTGTGATGGATTCTTACGTTCACATACAACGGGTGTAAGACAGATTTACACATGCGAAACACTTAGGGTTAACTTGACGAGCCTAGCATGTACAGACATGGCCTCGGAACACGAGACCGAAAGGTCGAGCATGAGTAAATATAGTAGATATGATCAACATGAAGATGTTCACCGATGATGACTAGTCCGTCTCACGTGATGATCGGACACGGCCTAGTTGACTCGGATCATGTAATCACTTAGATGACCGAGGGATGTCTATCTCGAGTGGGAGTTCATAAGATGAACTTAATTATCCTGAACATAGTCAAAAGATCTTTGCAAATTATATCGTAAGCTCGCTTTAGTTCCCTTGTTTAGATATGTTCCTAGAGAAAATATAGTTGAAAGTTGATAGTAGCGGTTATGCGGACGGAGAAAGCTTATGTCCTTAATGCACCGCTCGGTGTCTTTGAACCCCAAGCGTTGTTTGTAGATGTTGCGAACATCGGACATACACATTTTAATAACTACGTGATAGTTCAGTTAAATGGTTTAGAGTAGAGGCACCAAAGACGTTTTCGAAACGTCGCGGAACATATGAGATGTTTTGAGGACTGAAATTGGGATTTCAGGCTCGTGCCCACGTCAAGAGGTATGAGACCTCCGACGATTTCTTAGCCTGCAAACTAAGGGAGGAAGCTCAATCGATGAGCTTGTGCTCAGATTGTCTGAGTGCAACAATCACTTGAATCGAGTGGGAGTTGAACTTCCAGGAGAGATAGTGATGTTCCTCCAAAGTCATTGCCACCAAGCCGCTAGAGCTTCGTGATGAACTATAACATGTCAGGGATAGATGATCCTTGAGGTATTCACGATGTTTGACATCGCGAAAGTAGAAATCAAGAAGGAGCATCAATTGTTGATGGTTAGTGAAACCACTAGTTTCAAGAAGGGCAAGGGCAATAAGGGATACTTCATGAAACGGCAAATCAGCTGCTGCTCTAGTGAAGAAACCCAAGGTTGAACCCAAACCCGAGACTGAGTGCTTCTGTAATAAGGGGAACAGCCACTGGAGCAGAATTACCCTAGATCGAGTGGTAGATGAGAAGGCTGGCAAGGTAGATAGAAGTATATTGGATATACATTATGTTAATGTGTACTTTACTAGTACTCCTAGTAGCACCAGGGTACTAAGATACCGGTTCGGTTGCTAAGTGTTAGTAACTCGAAATAAAATAGCTACGGAATAAACGGAGACTAGCTAAAGGTGAGCTGACGATACGTGTTGGAAGTGTTTCCAAGGTTGATATGATCAAGCATCGCACGCTCCCTCTACCACCGAGATTGGTGTTTGCGTTGAGCATAGACATGATTGGACTATGTCTATCGCAATACGGTTATTCATTTAAATAGAATAATGGTTGCTCTATTTATTTGAATAATACCTTCAATGGTCTTGCACCTAAAGGAATGGTTTATTGAATCTCGATCGTAGTGATACACATTTTCATGCCAAAAGATATAAGATAATAATGATAGTACCACTTACTTACGGCCTTTGCCATGTAAGTCATATTGGTGTAAACGCATGAAGAAGCTCCATGTTGATGGATCTTTGGACTCACTCGTTTTGAAAAGTTTGAGACATGCTGAAACATGTGTATTGGTGTATACGCATGATGAAACTCCATGCAGATGGATCGTTTGGACTCACTTGATTTTGAATCACTTGAGATATGCAAATCATACCACATGGGCAAGATGGTGAAAAGCCTCGGTTTCAAAGTAAGATGGAACAAGGTAGCAACTTGTTGGAAGTAACACATTTTGATGTGTGCAGTCCAATGAGTCTTTGAGGCATGCGATGAATATCGTTATGTTCTGACTTCACGATGATGATTGAGTAGATGTTGAGTATATTTACTTGATGAAACACAAGTCTGAATTATTGAATGGTTCAAGTAATTTCAGAGTGAAGTTGAAGATCATCGTGACAAGAGGATAGAATGTCTATGATATGATCATAGAGATTAATATCTGAGTTACGAGTTTTGGCACACAATTAAGACATTGTGCAAATTGTTTCACAATTAATACCGCCTGGAACACCATAGTGTGATGGTGTGTCCGAACATCATAGTTGCACTCTATTGGATATGGTGCGTACCATGATATCTCTTATCGTATTACCACTATCGTTCATGGGTTAGGCATTAGAGACAACCGCACTCACTTTAATGGGGCACCACGTAATTCCGCTGAGACGACACCGTTTGGAGAAACCTAAGTTGTCGTTTCTTAAAAGTTTGGGGCTGCGACGCTTATATGGAAAAGTTTCAGGTTGATAAGCTCGAACCCAAAGCGGACAAAATGCATCTTCATAGGACACCCAAAACAGTTGGGTATACCTCCTAATTCAGATCCGAAAGCAATAGGGATTGTTTCTTGAATCGGGTCCTTTCTCAAGGAAAAGTTCGTCTCGAAAAGTTGAGTGGGAGGATGGTGGAGACTTGATGAGGTTATTGAACCGTCACTTCAACTAGTGTGTAGCAGGGCACAGGAAGTTGTTCCCATGGCACCTACACCAATTGAAGTAGAAGCTTGTGATAGTGATCATGAAGTTTTGGATCAAGTCACTAACGTACCTCGTAGGGTGACAAGGATGCGTACTACTTCAGAGTGGTACGCAATCCTGTCTTGAAGGTTATGTTGCTAGACAACAATGAACCTACGAGCTATGGAGAAGCGATGGTGGGCCCATATTCCGACAAATGGTTAGAAGCCATGAAATCCGAGATAGGATCCATGTATCAGAACAAAGCATGGACTTTGGTGGACTTGCCCGATGATCGGCAAGCCATTGAGATGAATGGATCTTTAAGAAGAAGACGGACGTGGACGGTAATATCACCGTCTATGAAGCTCGACTTGTGGCAAAGAGTTTTCACAAGTTCAAGGAGTTGACTACGATGAGATTTTCTCATCCGTAGCGATGCTTAAGTCCGTCGGAATCATGTTAGCATTAGCTGCATTTATGAAATCTGGCAGATGGATGTCAAGACGAGTTTCCTTACCAGTTTACGTAAGGAAAGGTTGTATGTGATACAATCAAAAAGGTTTTGTCGATCCTAAGGATGCTAAAAGGTATGCCAGCTCCAGCGATCCTTCTAAGGACTGGAGTAAGCATCTCGGAGTTGGAATATGCACTTTGATAGGATGATCAAAGATTTTGGGTTTATACTGAGTTTATGAGAAACTTGTATTTCCAAATAAGTGAGTGGGAGCACTATAGAATTTTGATGAGTATATGTTGTTGACATATTGTTGATCGAAATGATGTAGAATTTCTGGAAAGCATATAGGGTTATTTGAAAAGTGTTTTCAAGTGAAAACCTGTATTAAGCTACTTGAACATTGAGCATCAAGATCTATAGGGATAGATCAAAACCGCTTAATGGTACTTTCAAATGAGCATATACCTTGACATGATCTTGAAGGTGTTCAAGATGGATCATCAAAGAAGGAGTTCTTGCACGAGATGTAAGGTATGAAGTTAAGACTTAAAGCTCGACCACGGCAGAAAAGAGAGAAAGGACGAAGGTCGTCCCTATGCCTTAGATGTAGGCTCTACGGTATGCTATGCTCATCACGCTTTTGATGTGTGCCTTGCTACATATCGGCAAGAGAGTACAAAGGTGATCAAGGAATGGATCACCAGATAGCGGTCAAAATTATCCTTAGAGGAATAAGGACATGTTTCTCGATTATGGAGGTGATAAAGAGTTCGGCGTAAAGGGTTACGTCGATGCAAGCTTTAACAACTATCCGAGTGACTCTGAGTAGCAAACCGGATACGTATAGTGGAGCAACCATTTGGAATAGATCTAAGTGGAGCGTGGAAGCAACATTTACAATATGACATAGAGAATTGCGAAGTACACACGGATCTGAAAGGTTCGGACCGTTGACTAAAACCTCTCTCACAAGCAAAACATGATCAAACCTCGAACTCATTGAGTCTTAATCACATGATGATGTGAACTAGTTTACTGAGACACTAGTAAACTCTTTGGATGTTGGTCACATGGCGATGTGACCTATCGATGTTGATCACATGGCGATGTGAACTAGATTATTGACTCTAGTGCAAGTGGGAGACTGTTGGAAATATGCCCTAGAGGCAATAATAAATTAGTTATTATTATATTTCCTTGCTCATGATAATCGTTTATTATCCATGCTATAATTGTATTGATAGGAAACTCAGATACATGTGTGGGTACATAGACAAAACCATGTCCCTAGTAAGCCTCTAGTTGACTAGCTCGTTGATCAATAGATGGTTACGGTTTCTGACCATGGACATTGGATGTCGTTGATAACGGGATCACATCATTAGCGAGAATGATGTGATGGACAAGACAATCCTAAGCCTAGCACAAAGATCGTAGTTAGTATGCTAAAGCTTTTCTAATGTCAAGTATCATTTCCTTAGACCATGAGATTGTGCAACTCCGGATACCGTAGGAATGCTTTGGGTGTACCAAAGCGTCACAACATAACGGGTGGCTATAAAGGTGCACTACGGTATCTCCGAAAGTGTCTGTTGGGTTGTACGAATCGAGATGGATTTGTCACTCCGGTTGACGGAGAGGTATCTCTGGGCCCACTCGGTAGGACATCATCATAATGTGCACAATGTGATCAAGGAGTTGATCACGGGATGATGTGTTACGGAGCGAGTAAAGAGACTTGCGGAAGCGATATTGAACAAGGTATCGGGATACCGACGATCGAATCTCGGGCAAGTACAATACCGCTAGACAAAGGGAATTGTATACGGGATCAATTGAGTCCTTGACATCGTGGTTCATCCGATGAGATCATCGTGGAACATGTGGGAGCCAACATGGGTATCCAGATCCGCTGTTGGTTATTGACCGGAGAACGTCTTGGTCATGTCTACATGTCTCCCGAACCCGTAGGGTCTACACATAAGGTTCGATGACGCTAGGGTTATAAAGGAAGTTTGTATGTGGTTACCGAATGTTGTTTGAGTCCGGATGAGATCCCGGACGTCACGAGGAGTTCGGAATGGTCCGGAGGTAAAGATTTATATATGGAAGTCTGTTTTGGTCACCGGAAAAGTTTGGATTTTTCGGTAGCGTCACGGACCACGGGAGGGTCCGGGGTCCACCAAGTGGGGCACCAACCCCTGAAGGCTGCGTGGGCCAAGTGTGGGAGGAACCAGCCCCAAGGGGCTGGTCGCGCCCACAAGAGGCCCAGGCGCAAGGGAGAGTGGGAGGGGGCAAACCCTAGGGCAGATGGGCCCTAAGGCCCATCTAGTGGGCGCCTCCCTCTCCCTCCCCTCTTGGCCGCCTCCCCAAGCCCCACCTAGGGCTGGCCGCACCCCTTGGGTGTGGAAACCCTAGATGGGGGCGCAGCCCTCCCCCTCCCCTATATATACTTGAGTTTTGGGGCTGCCCAACACACGTGAGAACCTCTCCCTCTTGGTGCAGCACTGCCTCTCCTCCTCCTCCTCTCCCGTGGTGCTTGGCGAAGCCCTGCTGGATTGCCACGCTCCTCCACCACCACCACGCCGTTGTGCTGCTGCTGGATGGAGTCTTCCTCAACCTCTCCCTCTCTCCTTGCTGGATCAAGGCGTGGGAGACGTCACCGGGCTGTACGTGTGTTGAACGCGGAGGTGCCGTCCGTTCGGCACTAGGATCTCCGTGATTTGGATCACGGCAGCACGACTCCTTCAACCCTGTTCTCATGAACGCTTCGCTTAGCGATCTACAAGGGTATGTAGATGCACTATCCTTCCCTCGTTGCTAGTTTCTCCATAGATGGATCTTGGTGACACGTAGGAAAATTTTGAATTTCTGCTACGTTCCCCAACAAGGAATGGCCTGGCCAATAATGAAGTAGGGTGGGGCGGTGCGTCCTATGCGGCAGCACAGCCGGCCACGGGAGGTGGGAGCAGGCAGTCCCACCGGAGCTGGTTTGGGTGGCTGGAGCAAGAAGATCAGATATTGAAGAAGCAGCACGACCGTTGGATTAACATCCAACGGTCACTGCTGCTAGAATCTGTCACACCCTGATTTTCATGGCACAACACTTAAGATGATAAATCATAATAAAATGTGGTTCGACAAAACTTCTGCATTATTTAACTTTTATTTGAGTTGGTTTTCTCTCTATGTTTTTTAGTGCTCTTTAAAGTAAACACAACTCCACATTCTATACCTCATCTCCTTGCCCCAAGCTTCTGCCCAATGATCATGCCATGTGTATAGAGCAATATAGTATTTTCTTACAAAAATAATTTGGCCAAATAGTATTTTCAAAAAATAGTTTTCCAAAAACCCCTAGATTGAGGTTTGCGCTGCAAGTACTTAATTTGGGGTATAAAAATATTTCAAAAGGTATTTTTGAAACCTATTAGATATAGGACTTCCATAAACCACAAAATATAATTTGAAAAGTTATTTTCCTATTTTATTTAAAAGCTTTTTCTTAAGGCCAGAAATGGTCTTTAATAGGAAAATTATTTCATTGCTTCAAAATATTTGACAAAATTTAGGAAACTCATAGGACATATATTGTCCATATATAAGAGTTTCAACACATGGTCATGTTCAAAATATTGGTCAAATCCCTCAAAAACCCTTTCTGGATATTTCAAGCTTTTGAAATATTTACAAAGGAAATATTCTCCAAAAATTCCAAGAAAATTCTAGCATGTCACTTATGAAATGTTTGATGATCTTGACAAGTATCATGTCATGGAGAATAGTATAACCCCATGAAATCTCCTCAAAACCATTTCTGTCCATTTTTAAAGTTTGAGCAACTTTACATTGCCAAACATGTCCAAATGCTCTCAAATCTTGTGTACATGCTCAAATGGTCTAATCATTCATCTAGACCAAATGGCACAAGTTGGAGAAAATGTTATATTGATCAGAATGTCCCAAAACCCTCTCTGACCAGAATCAAATTTGAACAACTTTGTACTACCAACTTTCACTCCTTGACCCCAACATTTGTGAGCAAGTTCACATGATCAAATGAGGCCACTACACCAAGTGGTGCATCAAGGAGAAGTGATTTGCTCAACTAGATCTACACAAGTTCATTTCTGCTAATTTCTAGGGTTTACAAAAGTTGCATTGGCAACTTTGCCCAAATGAACTCAATATTGGTGAAACCCCTTATTTTCTCATGCCATTTGACCCTGTCAAGCCTTATGGTAAGAGGAGTTCATCTTCTTGCCCAAACCAACAACAAACACATTCTGCCATTTTACTAAAACAACTACTTTGACCTCTTCCACTCTTCTCCATGGCCTCCACTTTTTACCACAGCCCCTCCAAGTCCCCCCTCTACCTCCAGTAACAATGGCTGGACCTCAGCTCAATGATTGAGAGGTGAAACCACCTCATTTACCCATCTGGACAACCCCTTTCCCTCTCTTCCTCACCTCCCTCCTCCCTCCAGTGGCCCCCCAGGGCATCCAATGACCCTACCCACTTCTTTACTCCCCCCTAGAGCCCCAAGACACTAGAGGCCAAGCCCAGAGCGCTGGAAAAATGGCCATGCCGGCCATACGCACGCTCTGGAGCACGCTACAGTGCGCTCCCGCACTGTAGCCGCCCCCTGCCAACCACTCTCGGCCACCTCGGGCCTCCCCAGCGCGGCCGACGATGCGCCTCGACGTCTTTGACACGCTACGCCTCTGTCCCCCTCCTCCTTCTCCCTCCTGTTGCCCCAGCTTGCACGCGCGCTGGCCGCTCGAGCGCACCAGCGAGCACGCTCACACGCGCGGTGCCCCTGGCCCTCCTCCTGCTCTCTTCGTTCACCCGCTCACTCTGGACCAACCCCATGAGCACCCCAGACACACTCAAACAGGCCCCCGTGACCCGTGGCGGCGACAGAGGCGAAGCCGGCGCACAGGTCCACGGTGGACCATCACGCGGCTATATAAGCCCGCCCCGGGACGCTCCAGTGGCATCCGCCTCCTCCTCACACCCCCAAGAACACGCCCGCGCCACCCAAACACCCTCAACGGGCTTCTGTGCTCGGGATCGACCGGAGCTCCGCCGTCTCGGGTCGCCGTCGATCCAGAGGTACGGGCCCTCTCCGCCCACACTCTCGCTCGATCTGGAACCGCGGGAGCCCACTGACCATTTCCCCTCTGTCTCCCCTCTCTATCGCAGCCGAAATCGACCGGGGCAAGCTCCTCCCGAAGCTCTACCGCCGGCTTCCTCGTCGCCGGCGAACCCCTGCATCCCGGCGACCAACTCCACCTCCACCCGAATGGCGACTCCGCCGTGAGCACGCCGGTGCCCTTGGATCGCCTCGCCGTCGACCACAGCAACGCCGGTGAGCTCGCCGCCCTCTCTGACCGGGGTTGACGACGACGGCCGTGGGGCCCGTCCGTCAGCCTCACGTCCTGACGTGTGGGTCCTACCAGTCAGGTTTAAACGCACACGCGCGCGCGTACCGGTTCGCCTGTCGGCTGAAGGTGTATTTTGCATTTACGCCTTCGACGTGGCAGCCTCGCGTGGGCTGAAACCCATCTGGGCCTGCTGCACTGTGGTCTTTCTGGCCCAGTGACACAGCGCCATTTTTCCTTTTTCTTTTTCTGTTATATTTCAAATAATTCCACAGGATTAAATAATAATCCAAATGCAATAATTCCAAATCCTAAATTCTTCTAAAACTCCCACCTATTTAATGGTATAACTTTCATAAATATCCATCAAACTTTTCTGCACTGTTCAAAATTTAAATTCAAATTTGAGCATTTATATTCCCCTTTGAAAATCCATTTCTCCTATTCTACAACTCCAAATCCATAACTAGTAATTTTCCCCTTCTTAGAATTCCCCCTAGAATTTATCAAAAATGAGTTGACATTTTTTTCTGAGCACTTTGGTTTTTCTGTTTTACTATTGCCTTATTTTCTAGTTATTTTCTTGCGACGATTAGATCCCGTATTAGACAAAGTTGCCCAAGAAGAAGAAGGAGAAGGATTTGAAGAACTTGAAGACCAAGCCAAACAAGGCAAGCAGCCCTTTGACCATGACACCCCTCTTGTTCATCGGTACCCTTTTTCCGACTACATGATGATGAAATATGATGGTGGTAAAACTTGTTGTGAACAACCCCATGATGCATACCTATCCATGACCTTACCTTGTTCATGATTGCATTTTCAGAAAACTAGTTGATGCATAATGATGCATGTGTACCATGAACTCTTCATGGTTACGTTCTTTCGAAAACCCCATCGGGTGCCCCTAATGCCCTTGGGAGATGTTTAACTAAGGTCACCACTTGAGGAAGAAGTGGTGTACCAAAGAGAGCTTTTGGTGTGTGTGTGTAAAATGTTGGATTAGATTTATGTGTGATCACCGTCCCAACCAAACATGTGCAACCACTCTACCCCTTTATGGGACGGGGCATTATTGATTACCTAGGCCGATACTAGCTTGGAGCCCGCATTACTAGTGACGGGGGAGACTTGGTGCTCTCTCTCGGGATGGGGTCGTGCCAGGTAGGACGGCCATGACTGTTTTCACAGGGCACCGGACACGCCGTTGGTCCCTTCGTGTATGCGTAATAATGTGAAAAGGGCAGAGTCCCACGATCTTTTGCTTATACACGAGGGCCGTGTATCAACGAGTGGACTCCTTGTTAGTGTCGTCTAGGGAAAGATAGTGATCGGGTGCTTCCCCCGAGTACTTGAGGTACTGCGGGATCGTGGATGACACTTAAAGCTTCCGGATCTTGTGGGTAAAGTCGCAACCTCTGCAGAGTGTCAAACTATTCGAATAGCCGAGTCCACGGTCATGGACAGTTGGGAGGTGCTACTTAAACTATGTCCAGAAATTTTACAATCTCGGTGCATGTGTGTGTGTGTGTGGAAAGGAACTATTAGTGTCAAGGTGGCGACTTGACATGTTGGAAGGCATGGCATTGATTCAAATTCTATTTATGTTGATATCTGTAACCTGTTCTCAAGGTTACCCATGTTCATTGATGCATATCTCACAAGTTTATAGGACATCTCAACTAGCTTGAAGCTAGGTTGCTCACTTGTTGTACAGTTGCATTGTTATTGTGAACCAAATCATGGGTTGCTTGTGAGTACATTCAAAGTACTCATTGGCTTGCCACTGGTTATTTTATTGGCCAGGCATGAAAGAACAGGATATGATGAAGAATACTTCGGTGACGAACATGCGAGCTAGGACGCTTCCCAGTCTGAATGCATGTAGGGTTAAGGCAGATGGCATGGGTTCTACTTACCGACGAAGAAATTCCACTGCTTAAGTTTATTGGGTATTCAGCCCTTGTGGCTTTATCAATGTAAGACTTGACCATAATGGTCATAATTTGTGTAAGACGGTATGTATGGATGTAAGACTCTTGTTATTCAGCTTCTGTGTGTTCAGTGAGCATTGATCTCTGGGATCACTGTACATGTGCATTCGGTGATCACGACTTATGAGTCGGGGTCCCCACAGAGCTGGTATCAGAGCTATCCTGACTGTAGGAAGCCTTAGCTAGCATGGACGTTAGTTAGCTTGAGACCATTTAAACCTCTCTTCTTTTCTAAAGCTTACCCCACCCAAGATATATTTCCCTTATTGACCTCTCCTAATCAACTTTTGTAGATGGCCGTCGCCCCCTTGAGACTCCTTATGATAAGGTTTCCATCCCTCCTAAAAGACTGCCTCCAACAATGCCACTATCCCTTGCTGCCCATATACACCATGCATGAACTGGAAAATGATGTGCTCGAAAAGGAGTTCTACGCCAAGGTTTTTGTGCCAGCCAAGACCTCACCCCAGGGGTGGTTCTTCATTGGACCACCCATGCCAACAAGAGACCTGTCCATTCAGCAAGTGGCATATGAAGCGCTCCTCCGTCTTCGAGACCTCCTTCCAGAAATGAAAGAAGAAAATGCCACCCGCTACCTACCTAGCAAGAGTGGCTTTGGGGCTCCGACACAAGTGAGGATTTCCCCAGAAGATGAGGATCCAACCCTCAAGTACCAGATCCGCTTCATCAACGCAGGAGACTACCTTCTACGTCACCTTACCGAAGCATTCCTTAAGGCTCGCCAAGACCTCCCTTCACTTCTGCACCTCCACTGCCTCGAGAAGAAGAAGGTGGCCGAGCAAGCACAGCAAATCACTGTCTCACAAGCCCACCTTGCCAATCAGGAGCAACAAATCAATGAACTTCGGAAAACCCGCAACCAAATCCCACGCAGGAGGCATAGGTATGGATTTCCATATCCACCTCGTAGAAGATTGTCGTCAGGCCATCGATGACATAACCCAAGACTGGATAACAACCTTTTTGCTTCCGTCACTTGTCACGGGTGTGGTGAACTGGGGCACATTAAAAGGATGTGTCCCAACAAGCAGCCAACTGTCGCATACCCTTTGGCACCACAAGGGGAACCAAGAAACTGAAGACTGAGCGCCCTTCTCTCCGAGCAAGCACGGCTACCGAGTCCAAGGACCCCTAGGGTAGGATGAGTCGTGCACCCCCATATGCGTAGTTGAGTCCGTGAGATGGTTCGAATGGAACCACGTTTTGTGTTGCTTGTTTTTACTTGTTTGTGTTTTGATATAAGTCGCACATTTGCCCTAGGCAGCTTGTACGCGACTATATCACCTATCGTGTCTTAATGGAATTGTATGTGGCCTTTACGGCACTTGTTTGTTTACACTTACACCATAAAATCCCTTTTAGGCATCCCCTCCTCTATGCTACTTTTCCCTCTCATCTCGAAGACCAATAAGACAAGATACACCAAGGGATTCTACTTCGGCGACCAACTGGCACTAGATAACCTTTCTACAGCCTCCTCGACCAAGTGAAACCCCGTAGAGTTATGATTAACCCTTCAGACTAGAAACCCATTCCTAGACCCTTCGAGACTTCATAAGATACCCCAGCTCGAATCCTTAACCATGTGCTTAACCCACGGAATTGCAAGAGAACCTATTAAGCCTCCGTAACCTTGCTTATCACTAGATTCATTAGGGAACCAGTGGACATAGTGAACGAGCACATTATCATCTTGAGATAGCACCAAACTGATGATGTCATAGGGAATACCAATTTAAGGATATAGGAACAGAGGACAAATGACTTGATGAGTTTATATCAATGACATTGAGGAATCATCCGAGACTATTTGGTGGATTATGAGGCTTCCATGTTGGTAAATGAACTTGGTGGGATCATGATTATAGAGTAGCATAGCTTTCGTTACCCCTGAGTAAATTTGATTTAATAGGACAATTATGATCGCAAGCTGAAATTCTTGGAAGTATAAGGATTTGACTTAGCCAGGGGATATTGATAGAAGATAGTTGATAATTACTTAGGGGAAAGTGTGGAAACTCTCGCGGGACATGAGATTTGGATTAAATAGGTTACCCTAGTGGAGTATGGATGCAGAGTAATTTTACATGGTTCGGAGTAAATTGGATTCAGACTGATGATCTTGATCATGATACCATGTTTCTCGGTGGACCATAAACTAGGAGATTGGATTAATTGTCAGAGTTTATTTAGGGATCTATATATGCTTGAACTTGGAGGTTACTTGACTATGATAATGGAAATTGGTGGACTGACTATAGTAAGGTAGCCCTTTCCAGTATTTGTGGATTATAGGATATTAGAAGAGCGTGCAGAACACCGTAGAGATTGGATTTGAAGAACTCTTTGGATCATGCGTTGAAGGATCGTGTAGTTAATGGGTGGTTGGAGTTGATGCATAGGAAGGAAACAAGATCTGGAGTGGCTTACGACGTGTTTCCTTGGGATAGAGATGCTTTATCTTAGACCTTGGAAGAATAGGTTGAGCACTTGGATTGTCACGTTCAAGCTTAGCAGCTTGTATGTTCTACCCATGGATTTTTAGGGATAGGCATACATATGAGTTTGGGGATTGTAGACATATATGGTTTTATTAGACCTCCTCTCGGGAGCCATGAGTATATGAATCACATGAGTGATGATTGGAGTTGACCTATACGAAATGATGCTTTCAGCGGTATAAGGTGGTCTATTTGGAGGACTAGATAGAACAATTGGCATCTCATGAATTGTGCTCAAGGATAAGATGATAAACATTCACTCACACCCTAGAACCCTTAAGCCCTACCAAGCCATAACATGGTCAGATCATGACCACAGGCTTTGACTCTAGATCAAGGAGACCGTGGCCAACACTCAACCATGACCACCACCAGTACCATAGCCTAATTTATGTACCCCGCGAGCAAGTCCTCCTAGAGTACTTGGACAAGATGGTTGTCATCGTTATTTGGTGATATACTTGTCTACCCGAAGACGAAAGAAGAGTCTTTCAGCTTGTTAGGGAACATTTGAAGACCGCCATGTCAAGAAGGAAGAACTATACCAACCACCATCATGAAGAAGTACACTTCTGCGTCGAGGACCATGTGGATCTGCAAGCCAATCCTCTAAGGAACCAAGAATTTCCATGACAAGGAGACCAGCATCAAGATTCCTCGGCCCTCTACAAGATCACTCCAAAATTTAACAACCCCCTCTGAGATCACTACAAGACGAAGAGAAGACAGTTACCAGCTGGAGTTGCCACCTGAGTTACCCACTATGCACAACGTTTTCCCACACAACACAACCTCGGAAGTGTTTCCAACTTCCTAACTAGCCCGACCTCTACAAGGACATCGACCACCGAGCCATCGACCCCTAGCCCAAGCTAACCTACCGCGAGCTACCCATTAGCAACCTGGATCAAGAGGAGCGTCATACATGAAGCCACACCATCAAGTACTTCAAAGCTCAATGGAGCACTACACGGAAGCAGAAGCAACATGAGGACTTGAAGACTACCCCGAATCCAAGTTTCCATACTCCTTTCCGCGCCTAGTTTGGGAATCTCGGGGACGAGATTCTTGTAAGGGGGGTAGGTCTGTCGCACCCTGATTTTCATGGCACAACACTTAAGATGATAAATCATAATAAAATGTGATTCGACAAAACTTTTGCATTATTTGAATTTTATTTGAGTTGGTTTTCTCTCTGTGTTTTTAAGTGCTCTTTAAAGTCAACACAACTCCACATTCTATACCTCATCTCCTTGCCCCAAGCTTCTGCCCAATGATCATGCCATGTGTATAGAGCGATATAGTATTTTCTTACAAAAATAATTTGGCCAAATAGTATTTTCAAAAATTAGTTTTCCAAAAACCCCTGGATTGAGTTTTGCACTGCAAGTACTTGATTTGGGGTATGAAAAATATTTCAAAAGGTATATTTGAAACCTATTAGATATAGGACTTCCATAAACCACAAAAATATAATTTTAAAAGTTATTTTCCTATTTTATTTAAAAGCTTTTTCTTAAGGCCAGAAATGGTCTTTAATAGGGAAAATTATTTCATTGCTTCAAAAATATTTGACAATATTTAGGGTAACTCAGAGGACATATATTGTCCATATATAAGAGTTTCAACACATGGTCATGTTCAAAATATTGGTCAAAGCCCTCAAAAACCCTTTCTGGATATTTCAAGCTTTTGAAATATTTACAGAGCAGAAGGTTAAAGATGCAGTTCCTCTGATCATGGCCAAGCAACAGCTGCCGAACGACCTTGACAGCAATGAGGAGATGAAAGATCTTGCGAAGATAATGGGCAAAATCAATGTGCTCTGTAGGATGATTGTGTCTTTATTTGTAGTGTATGTAGCACTCGTGATGTATTCAGTGCCTACGACATGAGCACTTGCTGAAACTAGAAATGAATGAAACCTGTGTAGCAGGCTGGGCGTAGTGTTGTCAACATCTAATGATTTCTATTAACGGAAATCAGGGGGTATCCCCTTTTGCTCATATAAATAAATAAATAGCAGAGGCCCTGTCAGGTCAGCTTTGTTCTCATTTGAAGACGTCGAGCAAATTGCAGTCCAACAGTAAACTATGTCATCAAATTCAAGTTTTGCAGCCAAATATGAGTACAACTAAACAACAATGTCATCATGTTTTAGTTGTCATACAATCACCAAACACAAATCAGCATACATAACAAGTGATGTTCTCACAGCAAAATACTAAACAACATGTTCATCAGGTTTCAGTCATAGCAAACACAATTTCACATAGTAGAAAAAAAACGTCTTATGACAGGAAAATACGACAAAAACAATGTAATCATCATCCGCAGCAGCAGCGTCAACATCTTCGCCATGTGTATCAGTCTGAATCGTAATTCCCCACGGTGTCATGTTCTTCTTCGTCCTCAACGTCCTCGAACGTTGGCTTTTTCTTGATCAACTCTTGTATGTCCACAGCACGACAGGCAATCTTTTCGCCGACGTCATTGACGTGATGGTTCTCAAAGATATTAGGAACATCTGTGTTATCTTGTACATCAGGAGCAGTGTAAGCATCATCTTGTTGTGCAACTTCATTAAATGAATTCCTCTGCTCAAACCTTTGCAATACTCTCCAGTCATCGCTACGTGCAAATGTGTCTTCCAAGAAAAATATCTGTGTTGCTTGATTTGCCAAAATAAAAGGCTCGTTGGTGCGATACGCCGCCTTGACATTGATGGATTTGAAATAATCATCAGCTCGGGTTTTGCGATCACGGAAAACAAGTTATACCAACGACAAAGACAATGAGAACCACACACCGATGATCCTCGAAATCGAGATATCTGCAATCTGAACAATGTCTGTTATGTTTGCATACATTTCAGTTGTCTCTTTGTCATACGTATCCGTGCTCATGATGGCACTGTTTTGTGTCTTCCTGCCTTCGTCTTGTGCAAGGGTGTTGTAGCGCACATCTCCAACAACGCAAGATTCATAAAGTCTTACCCGAGTATCAGGACCCATTGCTAGTGAGTAAAGGGCATCATCAACTGCCCGCCCATCCTCCCGCATCTTCTTAACATATGGTTAGAAAATAGACAAGCTGATCATCTTATGTACTCAATATATTAAAAAACTAATAAATGCACTTCAAAAGCTTACATGGTTCTTGAACCATTTCACAAATCCTGCCATAACCAGTTTGTCAATGTTTCTTGGATTTTGCGGCAGTAACTCCTCTTTGTAGATGCTGCACAACATAGTGATCACGTCAAACATCTAAATATATAAGAATGTGGTGCAAGTTTAGTAGATTACGATGTATAAGCTGCAGTACTGCACTTACTTGATATAAGGTAGTATCTCGTGACAGTTATTCAACACATACCAAACCATTTTGTCCAAATCTTTAGGTTTGTCCTCTTGTCGACTCTTCCTGTAACTTTCGAACAAAATAATCGAAAACATTGAGCCCGGGATTGTCTTCACCCACCTCTTTGCTAAGTTGATCAGCTGTTTCAATGTATTTTGAGCAGAATGTCAACGCTTCAGAGCAATGTAGGCCTATGCAATGGAACCCTCGGGTCTAGCTCGTTCCTAACATAGCCCTTGAAAGTGCCTAGCCGCCTTTCAATAGGGTACATCCAGCCATCTGTCATGGACCTCTAAGTAGTGCCTCATCGGGTAGATGAACAACCAAATGCACCATCACATCAAAGAAGGCTGGAGGATATATCTTCTCAAGGTCGCATAGGATAGTTGGTATCTTGTCTCTAAGACGCTCCAAAGCATCTATCCTGATATTTCTACTCGAGTTCCACAAGAATTGTCCCAACTCTGCAACTGCTCTATATAAGTCAGTGCGGCCCAATCCTCTAAGGATAACAGGTAAAACCCTTTGAAGTAGGACGTGGAAGTTATGAGTTTTCAACCCTTGTACCTTGTTTCCATCTCAGACCGACTCTCCTTTCGTGGTTGGAAGCAAATCCATGTGGGAATCTCACACGTGTGAGGACCTCGCAGAATTCTTTTCTTTTACCTTGTCCAAGACGCATACACAGCTGGTGCCATAGCCCAAGTTTACCTTCATCTTGCACCTGCAAATCCTTTCGATACCTGTGTGTCAAATCTATCCTAGATTTTAAGGTATATTTCGTCTTGCCTCAATGTTAAGAAGTGTGCGGTAATGCTGTCACATATATTTTTCTCGATGTGCATCACATCAAGATTATGCCGCAGATCCAAATCTTTCCAATACTCCAAGTCCCACAAAGTGGACTGCGGGTAAACAATAATCTCTCTTCTACCGTACACGCTTCCTTTTCCGCTACCATTACCGGGATGGTTTCACGTGTAATATGCCCGACCTTCTCTAATTCCACTTGCAACTCGTCGGCGGTGAGCCTCTTTGGCGCATCACGGTTTTCATGCTTTGCATTGGACACATGTCTTCGGTATTTTCTAGGATGCGGCTTGTCCTTGGCAAGGAAGCGGCGGTGTCCAATGTAACAGATCTTGCTAAGTATTGCGTGATGACAATGATTCTGTCACAGTGAACACATGCATTGTAACCATGTGTCGTTCGCCTGACATAGTGCCCAAAGCTGGATAATCATGGATATGCACCAAATTAGAACAACATGCAGAAAGAAATCAGCTGGTGGGCTGCTATATAGGTCTCGAGTGAGAACACCCTTCCATAGTTGTTGAAGTTCCTCCATAAGAGGCTCCATGAACAAATCAAAATCCTTTCCAGGACTTTTTGGACCTGGGATGAGCAAGGCCATCATGTAGTTTGATTCTTTGGTGCAGACATTTGGAGGCATGTTGTAAGGGATAAAAAGCACTGACCACATGCTATATGTGGCGCTCGTGGCCAAATGGGTTAAATCCATCGAAGCTAAGCCAAGTCTAATGTTTCTCGGTCAGCAGACAAACTCTTTGTGTTTATCATTGAAGCTTTTCCACTCACTACCATGAGATGGATGGCTCATTACATTCGATCTCTCAGACTCTGGTTCCTAGAATGCCACAAGACATCCTCTCTTTTTTCAGCATCATAAAACAACCTCTGCAATCTTGGTGTAATTGGAAAATGTCTCGTAACATTATGAGGAACCCTCTTCACAAAGATCGCCATCTTTCCATCTTGATGATTTGCATTTGGGCATTCACTTAAGTTGGCATAATCCTTCCAAATGTAACACAGTTATTCTTACAAACATGGACATATCATATCTAATTCCAACTGCACGAAGGAAATTCTTCATTTTATCAGAGGTGTGTGGCAGCTCGAGACGATCTGGGAAAGATTTGCGGAAAGCAGCCAACATCGCATCGAATGATTTGTTGGTCATCTGCTCAGATGTCTTCACCTGAAGAAAGGTCATAGCTGAGAATACTGACAGCTTATTTTCTGGGGTCACAGCAACGTTGCATTGTTCCAACATGCGGGCCCACCGTTTTTCTTCTGCAGGTGAAAGTTCACGGAATGCACGAGCATTTCGTAGCGTTGTTTCAATGTTGGTCAAACTCACTGGCTCCGCCGCCACCACCACCTCCTCCTCTTCCACCTGAGCATCAAGCAGATCAAGATGGTGATCTGCTGCTTCCAAGTAGTAAATAACATTGACGTTCACAGCTTCACCATGATGAACCCACCTAGTATATGTGTCCGACATCCCATACAAGTGTAGATGATTTTGCACAGTTGACTGGGGTCTTGTAACTGAATTCATACAACTGCTACACGGGCAGAGCACATCTGATTTGGACCACCGTACTCAGCTCGATAAAGTTCATGAAGTTTTCAACCCCTCGACATATGCAGCGGAGAATCTTGAGCGAAGTTATCCAAGTCCTGTCCATCATTAGACATACAAATTAGTTCTTCTACTAGATATTACAGGAAAAACCTATATGCTTTTTTATGAAGTCCATAAAAAAATACCTAGGTCGATGTCTAAAGCTATGGCAAGATATTTGGACGACCAGATCTAAGTAATGAAATATATGTAAAGCTAATTCAGCAAACAGATTTGAGTGCTAAATTATGGTAGGCTGTTTCAGCAGTCAATGAGGCCGAGCAAACAGCCATCAAACTATCGAAGGCCATCGCAGCAAAAAAGATCGAGTATAAAATGGTGTAGAGCTATTTCACCTAACAGATTGGCTACTAGACCATGACAATCTACGTCACAATAAAAATATGGCAGGATATTTTAGCAACTAATCGGCCATGGCATGCCATCTCAGCTAAGCAGATTGAGTGCAGAACAGGGCAAGGAAGCTTCTTAAGCAGAGCATATTGACAGTAAACTACTTCGGCAAACAGTGAGATTAACAGCGTCTATCAGCTAACATTCATCGCTACACCGACATGAACGGGGCCTCAGTCTAGAATGCGCGTATCGTGGGAGAAGCTGACCGCCGTGCGTCTCCACACGAACGTCGCCAGCGGTGGCGGCGCTGACCGCCGTGCGCCTCCACAAGAACGTAGCCAGAGGTGGCGGCGCGGCTAGAGGACGGCAGTCTACGAGAGCGCATGTGGAGCGAGAGGATCGTCGTCGCCCCTCGACGAACCGCAGCGCCGACGATGTCGGCGGCGGGAGGGCGGCTTTGGCGGAGCGAATGGAGTGGAGGGGGACGGGGAGGGGGTTTGAATATTTAGCGAAGGCGGTTGAATCAATTTGGGGGAATTTTTGTGTGGGGGAGGATTTTCACGCGATGGGCGGGGAGTTTGGCGAATGGTCCGCTTTCTCCAAGTGCAGTCCCACGTGTCAGTGAAGAGGCAAGCAGAAGCGCGTTCCGTTTGCGTGAGCCGTGTGCAGGACCGAACGTGTGTGGGGTGCAATGCGACCGCGACAGGAGTGTTGTGAGTGTACCTCCTTTTTTCCATTTAAACTAGGTGCTTCGCCCCCTCAAAAAAATGTTGCTTCGCGCGATCCATCGATACTAGTACTAGTAATCCGGTAATCCCGACTAAAACGGCGCGGTCGGGTCTTTTCCCGCGCGATATGCTGGGAGGTTGGCTTAGTTGGGTTTTTTACATTTGTCTCGGTTCAATAAAAATAAGAGTTGGTGATGATGGTGTGCCTGTCATCCTGCAATATAGGCTGTCCAATCTATATCTAACGGATAGGAAGGAAACTATGACAATTTACCCGCACTCCTCTCCACATTTGCAGATAAGGCTTTCCCTCGTTCATCCTTTTCTCCCACAAGATCTTGATCTTCCGTGCAACGCACGGGCATCTTGCTAGTAGTCCTACAATATGTATATTATTGTGAAAGTTCATATACACCGGCCGAGATTAATGCAAACACGGCAGATTTTCATTACATTTCGAACTTTTATAGGACAGAAAAATAAATGAAACCCGACCCTAAACCTATTCTACGGCAGCGACCGATGTCCATGTACGGGGGCGGGGTTCAAGACCCGTGAAGTGAAGGTGCGGTCTCCGGCGAGGAAGAGTAGAACACGGGATACGGACCGGCCAGTTGGCACACCATGCCCTGCCGCCTCCCATGCCCTACTCATCCTCGGAGGAGTCCCCGACCTCGGCGGTGTCGGACGTTGGACGGCGGCAAGTAGGACGCGTGGCTGACGGTGCTCCCGTCGTCGGCTGCCAGTGTGGCCACCGCTTGTGCGGTCGCGTCCGAGTTCGGCTACGCCGCTATTGCGTCGCGAGAGGCGACTTGAGCGAGGGCGGCGACCTCGAGCTTCATCCTCGAAGACAAGCTCTCCCGCAGAGCGTTCGCACTTGCGGTCATGGCGGATGTGGTGCCAGGTAGGAGGACGATGCGCTATGGTGTGCAGGTTAGCTGGGCGTTGCCGCTTTAAGTAGCGCATTCCGGTGAGGCCAAGCGTCCGGGTGCGTCATTAAGTCACCGGAGTTGGTTCCTCGGGCACCGAGCCTCTTAACGACGAAATATGAATGGACGGCATGAATGGACGGCATGAATGCGGGCAGCTGGCGCCGGCTGGGAACGCACCGTGCGAGGGACTAGGGCTTTGGTGTGCCAGGGTACTGGGCTGCGGTCGTGGCAACGACGGAGATGCCCTTTGCTCAAATGCGATCCCCACATGTCATTGAAAAAAGCAAGACGACCCGGCATGGTCTCAGGTCCAGAGGATGCAGTTGGCCGCGCTACACCACTCCACGGACGCGTCGCGGCGCCCCGTGCATCCTCGACGAGCTGGGTGTTGGGGTGTGTTTGGATTGTGGCCAAAGTGCACCTTACCAAAATTTTGGTCATGACCCAAAGATTGGTGTTTGTTTGGATGATTGCCATTTCTTTGGCATGCCAATGAACTCTAGCCAACTCTAGTTCATTTTTCTTGTCAATGTCGGCCAAATCATGGCAACCAATACCTCAACCAAAATTTTGGCTACCAATGCTTTGATGGGGCAACCTTGGGCACAAACCAAACATACCGTTGGTCGTGCCACAGCACTAACGCCACCCTCGGCACACTGAAACCGACCATGTCTATCGACGATATGAGCGTGTCGCTCACCGTGGTCACCGTGTCCAGAGGCGGTGCTGGAGCTGCGCGCTGTTGTTGGCCCCAATGACCCACATGAATGGTTGTCGGTGGCGAGGAGGTCGTGGGCCAGCTCCTCCATTGGACTAGTCTGCGCTATGTCGGTTTCCCTGTTTTCCCGGCCATATTCGAGCGTCAGTGCTCCGCGTTGCGCATTTGGCCTTTCAGTATGTAGGCCAAGCGAGACAACTTATTGTTTATTTGAGCCATTCAAATGTAATCATGTGGCGTTTGCTTATTTCTCATTCCTCTCCAACCCTCTTCTCCATCGATCATGTCGCCCTCCAGTCGAGTCCATCCTCCCGCATGCCTCATTTGAACATTCCGCCAAGTATCATTCGCATGTACCCACCCTAGTCCTCTTTTAATAGATCTCTGAACCCCGAGATGAAATCGAGAGGGAACGAGTGGGGGCATGTGATACCTAAGGCGGATTCAAAATTTTGAACCGGTGATCATAGCATCCACAAATCATATATAAAGGGTATTCGATGTTCGTTTCGTTTTTTAACGTACAATATACTCCCTCCTATCCTTTCTACTTTACATACTATGATCGGAGTATAAGTTTTATGTGTAGTCAAAGTATCTCTACTATGATGAAAAAGGTATCAACATTCAACAACGCCCAATCAATATTGTTAGATTCGTACGTACTCCTAGACTTGTACTCGAGATGGTTACCAATTTGACTATTGACAAGATTAATAGTACTCCTTTCACATAGATGAGTAAGTCATCTTAGGCTGTGCACCGTGACCAAGGAGGACGGGAAAACGAGAGACATTAATGTTTATTTACTAATTAATAGTATTGCATGCAATGAACTAACCACTGCATGTCATGTTTGATAGTCTCAGGTCATTAAAAGCATGCACACCCTCATCTCTTATTGGTTCATATGTCAAGAAACAAGAAACGAGGTAGAAGTTAATGCACCGCGCCTACGTGTTTTGGGATTATTTGGTTTTCGTAAGATGACTTACACACCTAGACGGAGGGAGTACATGAGATGTATAATTTGAAAATTATATCATTGGAAACTCCTTTCACATACGAAATTGACCATATGCTTTGTGTAAGTTGCATATCATATATTATTACTCTAACATTTGTTCAAAGTTAGCCTCGAAAAACGCATTAGACCCTGTATGCTTTGTGTAAGTTGCATGTCATATATTATTACTCTAACATTTGTGTAAGTTGCATGTCATATATTATTACTCTAACATTTGGTCAAAGTAGTATAGTGGAAGTGGATCCTCTGACGTAGGTATCCCTGCCTTACCCTCCCTTTCGGTCACTTACTGGCGGACCCCATGCTTGCTAGGCCCCGCATGTCAGTTACTCAATGGGTTCGGCCACGTCAGGGGATCCTCATCCGTAGTATACTCCCTCTGTTTTTATTTACTCCGCATAAAACGAAGGGAGTGGTGGTATAATAAATGACGCGGGCGGGGGGGGGGGGAGCAATGCTACGAAAATAATGTTGTACGTGTTTTACGTAAAGTGCAACGTGGATAATTAGTATTGCAGAAGGGGGAGGAAGGGGCCCCACCCAACTGGGATGTCGGTTTGCTCTCAACTATGGTCCCACAAGCGAGCGAAAACGCAAGACGAAGCGCGTTCCATTCGGTGAGCGACGTGGAGGGTCCAGCGTGCCGGGCTGCAATGCGAACGCGACAAGAGCGATGTACAGTCAAAACCGATTGACCGGTCGTCACCGGAACTACTATTCACACCAGAACCTTCGCTGCTCGGCCTACGCCAGCCACTGCCCTAAAACCACACCAAATCTCCAGCCCATTCCCCCACCTTTCGATCCCCTAGCCCGCATCAAGCGTCCCCTAGTTCGCCGGAAAGCCATGGTGCGCCGCAAGATCACTTACTACAAGATGCTGACGCCGGAGCGCCGCGCAGAAATCGCGGCGGCGGTCGGCGCCACAGACCTCCGTTCCCAAGCTCGCTTTGCGGCGGGCCAATCCCCGAGTTCTCTGGAGCCAAGCTACGAGGAGGAGGAAGCCGATCCGATGTTCACTGCAGAGGTCGCGGCGTAGAAGGCCCCCGATGGGTATGAGACGATGGACGTCGACTTCATGCCGGCGTCTGAGTCCCCCATGGTGCAGGCAGACCAGCGTATCAACATGGCGATACTAAAGGAGGACCGGGAGGCAGAGGCTCAACTCGACGTGGAGCGCGTGCATGCCGCTGCCATCGAGGCTCTCCTGCAGGCGGAACCGGATGTCGTGAACATGAACCGGGCGGCAGAGGCTCGACTCGGCGCAGAGCGCGCGGATGCCGCTCTCATCGACACCCTCCTGCAGGCGGAACCGGAAGTCCTGGACTTGAACCGGGCGGCGGAGGCTTGACTCGGCGGGCGCGCGGATGCCATCGCCATCGAGGCCCTCCTGCAGGCGGAACCAGACGTCCTCGACTTGAACCGGGCTGTGCTCTCGTCCATGCAGAGCGCCCGCACGCTCTGCTTGAACGAGTAGCTGGAGGCCGAGGACAACCACGGTGCGTAGACACACGTCGACAGCGACGGCTGGTTCGCGCCGGCAGCCAAAGACGATGAGGCCGTCTCTTTCCACGAGCAGTGATAGGTTTTCTTTATGTTGTTGTTTTTATGGATCTTTTGCTGTGTAAAAACACACTATTTGTTATGCAAGTCGCTTGACTTGGGTGAGTCTACCATTTCAGGCGGTTGGATGAATATCCTACGTCTCCTAACCCTTCTTTCCTTCTTCCTCACCTCTTCTTCTTCCCCAACAGACCACCGCACGGGCCGTACGGATACTCCCCAACATGCGGTTGGATAAACATACTCTATGAACAAAAATTATGTGTCAGCGATAGGATGGCTGAGTTTGGTTTGTTCACATGCGACAGCACGTGTCAGTGAGGGTGCGTTCCCTTGGTTGGGTTTGCGGCTGCAGGAGCGACTGTGTGAGGGTGCGGCGCGACCGCGGCATGCAGGAACGACCGTGTTAGGGTGCGGTGCGACCGTGACAGCCGTGCGCAAGTGTACCACCTTCTCATTTTGAAAACTTTAGGCAAGCTTGGCAAAAATGTGTGGCGAAGTTTGGCAATGCAAGGCCTAGACCCAAATAGGATAAGTACGTACGTACTAGGAGTACTAGTGTTAAAAAATAAAGGCGGGGTTTTCCTTCGCGGGATTTAATCGATACAAATCCTCGTTTCACGTGTCAATTAATGCGTATTTTTTGCTCGAAATACCAAAGAGCTAACCATCTCACTCCTCATCGCTTGATTAATGCAGCGCCATGCAAACGAACCTTCTCACTTCCGCATGCATGAAGGGGATATTAATCTCCTTGGTTGCTAACCCCATCAATTTTTCCTCGATTAGTGTTAGTGGCCCTTTGCAAATTGTAATTTTGATATACTGGCCTTGTGTACATAAAAAATGGAGGTAGTAACTATATTTCAATTCCTTGCCCATTGCGGTGACGTCGACTTTTTTTTGTGATTTGGCGAAGTGCGTTCGACGGAGAACGCCATTGAGGGAGACCACGGTAAGTCATTCGCAAGTGCCGCCTGCAAGCTGAGAGAACCTCCTTATTTGCATCCAGGAAGTCCTTTACTAGTACTGCTACTAGGAGTACTAGTGCGGTGAGATGGTTTCTCGAAGAAGACGATGGAGAAGCGGATTCAGCGAAGAGTGAAATATAGTTGCTTCGTCCGTGCTTTGTGATTTGACGCCTCACTACTTTGTGATTTGTGATAGAAGGGACAGGGGAGTAGACTCTGTGCTCTATACTGTAGTACATGCGTCCAAGCATGGGAGAAATAGGAGAGACGTTGCATTTTTCTATTCCTTCAATCAATCAATCAGGGAGCTTCGGTTCCATCTTTTTGGCTTTGGCAACACCGTCCACAATGGTTCCCACGATGCCAAAAGCTATTTTCACATTTGGCTACACATTTTGGATGCCCTTAACCGTACCACTTGGTTTTGCTCCTGTGTGCTATCTATGCAAATCTCAATTACATTGATCTAAAAAATTATAGAATCAAAGATTAGTAAAAAGGAGGTGATTTTGCCGCGCAGATGGCGGGGGAAGTTTCTTATTTTCGGAGGACATTGTCCTGGCGGTTTGCTAACATGCGGTCCCACGTGTCAGTGCTTTACCAAGCTGATCCGCGTCCCACATGAGGCAGAACAACGGCAGAAGCAACACGTGGTTAAGTTGAAGAAGATGAGGGAGAAGCGGATTCAGCAACGAGTGCAATGATGGTTGCTTCGTCCCTCCAACTTCTTTTTTTAGCATTATTACTTCGTCCCTCCAACTTAACTGCGGGAAAGGTGCAGCTTTGTGATTTGACGCCTCATTGCTCATTACTACGCCGGCGCTATGACTGGGGTGCTTCACGCCGGCTGCTCTGCACTGTATTCCGGTATGGCACGTGGACCCGGTAGCTTGATGTCCCACATGTCGGTGAACGGGACTAGAAGATTTATGAAAGCGAGCGCTCCACTCTTAGGACGGAGGAGTAGACGACACGACGGCCCAGTGAACTGTCACTTGTCTTGTATAGTACTATAGTTTTGCTGTTTCATACGATCCATCGATACAAACCCGATTAAGCAGGAAAGGGCGGATTTTTCCTTGCGATAGATAATCTTGGCCATACATTTCAAAGGCAATTTTAATGTATGCAAACTGAATAATTATAAGTAACAATATGATATCTAGTAAAACTAAAAACACATATGATTTATTGTGTTAGAGTGTAGTAGTAGTGTTGTATTGCATAGTTGTTAGATGTAACATGCGAGAACGTGTAGAGATGTCGTTTTGGAGGGCCTACAGAGAGAAAAGCGTAATACGGTCACCGAACTTCAGAATAAGCTGATTACGGTCACTATATACGTTTTGCGGTGCTTATCCGGTCACTTGCTCACAGTTTAGCATTCGGATTGCACTCTGTTGAGTGGCCAAATAGTCTGCGTGGCGCCATGTTGACTAGTTAAATTGACCACGTTCCTTGTGGGTCCCACCTGTCAGTTCACATAGGGAAAAGGTCAGATAAACACAAATTTACGCAGGCGCGACAAGGCTCCAACCCGTGCGCGGGAATCACCTGGTTGTGTATGTGTCTGTCAGGGCCTGATGTGTGCGCATGCACGTGTAGGTTGAGCACTTGAGCATGAGAGTGTGTGTTGGTCAAGTGGTGTACTGGTGTGTGCATGCATGCGTGCGTGTGTGCGTGTGAGTGTTGCGTGCGTGCGTGGCTGCGTGTGTACGTGTGAGTGTTGCGTGCGTGCGTGGGTGCATTTGTTTTTGTGAGTGTTGCGTGGTGGAGTTCGTGTGCATGCGTGCGTGTGTGTATAATCACCACACCAGCTCCTGTGTGTTAAAACAGACGGCTCAGCATACCAATACAAGGCCACCTTGTCTGCTGTGCCCGCGGTCATGACTTTACATACTATGATCGGAGTATAAGTTTTATGTGTAGTCAAAGTATCTCTACTATGATGAAAAAGGTATCAACATTCAACAACGCCCAATCAATATTGTTAGATTCGTACGTACTCCTAGACTTGTACTCGAGATGGTTACCAATTTGACTATTGACAAGATTAATAGTACTCCTTTCACATAGATGAGTAAGTCATCTTAGGCTGTGCACCGTGACCAAGGAGGACGGGAAAACGAGAGACATTAATGTTTATTTACTAATTAATAGTATTGCATGCAATGAACTAACCACTTTGCATGTCATGTTTGATAGTCTCGGTCATTAAAGCATGCACACCCTCATCTCTTATTGGTTCATATGTCAAGAAACAAGAAACGAGGTAGAAGTTAATGCACCGCGCCTCGTGTTTTGGGATTATTTGGTTTTCGTAAGATGACTTACACACCTAGGCGGAGGAGTACATGAGATGTATAATTTGAAAATTATATCATTGGAAACTCCTTTCACATCTGAAATTGACCATATGCTTTGTGTAAGTTGCATATCATATATTATTACTCGACATTTGTTCAAAGTTAGCCTCGAAAAACGCATTAGACCTGTATGCTTTGTGTAAGTTGCATGTCATATATTATTACTCTAACATTTGTGTAAGTTGCATGTCATATATTATTACTCTAACATTTGGTCAAAGTAGTATAGTGGAAGTGGATCCTCGGCGTAGGTATCCCTGCCTTACCCTCCCTTTCGGTCACTTCTTGGCGGACCCCATGCTTGCTAGGCCCGCATGTCGGTTACTCAATGGGTTCGCCACGTCAGGATCCTCATCCGTAGTATACTCCCTCTGTTTTATTTACTCCGCATAAAAGCGAAGGGAGTGGTGGTATAATAAATGACGCGGGCGGGGGGGTGGGGAGCAATGCTACGAAAATAATGTTGTACGTGTTTTACGTAAAGTGCAACGTGGATAATTAGTATTGCAGAAGGGGGAGGAAGGGGCCCCACCCAACTGGGATGTCGGTTTGCTCTCAACTATGGTCCCTGGCGAGCAGCAAACGCAAGCGCGTTCCATTCGGTGAGCGACGTGGAGGGTCCAGCGTGCGGGCTGCAATGCGAACGCGACAAGAGCGATGTACTGATCAAAACCGATTGACCGGTCGTCACCGAACTACTATTCACACGGAACCTTCGCTGCTCGGCCACGCCAGCCACTGCCCTAAAACCACACCAAATCTCAGCCCATTCCCCACCTTTCGATCCCTAGCCCGCATCAGCGTCCCTAGTTCGCCGGAAAGCCATGGTGCGCCGCAAGATCACTTACTACAAGATGTTGACGCTGGGCGCCCGCAGAAATCGCGGCGGCGATCGGCGCCACGAGACCTCCGTTCCCAAGCTCGCTGCGGCGGGCCAATCCCGAGTTCTCTGGAGCCAAGCTACGAGGAGGAGGAAGCCGATCCGATGTTCACTGCAGAGGTCGCGGCGAGAAAGGCCCCGATGGGTATGAGGCGATGGGCGTCGACTTCATGCGGCGTCCGAGTCCCCATGGTGCAGCGGACCAGCGTATCAACATGGCGATACTAAAGGAGGACCGGGAGGCAGAGGCTCAACTCGACGTGGAGCGCGTGCATGCCGCTGCCATCGAGGCTCTCCTGCAGGCGGAACCGGATGTCGTGAACATGAACCGGGCGGCAGAGGCTCGACTCGGCGCAGAGCGCGCGGATGCCGCTCTCATCGACACCCTCCTGCAGGCGGAACCGGAAGTCCTGGACTTGAACCGGGCGGCGGAGGCTTGACTCGACGCGGAGCGCGCGGATGCCACTGCCATCGAGGCCCTCCTGCAGGCGGAACCAGACGTCCTCGACTTGAACCGGGCTGTGCTCTCGTCCATGCAGAGCGCCCGCACGCTCTGCTTGAACGAGTAGCTGGAGGCCGAGGACAACCACGGTGCGTAGACACACGTCGACAGCGACGGCTGGTTCGCGCCGGCAGCCAAAGACGATGAGGCCGTCTCTTTCCACGAGCAGTGATAGGTTTTCTTTATGTTGTTGTTTTTATGGATCTTTTGCTGTGTAAAAACACACTATTTGTTATGCAAGTCGCTTGACTTGGGTGAGTCTACCATTTCAGGCGGTTGGATGAATATCCTACGTCTCCTAACCCTTCTTTCCTTCTTCCTCACCTCTTCTTCTTCCCCAACAGACCACCATGCGGCCGTCAGATACTCCCCAACATGCGGTTGGATAAACATACTCTATGAACAAAAATTATGTGTCAGCGATAGGATGGCTGAGTTTGGTTTGTTCACATGCGACAAGACGCGTGTCGAGGGTGCGTTCCTTGGTTGGGTTTGCCTCCTGCAGAGCGGCGGTGTGTGAGTGCTTGGCGCGACGCGGCATGCAGGAACGACCGTGTTAGGGTGCGGTGCGACCGTGACAGCCCGGCGCAAGTGTACCACCTTCTCATTTTGAAAACTTTAGGCAAGCTTGGCAAAATGTGTGGCGAAGTTTGGCAATGCAAGGCCTAGACCCAAATAGGATAAATGCGCATTACTAGGAGTACTAGTGTTAAAAAGAAAGGCGGGGTTTTCCTTCGCGGGATTTAATCGATACAAATCCTCGTTTCACGTGTCAATTAATGCGTATTTTTTGCTCGAAATACCAAAGAGCTAACCATCTCACTCCTCATCGCTTGATTAATGCAGCGCCATGCAAACGAACCTTCTCACTTCCGCATGCATGAAGGGGATATTAATCTCCTTGGTTGCTAACCCCATCAATTTTTCCTCGATTAGTGTTAGTGGCCCTTTGCAAATTGTAATTTTGATATACTGGCCTTGTGTACATAAAAAATGGAGGTAGTAACTATATTTCAATTCCTTGCCCATTGCGGTGACGTCGACTTTTTTTTGTGATTTGGCGAAGTGCGTTCGACGGAGAACGCCATTGAGGGAGACCATGGTAAGTCATTCGCAAGTGCCGCCTGCAAGCCGAGAGAACCTCCTTATTTGCATCCAGGAAGTCCTTTACTAGTACTGCTACTAGGAGTACTAGTGCGGTGAGATGGTTTCTCGAAGAAGACGATGGAGAAGCGGATTCAGCGAAGAGTGAAATATAGTTGCTTCGTCCGTGCTTTGTGATTTGACGCCTCACTACTTTGTGATTTGTGATAGAAGGGACAGGGGAGTAGACTCTGTGCTCTATACTGTAGTACATGCGTCCAAGCATGGGAGAAATAGGAGAGGCGTTGCATTTTCTATTCCTTCAATCAATCAATCGAGGAGCTTGGTTCCATCTTTTTGGCTTTGGCAACACCGTCCACAATGGTTCCCACGATGCCAAAAGCTATTTTCACATTTGGCTACACATTTTGGATGCCCTTAACCGTACCACTTGGTTTTGCTCCTGTGTGCTATCTATGCAAATCTCAATTACATTGATCTAAAAAATTATAGAATCAAAGATTAGTAAAAAGGAGGTGATTTTGCCGCGCAGATGGCGGGGAAGTTTCTTATTTTGGAGGACATTGTCTGGCGGTTTGCTAACATGCGGTCCCGTGTCGATTGCTTTACCAAGCTGATCCGCGCCCCACATGAGGCAGAACAACGGCAGAAGCAACACGTGGTTAAGTTGAAGAAGATGAGGAGAAGCGGATTCAGCAACGAAAGTGAAATGATGGTTGCCGCCCCTCCAACTTTTTTTTAGCATTATTACTTCGTCCCTCCAACTTAACTGCGGAAAGGTGCAGCTTTGTGATTTGACGCCTCATTGCTCATTACTACGCGGCGCCATGGTGGGGTGCTTCACGCCGCTGCTCGCATCTTGTATTCGGTATGGCACGTGGACCCGGTAGCTTGATGTCCCACATGTCGGTGAACGGGACTAGAAGATTTATGAAAGCGGCGCCCACTCTTAGGGACGGAGGAGTAGGCGACACGACGGCCCGATGAACTGTCACTTGTCTGTATAGTACTATAGTTTTGCTGTTTCGCACGATCCATCGATACAAACCCGATTAAACAGGAAAGGGCGGATTTTTCCTTGCGATAGATAATCTTGGCCATACATTTCAAAGGCAATTTTAATGTATGCAAACTGAATAATTATAAGTAACAATATGATATCTAGTAAAACTAAAACACATATGATTTATTGTGTTAGAGTGTAGTAGTAGTGTTGTATTGCATAGTTGTTAGATGTAACATGCGAGAACGTGTAGAGATGTAGTTTTGGAGGGCCTCTGAGAGAAAAGCGTATCGGTCACGAACTTCAGAATAAGCTGATTACGGTCACTATATCGTTTTGCGGTGCTTATCCGGTCACTTGCTCACAGTTTAGCATCGGATTGCACTCTGTTGAGTGGCCAAATAGTCTGCGTGGCGCCATGTTGACTAGTTAAATTGACCACGTTCCTTGTGGGTCCCACCTGTCGATTCACATAGGGAAAAGGTCGATAAACACAAATTTACGCAGGCGACAAGGCTCCAACCCGCGCTTGGGAATCACCTGGTTGTGTATGTATCATCGGGGCCTGATGTGTGCGCATGCGTGTAGGTTGAGCACTTGAGCATGAGAGTGTGTGTTGGTCAAGTGGTGTCTTGGTGTGTGCATGCATGCGTGCGTGTGTGCGTGTGAGTGTTGCGTGCGTGCGTGGCTGCGTGTATGCGTGTGAGTGTTGCGTGCGTGCGTGGGTGCATTTGTTTGTGTGAGTGTTGCGTGGTGGAGTTCGTGTGCATGCGTGCGTGTGTGTATAATCACCACACCAGCTCCTCGTGTGTTAAAACAGACGGCTCAAGCATACCAATACAAGGCCACCTTGTCCGCTGTGCCATGGTCATGACTTCGAACCACCGTCAAAATATTTTTTTGTCGTTTGTTTTCATTCTTACAAGAAAGATGCGCGTGCGTTGCACGTAACATCAAGATGCATTTGTATGACTTGTTTATCTTGTGAGAGAAAAGGATGAACGAGGGAAGGCCTTATTTGCAAATGTGGAGAGGTGTGTGGGTACCTTTTTGCAAAATTGCCATAGTTTCTTTCCTATCCGCCAGATATAAATCGGACGGCCTATATTGCAGGATGGCAGGCACACCATCATCACCAACTATGTTTTTTATAAGAGTGTATTTTATGTATTTTATAATAGTGTAGATGTAGAGTAGATACAAGTCGACAGGTGGGCACGATGTTAGTGAGATAATGCGATGCAACACTAGAGGTGCCACGTGGAGCGTTTAACTGGTCAACTAGTCATGTCATGAGCAAATACAAAGTTCTACGGTGAGCCCGTGACTGTATAATAACCACTAAACATAAACGGTGTCCGTAATGAGTGGATTATGAAGTCCAATGTATGTATCGTGATTTCGCTTCAAATACAATGATCGTCATTGCATATATCGCGAGAGAAAGATGAAACACGCGTGATTTTTCTCGGGGCTTACTTTTAGAGGACCTGGAGATAGTTTTGTGTGCATACGTGAAAGGGGCGTATAGGGGGGTATGCGATTGAGAGAGAGATGCTCTTCGTTTCTCTTTATTATGACTAACTTTGTATATTGTATAAAAATATACAAATTCATAGTGTGGAATAAATATCATTGTGGGCACCATGTAATGCAAATTAGCGTTCGTACTCCTCCATATAACTTTGTAATGTTGTATATATGTAGAACCTCTAAAATAATTTTTTGGCCACAATTTATTCAAAAGGAAGGTTGTATGCGAAATAAACGTGAAGAGAGGGCTTTTTAGATCAATGGGGTACGTGATGTAACATGTGTGAATGTGTAGTTGATGCATTTGGCGGGGCCTAGAGAGGTATGTGTGTGTATTACGTATTCGAGAGAGGCATGGATGGAGGGGCCGACGGGGGGCGTGGGAGAGATAGCACGAGAAATGAGAGTGGTCTAGAGAGAGAGACGAATATGACGTCACGACAAGAGATTCCATTCCCTTGAGTGTGTATATGCAAGGGGGGGAATAGAGGCACCAGGAGAAATTTTGTGTGTGGTGTTTGTGTTGGTATGTGTGGGTGTGAGAAGATAATGAGGCGTGGGGGCAGAGGGTGTGTCACGCGTGAGGTCCGTGGGTCGAGGTGAGGCCCTTCGTTCGGTTTCGTCCTGCACCACATTGGTCGCCCATGACACATTTAGGAAGACCCATGGATGACTAGTCATATAAGACAAAGATAGCAGAATTGTGAAGGACTCTGTGTCCATCGACAAAGCCGGCTAGGATTTGTAACCCTAGGTTCTTGGACTAAGGTAACCCTTTATCTCGATATTACTATTCATCCAACCTTACTTTAAGGGCATCCTACAAAATGCTCTGCTAGAATCATACTAAATCGATTAGGAAGAGAGTGTGAGATAATGCGTGAGAGACAAAGCGTAAAGATAATGTGCGTACATGAGACACGTAGGCAGGTCCATGTATATAGAAAGGGTCGATGAGGATTATGCGTTTGTATGTTTGCGAGAGGAAGAGTGCTTGTGATAAAGGTTAGTGAAAACAGTTGTAAATGGTTATGAGAGGGAGGGAGGGTTATATCTAGAGCATGTGTGCGAGAAAGACACCTCGGGAGAGAGTGTGTGAACATGTGTGAGAGACCACCAATTGAGAGTGAAACTACACGTAAAAGACTGCTCTACACATTCATTAAAGATATAAATTGTATCCAAATATTAGGATGGGATCAAGATATTTGCAATTCGCGTAAGGAGCGGTCAATGATCCATCAGACATCTAGATTCTATCGAATTTGAGCATGTCTATGTTATTATTCGACACAATTGATCCACATAGTTAGTATTTTGAACTCCAGACAATGCATCGCTTTAGCAATCGAATATAAACGTGAGTATAGTTCATGTTGTGTGTGTAAAGCACATTATACATACGAAAGTTACACAATGGACATTTATAAATAGCTACCTATGAACTAGCATACATTTAAATTCAACCTAAGGTGGTTTAAAAAAATCGAATTCAACATGAAGTCCATTCAATTATTTGAATTTGATATCATGGAATTTGTAAACCATACCTAAACTATGGGGGTACCAATCTTTGCTCTGATTTTGTACAAAGTAGCATATGTAGTCGTGTAGAAAATAGATTCAAATTTACCTCCTCCATTCCAAAATAATCGTAGTTATAGGATTTTTAAGTGTCAAAATTTCAAAAGGAAGCGGATAATTTAATGAGGTTTTCAAACATACAAGGTCAAATATAACGTTGTCTATTTAGGTCAATCCTCATAGTTCAAGAGTACTCTAAGCGTGAATGCTTGTGTTTCAAAATTTGAACAAGCGCCAAAAGAGCCTCTACTACCAAACCGGGAGAGACCAATGTTTGGTAGTACAAGGAAATTACTTTTCTAATAACTCCGACCTGTGAAACCTACCGGCCCTACGTCCAAAGGTCTAAATAGGGGTAGGTTTGTAGCTTCATCTAGACGCCACGCAACCGCCTCTGAAAAACATTCATACACAATGGCCGCCTAAGCACACATGCTGTGGCCGAAATCTCTCGCCCACTATTTGGGACACTGGGATTACCATCCTACCCCCGCCCATGATGAGGTCCGAAATTTAAGAGGGGGCAAAGTTTGTACTTTCCCAAATTTCAAACAAGCGCGTCCCATCTTCTGTTCAAAAAGCCAAAAACAAGCGTCCCTGCATCAAACATGGTTCCCCCACCCGTCCGATTCCCCATTAGTACTCCGTGGGCGTCAAAACCACCTCTCCACCAGCCGCTGAAACCCGGCGTCCTCCGTCCGCCACCCCATCCCACCCATCAACCACCGCCCTCCTCCATCACGCCGGAGCCGATACCCCGACGTCATCGTCCACCTCAACCTCAACCGCAAAGCCCTCCACAGCTAGTAGTTGAAGCCGAGGCCGAGCCGTCCGTACCCGAGCCAGTTCAACCATGCCGTCCTGCGCCTCAGCGCTGGCGCTCCAACATCGCCACCCTCCACCGCACTGGAGCTGTTCCTGCTACGCCGTCCTTCGCCGCCTCGGATCTGCTTCCCCTCTGCCGACATACGGCTATGGCAACACAGTCAACAATTTGGCCATGGGTTCGTCCAAGCCTGCACCCTCCAGAACATCGGTTTCCCCAGTAAAAAGAAGAAGATCGCCGCGACATGTGGAGGTGACCACACCAGCAACCAAAGAAGATACTCCACTTCCCTTATTCGTGCAAATCTTACGTCTCTGCTTGCACGGTATTCATCCCACAGAAGACACTAGTTGACCGCTTCTTCTTGATACTAGATGTTCCTAGTAACTCGTGATGCACAAGGTTTCTCCTCATATACTATTTGACCTTAGCTAGAGGTCCGTCGCCCCCCTGATTTTCCATTTCTGGCCAGTTGATTCCCAATTAACGGAAGCATTCCCCGGCGTAACAGGCGCTAGTACGACTATTACGCCAGGGAAGGAGCACCTTGGTGTTTATCATAGGGGCGTCTGCGGCCTAGAGCTACTGGCGCCCGATCTCGAGGTCGGCCAGGATTAAAGGGATGGCTTGGGGCGCGCCAAGCACGGCGGTGGTGTGAGGTCGATGGGAGGTGGGCGGCGGAGGCACGGGTCAGGCGGTGGTCGTTGGCGGTTCGAGAAAGATCGTCAACAATGGATGGCGGGAGGTAAGCGAAGGCCATCTGCCGTTCCTTATAGATCGAGCGGTTCATTAAAAAAATCGGTGACCTATTTATTTTCAATCGACTATTATCTTAGATATGACCACATGTGGTGGTGTGCTGGAGGAGTACCTGCATTTCCTGTGCTCATATATTACAAAATCATACGGAGTAGAATCTAATTTTGTTTGCCATGCAATGTTGTAGAGCTATCATATGTCTCCTGTCATTTATTTTTCAGCCACCTACTATCTGCTACTTTTACAGTGCACTAGTTCTGCACACACTTCACCCATATTCTCACTATTGTGTTTTTATGCAAGGGTATTTCAGACTCTCCTACCAGAAGAGAAGCAGCAAAGAAAAGAGAGAAGTCGCTCCAGCTTCGTATGCTGGTAGGCAAGAAACGTTACAACGCTATAAAGGGTGCAGTGTCAGTAGATGGAGACGGTAAACGTAGCTCTGGAGTTGATGACCTCGCTCGCAATGAACCACCATCCCAGGTGCTTGCTTGAACTTCGCGGTGTCATATGTGGTTGAATGTTCATATATGGTGTCTAGCTTGTATTCGAAAGGCCGAAGTCGGTCTTTATCTTAGTGACAAGCCCAACAAAGACAGGCATCAGCTGGAAGCCAACTAAAAAGCCGCGATGGTGGCGAAGCAGCCTGCCTCCCACCAGGCTCTCAGGTCCTAAATGATCATGTTCACCACTCCAGCCAGATGTCTAGCTTGTATTGCTTCCAATTTGGTTAAATTGCATCTACTAATCTTACACATTATACCTTTGAATATGACATGCCTTTCTGTTTTTGGTACACTAGTACATCTGTGTATTAACCATGTTCTTACATCAAACTAATGTTCTTGTGTATCCCTCATCAATCACTTATGACGAGGCAGGCAGGCAAGGGGACTACTCCTCATTTAAAGAATACAGCGTCAGCCTCCCACATGATTCTCAAGAAATGAAATGCTAGATGAAGATAGTGAGCGTAGCTCAGTAGTTGATTACAGCATTTCCCTACACTAGCATCGCAGTGCTTGCTCTAACTTGGCAGCGTGATATGTGGTTGCATGTTGCATATGGTGTCTAGATTGTAATTCTTCCAATCTGGTTAAACTGCATGTGCTAGTCTGCTTAGCTTATACTCTGTAAATGTGACATTATACTGTTAATGTGACATGCCTTCTGTATTTTGTACATAGTACATCTGTCTATTAAGCATGTCCTTACATAAAACTATTGTTTTTTTGTATCCCGCATCAACCAATATGACGAGACACCTTTAGTATATGCAGTGCGATATTAGTTGCATCTTTCATATGATTTATAGCATGCACTACTTCTAATTTGTTGAAATTCCATTTATGATGGGACGCTTTTAACTTGGCAGAGTCATATTGGTTGCATCTTTCATGTGGTGTCTAGCTTGCATTGCTTCTTATTTGCTGGAATGGTTTCTGCTTAGTTTACACAAACAGTTGTGAACATGCCATGCCGTCCTGTTTTTCGTACATATTCCATCCTGGTATCATGTGTTTGCCTTACATCAAAGTAGTGATTGTCAGTATCATGCATGAATGAGTTTTGAAGAGAGAATTTTATTGCCTTTTCTTGTCGGTTTTACTTGACAATTCAAAATCAATAAAGTGGATGGAAGTTAGCAAGGTAGCGGATAAAGGTGCTCCTTCCAAACGGAGGGCCTCTACAGTTTCTACTCCTCCACACCCCCAAGATGATTTCCAAGACAACACATGCCTAGACACTCAACAAAGCTGTGTTTATGATGAGCACGTCTCCCTAGTGCAGCATCTTTGGTGCTCCCTCTAACTTGGCAATTGTTATATGTGGTTGCATGTTATGTGTGATGTCTAGCTTGTATTGCTTCTAATTTTGTTGAATTCCATCTGCTTACTTTACACATTATACTTGAATAAGACACGTGTTCTGTTTCTAGAACATACAATATCATCTATCACACCATGTTCTTACATCAAATTACTACTGTTGTGTAACCTGCAACAATCACTTATCATAAGACACGTTTGACTTGGTGTGATATAGGTTACATCTCACATTCTTTTCTAGCTTGTACTACTAATTTGTTGAAATGGCACTTATGACGAGACAGTTTTAACTTGGTAGAGTGATATTCGTTGCATCTTTCATATGGTGTCTAGCTTTCATTGCTTCTAATTTGTTGAAATGCCTTCTCCTTAGTTTACACATCATAAGCTGTGAATATGCAATGCTGTGAATATGCAATGGCACTAATGACGAGAGACCTCTAACATGGTAGTGTGATGTTGTTTGCATCTTGCATATGATTTATTTCTTGTCTTGCTTCACATTTGTTTAAACGCCATTTATCTTTGAGACACATTAACTTGGCAGAGCGATATTTGTAGCATCTTTCATATGGTGTCTACCTTCCATTGCATTGCTTCTAATTTGGTGAAATGTCTTCTTCTTAGTTTACACATCATAGTTCTGGTTATCTCTTCCGTCCTGTTTTTCATACATATTACATCCTCCTATCATGTGGTTGTCTAACATCAAAGTTCAGTTCGTCTACATCATGCATCAATTTGTTCTGAAGAACTAAATTGTTATTCGTTTTTCTTATCGGCTTGACTTAACATGGCATAGAGGAAGAGGAAGAAACACAGAATGGCAGGGAATGAGAAGCGGATGAATCCTGCAGATTCTGCTGGTACCGATGGTGCAATAGAAGGTGAAAGTCCAGCGGAAAATTCTACAAACACGGCATCCCATGCTACACGAGATGCAAAAAAAGCCAAACAGAAACAAATAGCTTCCACCAAACAAGCAGAGACAGCCCTAGTTCTTGCAACACCTACCACAGTACTACCAACTGCACGACATACTTGTCCGTCAACTGAGCTAGCAGCACGTTCCCAAGCTCCCTTGCCACCTGACACTACTTCCCAAGCACTCTTGATAGAAGACGAGTTGGCAATATCAGATGAACCTTGTGAGCATCAACAGCAAGAAGGTAGTTGTTGGAGTCAAGTTACAGTTGCATGCTTCTTTATATGTAGTCTCATAGTTTGATGTACACTAACACTTCCTATGTTCGATGTTGGACTAGCACCTAGGCGCAAGAGGAAACAAACATCAGGGATAATGCTCGATAGGTTAACTAAATCTAGAGGAGGAATAATGGAGATCTGTTTTGAGGCAGGTTTAAAAAGGCCACGTGATGCTACAGAGTCAGCCAGGTTAGTATCAGAGGTAGCGGTTGCCATCAGGTGTCATGTACGTATCCTCCCAATATGGATTCAGTACAGGAATGCCAAAGATGAAACCCAGTTCAACACCTTCCTCGACCATTTATCTGTAAGTATGGTTATGTATGGAAACTAGTAATATCGTCTTGCTCTGTCCCATACTTTCTAGGTTGGTGATAATGAGACTCCCATAATTTTCAACAGATGAGGTTCAAGTTGGATAGCCAAGATGATGCAACTAGACAAGCTTGCACCCATGTTTTCAAGTCTGCTCATGACAAGATCGGTATAACTTGAGGAAAACTCACTTTGAAGGCAAGGCTAACAGTGAACTTTCCCAAACATCTCCGATGGAAAATATATCGGATGAAGGCGGAGGGCCTTGTTAAACACAGTGTCCGATCGGCGTATCGGTAGATTATATATATGTGATAAGATCACATGTTGAAGTCCTATTGGCGCATGTGCCACACAAATCTATCTTCTTGTAGGTGAACTGTTCAAAGAACAAGGCCAACCGTCTAAAGTGAAATTCAACATTTACGGGATCTCGTAGCTATATTGCACACTGCGAGGCTCTTGTAATTAGCTGCTGTTTCACTCTTTTCGCTGTACCATATTATCAGATCTATATTGACTTGTTCGAAATGCAGAGGAAAGCCGGCAGAGGAAAGCCGGCAAGGACTGTCACACCAGCAAGAAGAAGGGCGTGACTACACCAGTCAAAGCCGCTGTTGTAAGTCCTTAATCCTCATGCCTTTTAACTACTACTTACTCTGACTTGTGCCTTGAACTGCATGGTTTGCAGCCAATGTCTATTACTCTTTTCAATTTTATGCACAATTGTCTTAGCGTATCATTGCACCTTACAAGGTTTAAAAGGGAGGAGTGATGTTCCTTTGATCTTGACCCGTAATCTAGTTCCGTCTTTGGACTTGCCCACACAATGTTACAATTGCTCGTTAGTACATTCTCGCTTGTTTTGTGATATGAATGATGTCATACTATGCTTACCGTATTATAAACTTCGTCTCTTTATCCTTAGCCCTCAATACAATGTGAAGAAATAGACAATACATTAGCGATGGTACATGGTCATATGTTTGGAACCTGGTTTTATTATGTACTTTGCAATAAAATACAACTAATATTTTACATGGGTTCACAAGTATAAGTTCTGTATATAGACCAAAGCTATTTTGTTTGGTTTTGCTGCCTCCTTAAAATCTTCTATTCTGGTACTACTAATGTAAAACCTCAACTTTTCAGCGAGCTATGGAAAAAAATGGCGGAACCGCCACCTTCTGAAGGTGGCGAGGCAACTATAACCACAATGTCAGCTCTTGCTGCAGTGGGTTAGTACCTGTCCACTAACAGTGCCAAAAGCATGTTCCTGCGTAATACTGGGTTGGTTGTTAAGGTAATATCGTCCAAACTGCCTCATGATCAAGATATGCAAGCTCAAAGCAATGTTGTATCTGCGCTCCAGACACAAGTCCATTCCCTAACAGAGGCCCTTTGTGAAACAAGGAGAAACATTGCTCAATGTCATCAAGATAGGCATGGTTTTGAAACCAGACTATCAGACATTTGCTATGTTGTTCAGGAGCCTAGGGGAAATGAAGGCGAGGGTAATGGTGCTCCATCGGATAATACTGACATGAAAAGCGTAATGATCGGTCAAATGAACCAAGCTTCTGAACTTCTGGTGGTGCATTTATCTGCTAGACTATTAAGTTTTATGCCAACCTTCCTTTTGTTCTATAGTTGTAATTTGTTTTGGTGCGATACAAAATTTATTCTTAACGTGCAGCCACCGGCTGAAGAAAACAGCAAGCCATTTTTGTATAGTGTAGGGTGTTCCATGTATTTGCACTGGTGGCGATCTTTGATGTCGAGTGGATGTATTCTGTGCAATCGCCTTAATATCCTAGCGTTAGTTTCGACCTTATTTATTTCCTATTCTTCTTTTCCCCTGGTTTGCTAGTGGCCGCGACTACCCATGGGCCATATACGGGCCGTAGGATCCATGGGTCTCCTATGGGCCGTCGATAAATGGGCCTGTAATCGGTGGGCCTTGGGTCGTCGATAAATGGGTCTGTAATCGGTGGGCCTCAGGCCGTCGGATAAATGGGTCTACATGGGCCGTAATCGGGCGTAATTGGTATCGGCCTAGCACGATAACGGGCCGTTAACAGGCCATAGGACTGCAAAAGCTTAATTCTATCACAGGCATAACGGGTCGTTAATGGGCCAGAATATAGGACGGGCTGGCTAGAAACGGGCCGAATCTTGCCATGGGACGAATTTGGCCCATTAGGGTAACAGGCCAGTAACGGGCCGACTCTTGCCATGGGCCGAATTTGGCCCATTTGGGGAACATGCCGATGTGGGCGACTCTTGCCATGGGCGAATTTGGCCCATTAGGGAACGAGCGAACGGCTGGAATTAATCGCGGGCTGAAAAGGAGCCCAAGAACGTATGGGCCGTCAATAGGCCGAAAGCTAACGGGTACAACAAAAATTACTGTTCATTATGGGCTAGAGTCACCGTGGGCCTGTAAAGGGCCGAAAGATACGAAGGCCTCATATAGGCCGAAAGACATCATGGGCCATACATGCGTCGAAAGTGAAATGGGCTGGTGTTATATTCCACGGCCCACATGACGTTGTTGGGCCGATTTCCTTTAGTGCCTAACGGGCCGTAAAATGGGCTATTTGCGAAGAGAACGTTAACAGGCTTTTCATGGGCCAGCCCGTTAACTTTTGACCAAGTCAAATGGGCCGGCTTTGTAAGCTAAATGGGCCAGTGGTGGGCCATGGCACGTGTCGACATATCATAGGCGCCTATCGACCCATCGATGAGTCGACCGTGTTTCGTCCGGCCAATAAGAATTTTACACGTGGAAATTTCCCATTGGTCGGGGCTGTTAACGGGTTATCGGATCCAAAACCCGACCCTATCGCTTAACGGCGTTCCGTTACGGTGGATGCCACATGTCGGTCACCCTTGACGAAAGCACTTCTGTGACGCGCGATTTATCGTCATGGAAGTGGACACTTCCATGATGATAATTTTGGTAATGTCATGGAACACTATCTTGATTCTGTCATAAATTTGTCATGGATGTACATGCATGAAAAAAAACGTGACCTACTGTGACAAACATGTATCATCACGAAAGTGTATTTTTTTTGTAGTGAGAGCTTGCCGGAGGGCGTGGACATCGCGCCGCTCAAGGAGCGGATCGAGCCCGTCATCAATGGCATCGATAAAATCCAATGGGTAGAGGGCCAGCGCCGGGACTAGGCACCCCGCTACTTATCGTCGCTGCAGGTTCATGGCCAAGACAATTTCTATCTTTAGTTAGAACCGCAACAACAATTGATGTAATATAACTCTACAGTACTTTTGATACGATGCATGTTATTCCCTGTTTGATTTTCCTTTGTACGTCCACCCTATGTTAACCGGGTAGGCTTGCCGGTGCGTAAACCCAGGGCGGCGTCTTGAGGACGGATCCCCAATGGCCTACCGGGTGTGCTTGCTGCCAGGCGAACCACCTTGCCGCCCCCAACACAGCCGCTCGAACTGTCGAGCTTGACTCGAGTCAGAATCGAGAGTGTTGCCGGTTGCGGAAGGCTACCCTGCCACTCTCGACGCGGCGGCTTGAGCTGTTGAGCGGACTCGAAATAGAACAATAGCGTCACCAATCGCAGTAGGGCCCCTCTGCGTACAAGTTTTCCATGCAAAGAACGAGATCTCCGAGGGGAATAACCTTATATAAAAAGGGAATATTTAAAGTTCGGTATGACTTAGCTTTCCTGTCACCGCACTGGTGTCCTTCGCGCTTGCAGGCGGCGTCGTTCTCTCGGTCGTCTTCTTCTTTGGAAGCCGTGGCCATGAAGAACTGCTAGGCTAACTGCTAGACCAGATTCTCACAACAGCGCCCCCCTACCTGGCGCGCCAAAGATGTCGGTGGGAACGGCAGCTATGGGATCACTGGAATCCCTTCTATGGTCGGCGGATGTGGGGTTGTGAGAAGAGCAGGTCCAGGAGCCAGCACAAGGATCGTTTACCCAGGTTTGGGCCGCGAGGATGTGTAAAACCCTAGTTCTGCTTTGGTGGATGTATTGAGTGTTCTTGAGCTTTTGAACTAGCTACGGTGGCTGTGTAGTTCCAAAAAGCCGAATCCCCCTCCTGGTCGCCTCGGGCCTCCTTTTATAGGGGAAAGGGGTTGCCATAGTGGCACACAGGAGGTGGAAAGGTCTACAGTGCGCGTGCTTATCAAACGGCATTACGGGACAAAATGCATTAAATGCGCTACTTAGGTGTCCATTAGCTTCATCGGGGATGGGAACGAGGCTCGTCTTGTCCGTCACCTCTCCTTGCTTCGACACGCGCCCAGGCCAGCGATGCATGCAGTGCCATGTAGGCAGGCAGGCTGCTGAGGTGGCGCGGTGGCAGGGTCTTCACGAAGATCTGCATGCCACCAAGCAGGTGCTTGCTGAGTTGGTCTAGAAGCCGCGTGTTGCCACGCAGGTGCCTGCCCAGCTGGTTCGACTGGCAGCTGCATGCGAACAGCGGTGGAGCCTTGGCTGGTGCGGGTCCGGAACTGGTCCTGCTGGCGCCCTCGGCAAGGGCCTTGCCGGGTGCCCGGCAAGGGTCTTGCCGTGGCGTCACAGTCGTCCCCAGCAAGGCGCTTGCCGGGGGTCTTGTGGATCTCCTCGGCTAGGATCCCGCCGAGGGTCGCCGTCTTCTGGTTCTTATCTAATCTTGTGAGTTTATGATCTTGACGAAGATCTGCATGCCACCACGAAGGTGCCTCCCGAGCCCTAGTTCCAATACAGTTGGTTGGGTTGGAACCCGTGGGCTCAAGGGTGGCTCACTCTGTTGGTGTTGGGAAAACTGCCTCGGCAAGGCTTTTGCAGAGGCTGCGGAGGCCGCCCCGGCAAGGGCCTTGCCGGGGGACTCCACCTTGCCCCTTTGTTGTCTTGTGTTCCTAGTCTTGGCATTGCCTTGGTCGTCTTGTGCTTTGTCTTCTTCCTGGTTTCCCTCCTCTGCCCTGCTTAGCGTGGCCGTGGGCGCGGCTCTGACGATCCGTGCACAAGTAAAGGGGTACAAAGGAGTGCCCCTACTTTAGTACACCGACATTTTACTAGCCATAAAATCATCAAAATAAGCAAACAACACATGAAAAACAGAATCTGTCAAAAACAGAACAGTCTGTAGTAATCTGTAGCTAACGCAAACTTATGGAACCCAAAAATTCTACCAAAATAGGATGACCCAGAATCAGTATTTTATCACGTTCTGGTGATTTTAAACAATTGTTTTCGTAAACATAAAGTTTCTGGAAATTTTTAGCAAGATCAAATAACTATCATCTAAGAAGATCCTATAGGTTTAGCTTGGCACAAACAGTAATTAAAACATAAAACCACATCTAACCAGAGGCTAGATCAAAGATTTATTAAATAAGAGCAAGTAAAAATATTGGGTTGTCTCCGAACAAGCGCTTTTTCTTTAAAGCCTTTTTAGCTAGGCATTGAGATTTCCATGATGCTCACAAGAAAGACAAGAATTGAAGCACAAAGAGAGCATCATAAAACACGTGACAAACACATCTAAGTCTAACATACTTCCTATGCATAGGCATCTTATAGGCAAACAAATTATCAAGGCAAGCAAAAACTAGCATATGCAAGGAAGCGGAAAGAAGCAATAGCAATCTCATCATAACGAGAGGTAATTTAGTAACATGAAAGTTTCTACAACCATATTTTCCTCTCTCATAATAATTACATGGAGGATCATAGGAAAATTCAACAAAATAGCTATCACATAACATATTCTCAACATGAGCCACATGCACACGAAGTTGACACTCTTCCAAAATAGTGGGATTATCATTAACTAAAGTCATGACCTCTCCAAACCCACTTTTATCAAAAATACCATAAGATTGAACATTCTCCAAATATGTGGGATCTAAAGTTGACACTCTTCGAAACCCACTTTCAATATTATTGCAAACACTATTATCAATCTCATATTCATCATGGGGCTTAAATAAATTTTCAAGATCATAAGAAGAATCACCCCAATCATGATCATTGCAATAAGTAGTAGACATAGCAAAACTAGCATCCCCAAGCTTAGGGTTTTGCATATTATTAGCACAATTGACATTAAGAGAATTTATAGTAAAATCATTGCAATCATGCTTTTTATTCAAGGAGCTATCGTGAATCTCTTCATAAATTTCTTCATCACAATTTTCATATTCACGAATTTCAAGCAAAACTTCATAAAGATAATCTAGTGCACAAAACTAACTAGCAATTGGTTCATCATAATTGGATCTCTTAAAAAGATTAGCAAGAGGATGAGGATCCATAGATCTTTAGGTTCTCTGTTTAGCAATAAATAAACAACTATTCCAACCAAACTAGCAAACGAGCCAAGTAAGACATCAAAGCAAAAGAAAAAGATGAACAGAAGAAGGGAGAATAAAGCGGCAACGGTGAAGTGGGGGAGAGGAAAATGAGAGGCAAATGGCAAATAATGTAATGCGAGGGATAAGAGTTTTTGATGGGTACTTGGTATGTCTTGACTTGTGCGTAGACTCCCCGGCAACGGCGCCAGGAATTCTTCTTGCTACCTCTTGAGCACTGCATTGGTTTTCCCTTGAAGAGGAAAGTGTGATGCAGCAAAGTAGCATAATTATTTCCCCCAGTTTTTGAGAACCAAGGTATCAATGCAGTAGGAGACCACGCTCAAGTCCCACGCACCTACACAAACAAATAAGAACCTTGCAACCAACGCGATAAAGGGGTTGTCAATCCCTTCAGGGCCACTTGCAAAAGTGAGATCTGATAGAGATGATAAGATAATATTTTTGGTATTTTTATGATAAAGATAAAAACTAAAGATTGTAAAATAAACGGTAATAGAAATAACGGTAGATTAATATGATAGAGAATAGACCCCGGGGCCATAGGTTTCACTAGTGGCTTCTCTCAAGATAGCATAAGTATTATGGTGGGTTAACAAATTACTGTTGAGCAATTGATAGAATTGAGCATAGTTATGAGAATATCTAGGTATGATCATGTATATAGGCATCACGTCCGTGACAAGTAGACCGACTCCTGCCTGCATCTACTACTATTACTCCACACATCGACCGCTATCCAGCGTGCATCTAGAGTATTAAGTTCATAAGAACGGAGTAACGCTTTAAGCAAGATGACATGATGTAGAGGGATAAACTCATGCAATATGATAAAAAAAACCATCTTTTTATCCTCGATGGCAACAATACAATATGTGCCGTTTCCCCTACTGTCACTGGAAGATTGAACCCACAGCTAAGCACTTCTCCCATTGCAAGAAAGATCTATCTAGTAGGCCAAACCGAACTGATAATTCGAAGAGACTTGCAAAGATAACCAATCATACATAAAAGAATCCAGAGAAGATTCAAATATTTTTCATAGATAATCTTGATCATTAACCCACAATTCATCGGATCTCGACAAACACACCACAAAAGAAGATTACATCGAATAGACCTCCAAGAGAGTCGAGGAGAACTTTGTAGTGAGATCCAAAGAGAGAGAAGAAGCCATCTAGCTAATAACTATGGACCCGAAGGTCTGAGGTAAACTACTCACACATCATCGGAGAGGCTATGGTGTTGATGTAGAAGCCCTCCGTGATCAATGCCCTATCCGGCGGAGTGTCGGAAAAGGCCCCAAGATGGGATCTCACTGGTACAGAAGGTTGCGGCGGTGGAATTAGGTTTTCGTGGTGCTCCCTGATGGTTTCGGGGTACGTAGGTATATATAAAAGGAAGAAGTAGGTCGGTGGAGCCACGAGGGGCCCACGAGGGTGGACGGCGCGCCCCCAGCCTCGTGGCTTCCTCGTTGGTTGCTTGACGTCCACTCCAAGTCCTCTAGATCACGTTTGTTCCAAAAATCATGCTCCCGAAGGTTTCATTCCGTTTGGACTCCGTTTGATATTCTTTTTCTGCGAAACGCTAAAATAGGCAAAAAAATAGCAATTGGGGCTGGGCCTCCGGTTAATAGGTTAGTCCCAAAAATAATATAAAAGTGTATAATAAATCCCATTGAACATCCAGAACAGATAATATAATAGCATGGAACAATCAAAAATTATAGATACGTTGGAGACGTATCACGGATCAGGCTGATCTACCGGAGGATCGGGCATCGACACCGGCACCTGCTCCGACATCGGCACCAGCTCTACAAGGAGCACCATCTCCGGCAGCAGCAGCAGCAGCAGCTTCAGCACCTGCACCAACACTTGCACTTCCATCTGCTCCGGCCCGTGCAGCGGCAGCCGAATGAGCAGTTGCACCGGCAACAGACTGATCTGCAGTTCGCACTTCATATACCAAAGTCCTTACAAAAACCGACATGTCCACCTTCTTGGTAAGCATTGGCCGCCCAAGTGTTTCGTTCTTTTTTCTTTCCATGTTGTTTCACATGATTCACAGTGTTGATCTAACTATTTGGATATGTATTCTTGTTTGCAAACAGAGAATTCCTAGAGCAACGAGGGAGTCGTTCAACAATCCGGGCGACAGCGGCCAAGTTTCTCTTACCATGCGCAGCCTTGGACTGAATGAACCTGCTCAATATACCGTAAGTACAAAGGATGGTCGCATGATGATAGATGCTAAAGGATGGTCAAGGTTCAAATCTAAATCATATCTTGTTGTAGGGGATGATCTCAAAATCGAACTTTCTCGGCAAGGAGAGCTGGTCCAAATCAACTTTGAAATTCTTCAATAGCAGCACGCAACTGCCAAACTGATCTATCCTCCGAGAGATTTTGATGTTATAATCTGGCATGGTGAAACAAGTGTCATGTGTGAATAAGTAATACGATAGTATTATTTATCACATGGTATATCGTTGATAGAATTGCAACTCTCATTGCTGGTTAGGAACTGTCGGTCAATTTCATTCCAACAGCTGCCGTGCTTTATTCAATTTTGTGTATTCACCTTGCGACAACATCTACAACCAGCGCCGTACCGATCGCTTGCTATATAAAAAACCCTGAGGTAGAACACATGGCCCCCCAAACATGCAGGGTGGGCCTGCGGCCCAAAGTCCAAAACCACGTGAGCCTGTCTGAGTATTATATTCTCAGCTGAACCCCCATAATGCCCGTGTGTTGCACGTAACATCAAGATGCATTTGTATGAGTATTTTATCTTGTGAGAGAAAAGGATGAACGAGGGAAGGCCTTATTTGCAAATGTGGAGAGGTGTGTGGGTACCTTTTTGCAAAATTGTCATAGTTTCCTTCCTATCCGTCGGATGTAAATCCGATGACCTATATTGCAGGATGGAAGGCACACCATCATCACCAACTCGTCTATACTGTGTTAAAAACAACTCTGTTTTTTATAATTATATATGTTATATATATTCCCCTTGATTTTTCTTATGTATAAAGTTGTGATATAAAAGATTTGTATATTTCTTTACAGAGGGAGTATCTCACTGTCAAAAATATATTTATGTGTAACTAGTTACTCTTGTCTTTATACTTCCTTTCGCTGATATGTGGGGCATCCAGCAATGGGGTCCACGTGCCATATGCACAAACTAGAGTGCACAACTGCACGGTAGACACACCCCGGTCGTAGCGCCGCTGTAATGCCCGATGAGCCGTAAAATCACAAACCCCCCCTTTCCAGCTTTAGCAGTAAGCTGGACGGATGAAGCGGCAATATTTCACTGGGACTGAATCCCCTTCTCCCTTGTCTGCTTGTTCAGAGAAAACCCCCTCTCGGCGATTGCATAGGGTTTTCTCATGGAGAACCAGCTACAAATTCTTCATCCATCCCCGATAAATCCAAGTCCCTTGGTCGCGGGTAATCCTAGGATGGCAGTCGCCGCCGTTGATGCATTTTTCTTCCTACTGAATCTAGTGTGTTTCATTTGTAGTGCCCAAAGTGCGAGGACCCTACGGGTTTCTGCGCCCACGGCGAGACGCCACACTTGTTCCTCTCATTCTAACACAGGATTTTAAAACATGCACACTATGTTCTTAGAATCCTCTTTTCTATCCGGGAGGGTGGGGTTTTTTTTTAACATGCTGTCGACTAATTTGGAAATTTGGATTGCTATATTTGGATAAAACGTACTACCAGTACGATGGTCAAAACTAACGTGAAAGAGGAAGTTATTTCTAGATTTGGATAGGGAATACATTGTGTTCTCATATTATTTTTCCTGCAGTGCATTATTTGCTCTACCAGAACACATGTACTCAAGATGCTCGGCCTTGCCATAACTGAATACACCAGTTTAATGGTCACAGTGAAGACAAGCCATGGATATAAGTTCCGAGTTGGGTTCATGAACCAAGAAGATCGCTGCTTTTTTTTATGGCCGAACTTGGATAAACTTTCTCAAGTGTTACGGACTAAAAGTTGGCGCACGAGTTGATGGAAATAGCAGAACCTGGTCTCATCTTCACTTCGATCTTCCACCCCGACGTTGTTCCAATTGTTCATCCATGTTAATTTTGTATCTAGTTCTTGCTTGTTGCCTGGATTACTTCTTAATCCACCTATTCTGTCTAACTAATCACAATTTAACTTTACAGGTAGCAACGAATCTCTAACGAAGATGCTACTTCTAACTAATATTTTCTTATTATCGGTGGCACGTGTAGGTTTTTCAGAGTTAAGTAGGCTGCTCATTTGTTATTCTATAACAACTCGGCTGTTACTGATGGCACTGAAGTTGACTGGAACGGCATCCACAAGTTCCTACACTTTATTGATCGTCTTGAGGTCCTTGTGGGGCGTTTCAATGGTGGAAGGCCATGTGGGATATGTGTGCCACTGTTACACTCGTTGAACAGGTCCAACTATGTCAAGAAACTTATGGTACGAGCTGTTTTCTATTATATATGTTGTTCATAAACTATTGCTTATACACAGTTTCTGGTTGTGATTTTCTTGAAAGCGAAACTGCGGTTCTATTGTTCCTATCTGGATGCGACCATGGTCGGGTCGGACTTGTGCTTGGTCACAACATGATGTTTATGTCGACCTACTCCATTCCCCTTGGAGGTGAAAAGATACTTATTCATGGGTGGTCTCAAATAATGAAGGCCCGTCCATCTTGGAGAATATGATGAAGATTATGTTCTGCTTTTCCATGGTTCTAAAGCGAATATCCTGTTTATTAACCACATTGCGAGATGAAGCCGCTTTCGAGAAGGTTGTGGATGTGCGGGTGGCGCTGGCCTTGTCACGGGGCTTGGAGGCCTCACCCTTGGTTAACTGTAGGCAAAGTAGCATTGTTCGAGGCATGCTTTCTACGGTTGAACCTATATAAGTACTCATACTGCTTTCAGCTATGGTTGTTAAGTGCCCCTGCTGGTTTCAGTTAAGGTTGTTAAGTACTCCTGCTGCTTTTACAGTCTGTCGTGTTTCTTCAGTCTTGTCTTCCTACAGCTGCCAAAACCAAACCAGCACCGGCGGGGCCACCTGCTTCTGCCTCCCACAGCTGGCTGCGCCTCAGCGCACGCATCGCCGCCCCACCGTATCCTAAATCATTAATGCCGATGTCCGAGGCCTCGCCATCGTCCTTCGCGCGCTTTGGTGCGCTCTCCGCGGTGCCGCCCTCTCGCGTTGTCAACATGGTCAACAAACAACAGGAATCGGCAGAAGTACGTGGAGAGGATGACAAAGGGCCCACCATGTTAGCGTATGGAAAAATAAAATGCTTTCAACTAGTGTTTTCCTGACATCTGGGACCCACGACATTGTGAGCGTATATAGTTAATAGACAAGAGAACAACACAAGATCGGTGACACAGGGACGAGCTGCTCGAGCGTATTTTTTGTTATTGTTGAGACAGAGCAGGGTTTGAACTGGGCTGTGGCCCATCTAGCCTAGGTTTATATTTTATGTTCACCATGTGACTAGCCCAGCTATTTTTTCTTTGTGAAAATGAGCCCAGTTTATTTTTTCTAAAGAATCCCCAATCCAGGCCTACTTATTTTTCTGCAACTCTTTGAAGATGCCTGCAAATCTTGAAAGTAATATGAAATGGGTTGTAAATATAAAAATAGATGACAAATTGGCAATTACTTCATATTTTCTGAATTTTTTCACATTTTCAGATTCCTATTTCACTAGGCATTAACTTAATTTAAATATATCTTCAAAGTACTTTAAATCTAGCTCGACATTTCGGTATTAAAAGTAGTTTGGAACCCACAGAAATATGCGAAATTGGCCTTGGCCAACCAAAAAACGGACTGCAATAAATTGCATAAGAAGTCGCAATGAGCTATATATAAATTATTAAAAAAGAGGGAATGGTTGGACTTGTGGGCCTATTAAGTTGACGTGTATGCAAGATTTTTTTAGTTATTATATACATCAACAAACGATTCTAGCAGACGTAATAGTTGGATGTCAATCCAACGGCCGTCGTGTTTCTTCAATCTCTGATCTTCTTGCTCCTGCCGCCAAATCCAGCGCCGGCGGGACCGCCTACTCCCGCCTCCCGTGGCCGGCTGTGCTACCGTGCAGGCCTCACCGCCCCCTACTACTCCCACCACTAGCCAGGGAATCCCTCTACTCACCCACAATCCTTGTTATTCTATGGCGACGGCAGCCTCACACCATAATCCGAACGGTGAACCTCGTACTCCTCTCGCGTGGGCATCCCTTGCCGCATCTTCCCGGCTCGCTTTGTCCCTTCCTAGGCCTCGTTGTCGTCCACCGCCCTGGTGCTCTCAGTGCGGAGTGGTCAACATGGTCAAGGAACGACTTCCATCAGAAGAGTACTGTACGTGGAGAGGCTGACAGCTGGGTCCACGGCGGCCGCAAGGAAGTGCCTCCTTATTACGTACAAAATAATTATTCCTCCACCTGATAGCAGGGACCCACCATACGGGCCACCGTATTTCACGAAAAAATGTTTCCCCCCTGACTGATGGGACCCACCGGACGGGCCATCGTATATCGTGAAAAAACATTCCCCCCGCTGTCAGCTCGGACCCACCGGAAGTGCCTCCTTATTACGCACAAAATATGAATACTCCCCCTGCTAGTTGGGACCCACCTTGGTGGGAGGCAACTTGTGGGCCTACTAAGTTGACGGGGACGGAGTGCTTTGTCAACTTAGTCAATATGAACGATTCTAGCTCTAGTGACCGTACGATGTCCATCCAACGGCCGTAGTGCTTCTTCAACCTCCGGTCTTCTTGCTCCAGCCGCCCAAAGCAGCGCCGATCGTGCCGCATGCTCCTACCTCCCGTGGCCAGCTCTGCTGCCGCGGAGGCCTCACCGCCCCTACTATTCCCACCGCTAGCCAGGCCCTGCAGCGACGGCAGCCTCACACCGCAGCCGAACCAGTGAACCCTCGTACTCCTCTCCGCGCGGGCTTCCGCTGCCGCCTCTTCCCCGGCTCCACGTCGTCCCCTTCCTAGGCCTCGCCGTCATCCACCGCCCTGGTGCTCTCGGCGCGGCGTGGTCAAGGAACGACTTCCATCGGAAGTGTACTATACTTGGAGAGGCTGACAGCTGGGTCCACGACGGCCGCAAGGAAGTGCCTCCTTATTATGCGTAAAATAATTATTCCTCCACCTGACAGTAGGGACCCACCGGACGGGCCACCATATTTCGCAAAAAAAATGTTTCCCCCCTGACTGCTGGGATCCACCAGCTACATCTTTGCACGCAAGGAAGTGCGTCCGGGCAAAAAAAAAACGATTCGCCCCTGACTTCTGGGACCCACTAGCTACATCTTTCCACGGAAGGAAGTGGCTGACAATCGGGACCCACCTGGTTGAAGCGTACATAGTGTTGTCATTCTGGTCGCGAACGTGTCCGTACATACTGGTCGTTGTAGAGGCGCGCAGTGTCGTAGTAGAAGCGCGCACGTAGCATGTACACATACGTACATCGGCCAGGGTGCAAGAAAGAAAATACGGCCACGAACGTACATACGGGCGGGGTCTCGAATGCCTACTCACGCATACGTACGGCCAGGGCTCGTGTACATGGCTGGGTCGGAACGAAGAAACTGCATCGTCGTCGTGTTCATGGGGAGGCAACGGAATGTGTCGTGTTCATTGGGAGGCAACGGAACGCGTGGGAGCCAACCAGCTTGGACGAAACAACCAATTGAAACGAGGCCTGACGTACCGCAGAATGGAGGAAATGGCCTTGTGTTCGACCGGCCACGTTCGAAACGGGATCCTGTTCATCGGGAGGGGTCTGGCGTACCGCAAAACGGAGGAAACGGACCTCCAACGGTCGAAACGGGGTCATGTTGATCGGGAGGGGTGTGGCGTACCGCAAAACGGAGGAAACGAACTTGTGTGGGCGCCACGGTCAAACGGGATCCTGTTCATCGGGAGGGGTGTGGCGTCGCGAGCAGGACTCCATGGGATCTGTTCATCTCCACCGTCGACCCCTCCGGCCTCCACGAGCTCTGATTCATCCAAAGTCGACCTCCCCAGCCTCCACTGCGGATTGCTCATCCACGGGCTCCTGTTCATCCAGCCTCCACCGCGCTACTCCACCAGCCATCGTTCAACCAGCCCTCTCCACGGGCTCTGCTCAACCACCCCACCACAAAGCTCGCTCATCCATCCCTCCACCGCTCATCGTTCATCCAACCCTCCACGGGGTCCTGTTCATCCAGCCCCAACCCTGCTCGATCAATGGGGGTCCTGTTCATCCAGAGGCAACACCACGAGGTCCTATTCATCCACACCCATCGGGAACTGTTCATCCAAACCCCCCAGAAACACTCACTGTTCATCCAGAGGCAGCATCAATCGGCTTCAGTTAGCAGCAGTGGCGAAGGAATCGCTCGATTGGGTTCATTTAACAGCCATCGATTGATCGCTCGGGTTCAGTAAATCGTAACTGCGCAATCGCAATCGCCAGTTGATTAGAGCCCAATGCCTCGCTCGGGTTCAGTCAGAGCCCAACGCCTCACACCCACGCGCGTGCGTGTAGGAGAGAAACGCTCATCGCTCGGCCCCGACCACCCACCGTAACTGGGAACACCCCAATATTTTCCTCGCCCTCGCTTCTACCACGGTTTCTTCCATCATGGACGGCCCAAAGAATGTCATGCAGCTGCGGCTCCGGACCGCCATGGACGAAAACCCATTTTAAGTCATGATTTTTTGTCATAGAAGTAGGAGCCCACCACATCTATGACGATACCGGGTTTTGTCACAATTATCGTCATAGAAGTGTCATAAGTATGACAGAAAAAAATTCGTTCGGCCCAAAATGTCACGGATGTGTCTTTTTTTTGTTCGGCCCAAAATGTCACGGATGCTAACTAAACCCGAGCGATCGATCAGTGCTGCTGCTTACTAAAGCCGATCGAGCCCCCGTGCGAGACGTAGCCAACCGGTGTTGGGTTGCCTCTCGATGAACAGTGACCGTTGCTACCGTGCGCCTGGTACGTAGAACGAGTCTAGACGTAGTGAGTCGAGCCGGTTGGTTGGCTATGGATGAACAGTTCCCGCTGTGGGTTGGATGAACATGACCCCGTGATAGTAGGTCGTTGCCGCTGGATGAACAGGACCCTGAGGAGGCCGCCGCACCCCAGCCGGTTGGGGGTGGATGAACAGGACCCCGTGGAGGCTCTATGAATAGCAGCCGGTGGAGGCTGGATGAACAGTAGTCGTGGATGAACAGTAGCCCCTGGAGGCTGGAGGAGGTCGACGGTGGATGAACAGTAGCCCGTGGAGGCTGGAGCGAGGCAGTTGACGGTGGATGAACAGTAGCCCATGGAGTCCTGTTTTGCAGTACGCCACACCCCTTATGATGAACAGGACCCCCATTTCGACCGTAGGAAGTCAAAGAGAAGTCTGTTTCCTCCGTTTTGCGGTACGCCACACCCCTCCAGATCAATAGGACCCTGTTTCGACCGTAGGCACTCCTTATGATGAACAGGACGCCACACCCCTTATGATGAACAGGACCCCCATTTCGACCGTAGGAAGTCAAAGAGAAGTCTGTTTCCTCCGTTTTGCGGTACGCCACACCCCTCCAGATCAATAGGACCCTGTTTCGACCGTAGGCACTCGAACACAAGTCCGCTTCCTCTGTTTTGTGGTACGCCAGACCCCTTCCGACGAAGAGGATCCCGTTCTGACCGTGGCCGGTCAAACAGAAGGCCGTTTCCTCCATTCTGTGGTACAGCAGACCCTGTTTCGGCTGTTCTGTCCAAGCCGGTTGGCTCCCATTGAACAGGACGCATTCCGACCCAGTTGGTTGCCTCCCGATGAACAAGACATTGTTTCTCCATTCCGACCCAGCCGGTTCGCTGCCCGATGAATATGAAGCTGCTGCTGCCGTCCATTGCCTCTCCATGTACACAAGCCCTGGTCGTCCATATATATGCGCGAGTACACGCTTGAGACCCCACCCGTATGTACGTACATGGCCATACTTTTGCCCTGTGGTTGTACGTATGTGTACATGACTTAGATGGGACTGCATGAACTGCTATGTCGGGTGCTCTACAACAACACGTGCTGCTACTTACCCGGCCACGGTTCATACTTGCAGAGAGACCGATCGACCAGCATGTACTACACGTTCGCGACCATACAGACAACACTACGTACCTTTGTCCGAGTGGGTCCCAGCGGTCATGGAGGATAAGGACACACTTCCTTGCGTGCGAAGATATAGCTGGTTGGTCCTAGCTGTCAGGGGGATGAATCGTTTTTATTTTGCGAGCAATAAGGAGGCTCTTCCTTGTGTTCGAAGATGTAACTGGTGGGTCCAGCTATTAGCCTCACCACCTAAAGTCCTCTTCCGATGGCTGTCCTTCACGGTGCCAGAATCCTTCTTGCTACCTCTTGAGCACTTGGTTGGTTTTTCCTTGAAGAGGAAAGGGTGATGCAGCAAAGTAGAGTAAGTATTTCCCTCGGTTTTTGAGAACCAAGGTATCAATCCATTAGGAGGCCACGCCCAAGTCCCACGCACGTACACAAAAAAATAAGAACCTTGCAACCAACACGGTAAAGGGGTTGCCAATCCCTTCATGGGCACTTGCAAAAGTGAGATCTGATAGAGATGATAAGATAATATTTTTGGTATTTTTATGATAAACATAAAAAGTAAATATTGCAAAATAAACAGTAATAGAAATAACGGTAGATTAATATGATAGAGAATAGACCCGGGGGCCATAGCTTTCACTAGTGGCTTCTCTCAAGATATCATAAGTATTACGGTGGGTGAACAAATTACTGTCGAGCAATTGATAGAATTGAGCATAGTTATGAGAATATCTAGGTATGATCATGTATATAGGCATCACGCTTTGTGACAAGTAGAACCGACTCTGCTGCATCTACTACTATTACTCCACACATCGACCGCTATCCAGCATGCATCTAGAGTATTAAGTTCACAAGAACGGAGTAACGCTTTAAGAAAGATGACATGATGTAGAGGGATAAACTCATGCAATATGATATAAACCCCATCTTTTTATCCTCGATGGCAACAATACAATACGTGTCGTTTCCCCTACTGTCACAGGGATCGAGCACCGCAAGATTGAACCCAAAGCTAAGCACTTCTCCCATTGCAAGAAAGTTCAATCTAGTAGGCCAAACCAAACTGATAATTCGAAGAGACTTGCAAAGATAACCAATCATACATAAAAGAATTCAGATAAGATTCAAATATTGTTCATAGATAATCTTGATCATAAACCCGCAATTCATCGGATCTCGATAAACACACCGCAAAAGAAGATTACATCGAATAGATCTCCAAGAGAATCGGGGAGAACTTTATATTGAGATCCAAAGAGAGAGAAGAAGCCATCTAGCTAATAACTATGGACCCGAAGGTCTGAGGTAAACTACTCACACATCATCAGAGAGGCTATGGTGTTGATGTAGAAGCCCTCCATGATCAATGCCCCCTCCGGCGGAGCGCCGGAGAAGGCCCCAAGATGGGATCTCAAGGATATAGAAGGTTGCGTGTAACATCCCAAATTTCCTATTTGGAATGTTTTACAATTATAGCTAAGCATCTATGCATATTGTTTGAATTTGAGTGGCATTTGAAGTTTCAGAAGTTTCTGGAGTTGTTGGAATTTAAATTCAACTTGGCAATTGAAAATTATTGCAAAAACAATGCCTGACAAATACTTGAGATAAAGTATGAGAGGAGTAAACATGACACTCCAAATATGTCAAGAAAACATTGCCAAAAGTTTGAATTCAAATTTGAATTTTATTAGGATTTTAGAAAATGATTTTTATAAAGTTTGAGTTTTGCCTGGAAAATGTTCAAATTATAGGAATATTCCCTGATCATTTTGATATATATATGTCCTATATAAAATATTTATATTTAATATATTTTCTCTCTCTCAAAATTCAAAAAATAAAAGGAAAAAGGACCCAGCGCCAAGAAGGCCAACTGCCCAGCCCAGCCGAGGCACCCACCAAAGCCCACCCACAGCGCAGCCAAAGGTTCGAGCTGCCCACGCCCGAGCCGACCGAGCCCCCCGCGCCGAACCCCTTCCGCTCGGTCGCCCGACCGAACGCCCCCTTCCCTCTCCCGCTGACGGGTGGACCCCGCCACCTTCTTGCTCCCCACGCCAGCGCAACCGCCGCCGCTCGCCGGAATCCCGCAGGATCCGGGATCCTCCCCGATCCCCTCGCCCGACCTGCCCCTCCTCCAAGTCGGTGCCCCCCCCTATAAATACCCCCCCTCGCCCCGTTCCCCCCTCGCCCCCTCGCCCGACCCCTCCCTCTCGCCGCAATCGCTCGCCGGAGCACCCGAGCCGCCTGCGCCATTGCCACCTTTGATCGTCCCCGACCACCCCGAGCTCCATCGACTCGACCCCCGAGTTCCCCTTGCTCCGCCGCACCCGCCGGAGGCCTCCGCCGCCGCCACCAACCACCGGAGACCCCCGCACCGTCGCCGCCCGAGCCACCGTCGCCGTCGACCCTGCGGTAAGTCGCCGGAGATACCCCCACCGTCCGATCTAAACGAACGCGCTAGATTAGATCCCGAAGGGGTACGGTTTTATTTAGGGTTTAGTTTTATGAACCGGTTTAGTTACGGTTTAGTTGGTTTTTATTCGGTTTAGTTAGACCGGCCGACGCGGTTATTTTCTATTAAACCACGGGCGCGTTTTAGTTAAATTACGCCGATGCGTTAGATAGGCCCATTAGCGCCCGATTTTTCTTTTAATTTTATTTTTCGTTTCTGTTTTTAACAGAATAGTTTCAGATTTGTAAAACCCATATCTTTTAATCTACTTAATATTTTTAAGTGATTCTTTTTTTTTTGGTTTACAAATTTGTTGTAGTTTCCGTAGAAAATATGTTTAGACATGTTAAAATTATTTTATTTTAGATTTAGACAGATTAGTAATTCTGCCATAAAGTGAGTTAGAATTATTTTATTTTAGTGATTCTTTTTATCACTACTTTGTTTTGACCTTACCTAACCGTAGGAATTTATTTGGGCATTTCAGATCTAATAAAAAATAGTTTTAATCAGAATCATGATATTCCTACTTATTTAACTAGCTACTGTTTTCCTATTGTTTCATATAGCAAATAATTTTATTTCTCTTATGTGATAGTTTATTTTAGGTTAGTTTCTGTAACTTTAGATCAGGAACTTTTAATTATAATAAATAGAATTTTTATTTTATTTTTACTTGCTAGGCTTGTTATAGGCATAGTAGGAGTTATAAAATAGCTTTTGATGTGATTCTTTTTGCTCCTAGTTGCATTATGTTTTTTTTTCTGTTAGGTAGCAAAAACCCATGCTTAGGTTCTGTTAAGAAAAATTTTGTGGTGCAACACTATTTTTTTGGTTGTGTTTGATGTGGTGAAAACATTGAATTGGATTTCTTCGAGTTTTCCTTGGGTTTTGATTAAATTGTTTCATGTGTTATGTTAGTATGTTGTTATGTTAAGTGATCATATGTTGTATGCTTATTATGATTGTTGTTTGCCTCGGTAGAATTTCCGGAGTGCGAAGCTTGCTACCACGAGTCCCTAGCTTTCGAAGATCGTCACCAAGGCAAGTCATTGATCATGTTTCTTTACAATACCTACGATTTTATTGCATTAGAAATTATACCTCCCCACCATGCATGCAGTAGGTGAATTTGAAGTTATGTTCTTGAGTAGTATCATGAGGTAGGATGAACCCAATTCCCCTTATTACTATTGCCCGGGACGAAGTAGTTTATTTTGCTATGCTCGTAGACGGGGTTGGTTGAGTGAATCATAAGGGAGATGTGAGAGTCAAGATGATGACAACCCCATGACTTCAAGCAACAAGATGGACTTCAAAATTCACTACTGGGTGGAGGACGGTTGACAGGCACCCTGGAGAACCCAGTGGTTGGCCGGGATGCATGGAGAAGCGCCATGACATCTTGGAAAGCTTCACCCAGCCACAAAGAGACGGATGTATACTCCATTGACCGGAAGCTTACTGTGCAGCCGCAAGCCATTATGGGCTCGGCTTGGTCAACCCTAGTTGTGACTCGGCCGGACGGTACTACGAGATGTAGAAGAACGGTAGGATTGGATGGGTACCGCGGTGGCTAGAGGAACTCTTCGGAAGACCCTGTTTCGTTCGTCCCGTCTTCAAACACCATGAAGTGCGAAGACTTAAAAGGAGGGAACGATTCTTGCGGGTAAAGTGCACAAACCTCTGCAGAGTGAAGATCTAATCGGTTAGCCGTGTCCCCGGTTACGGACAATTTGAGCCTCTGGAACTTGGAAGTATTTCGGATATCTCAACACTGAAATTAATAAATTAATTGAGGGGATTATTTAATAATTTGGGAATGAGACATTGGTTGGCGGAACCATCTCAATAACTACCAACAATTTTGTAGTATTTGCAAGCAAGTCCTTATTGTAGGGGAAAACTGGCTTTTCGCAAAATAATGAAACTTAGAGCCCCATAGCCAAATTGCATATAGTGTTAGTAATTTTTATTTTTATTCTATCTTCATGACTTGCCAGCATATTCAAAATGCTGACCTACACGGCTGCAACGTCTTATGTTGCAGAGGAGTATTCGATCGGGAGTGAGGCTACGATCCGCGCTTGGCGATTGCCCTTTGGAGTCGGATGGACTCGCTATTCTTCTACGCCCGCAGCTTATTTAGTTTATTTCTCATGAGTTGGCCTTGCCGAATTTATTCTATTGTAATAAAGACTCGATATGAGAATCGTGTAATAAATTCAGGTGTGATTGAACTTTGATTATTTCATCAATGTCTTGTGTGTGCGGCATGATCTTGGGATGAATATGACACGGAGACTTGACCGATTTTGGGTCGGGTCGCTACAGAGATGGTATTCAGAGCACTGCGACCGTAGGGCGTAACCCTAGGATCGGAAAGCCATAGGAAGAGACTATTTATTTTATGTCCTTATCATTCCTTAATTCTCCCTGTTCATTTCGACTTCTCTCCGATTTTCAACATTCTAGATGGCGCCGAGTTCACCCCAGTTCGCTACGGAGTTTTGCCACCAGATGAGACGATGCCTTTGGCAAGAAGCTGGTCCAGATCGTGAAGAAGCTGAAGATTGCCCTGCCCTCAATCACCGGAAGCCTACCAACGCACTTCCGACGGATACCCGCTTCTGATTGAGGTGCATATCCTGAGGAGGACCTTCGGAGGATATTGAGCCCATTGACTTTGAGTTTACCGATTTCAATTGGATCCTCGGAAGAGACATGGCGATTTATCATGCACTTGGACATCTCGAGAAGAGTACAGGCCGAGCTCGATCCATCGACCTCGCCATGATTTCTCGCAGAGCTAGGAATGGAGATATCATCCGCACCGTGAGGACGACTCCATTCTCTCATATGTCCAAGACTTGGAGTGTCTCCTCAGAAACGGAGATCCGGACTCGCCAGTAACTTCGAAGGTACACAGGAGGCTGTTGTTCCGTGGCTGAACTGGAGGAGAAGGCACACGCAGACTTCCTTGACCATGAAGAAGAAATCAAGGATTTCATGGATAGAGTCGACAAGCTGAAGATGGATGTTGCCGCATTAGAGGAGAAGATGGACTTGGGAGAGGACCTTTTTCCGAGTGGAGATGACGGACCCCTCGTGAGCAATGACCAGGATTATGAAGAGAGATCCACTGAAGAAAGCCGCAAAAGGAGGCGCCACATCAGAGGACGCCACACCGGAGGACGTCGCACCAGAGGACGCAAGGATTATTGATGAAGACATTTAGTCGACCGCCATGTTGTTTTATTTTTGTCGTTGATCAGTTAGGCCGTTATTTTCGATTAGTCGTGAGAAATTTGTAATCCGAGATTGAACCATGTTTGAGTGGATTGAATAAATGATTGGTGTGTTTATGATTGTGCATTCATATGGGTAGTGATATTTTCTCATTAGACCCTTGTTCTATTCTAATTTCCTCATCCACTCCAAAACACCAGATGCCTCCGAGACGTGACCCCGGTCTCAACTTTCTGCCGGAGCTCACCCAGCTGATCCAGCAGCAGAATGCCCTCATGCAGATGCTCATCGAAACGAACAACAACAACAACAACAATCCACCGCCACCACCCCTGCTGACAACTTGACCCGCTTCCTAAGGCTGAATCCGCGGTGTTCTCTAGCAGCACTAAGCCGATTGTGGCGATGATTGGCTCCGCAAGGTCGGAAGGAGTTAGCCACCGCTGGATGCACAGATGTAGAGAAGGTGCGCTTTGCCGCACATCAACTTGATGGACCTGCAGCCTCTTGGTGGGAGAACTACACCGCCACTTATCCCATCGCCACCATCACATGGGATCAGTTCCAGCAGGCTTTCCGCACCGCTCATGTTTCAGCTGGAGCCATGAGTGCAAGAAGCGTGAGTTCCGCAACTTACGCCCGGGGAACCGTCTTGTGGGGCGACGTGGATGAGTTCAGCAAGTTAGCTCGCTATGCCTCGGATGATGTGGCCACAGATGCCGCAAAGCAGGAAAAGTTTCTCGAGGGACTCAATGACGAGCTGGGTATGCAGCTTATGGTGGCTACCTTCAACAACTACCAGGAGCTGATAGACAAGGCCACCATACTTGAAGGCAAGCAGCAGCAGATTGATAGCCGCAAGCGGAAGTATAGCCAGGGGAAGTACAACTCGGGAGCTCAGCAGAAGCCCCGTTATGCCCCATACTCGGGAGGGCATACCCATCATAACCATGGAGGACATAACCATGGAGGAAATGGGAACAACCGCAACCAGGACAACAAGTCAGGCAATGGAAACGGCAATGGCAACCAGCATCGTCCTGCCCCGGCTCAGAAAGATCTGAGTCACATCACCTGTTTCAAGTGCCAGAAAACAGGGCACTATGCCACCGACTACCCGGAGGCCAAGCAGAGGAATGGAAACGGCAATGGAAGCTTAGCAAAGAAGCCCAACCCTTTTCCTCGTGCTCAGGTGAAGCACATTGACGTGGAGGACGTCTATGATCAGCCAGACACTGTGGTTGGTAAGTTTTTATTAAATTCACATCCAGTATTGGTACTCTTTGATTCTGGTGCCACGCATTCATTCATATCAAGGGTAGTTGTGGAAAAGTACAGGTTGCCCACTGGAACCCTTAGAAGCCCTCTTCACGTCAGTTCCGCAGGAGGAGAAATGATGGCAGGCTTAGGCTGTCATGCAATCCTCAACATCGGGAACCATAAATTTCCCGCAGACCTCATAGTATTGGAAACCCAGACCTTGGATGTAATCCTAGGCATGGATTGGTTGACGAAGTTTGAAGGAAAGATAGATCGTGCTCAAGAAGTCAATTCTGCTCACCACCCCGGAGCGAAGAGGATCAAGTATGTATCGGGCGTATCCCGATGAAGAATCAGTGCATTCCCTCACGGAGTTGTTCAGGAGGAAGTGCCGAGTGCAAGATTTTCCGATGTGTTTTGGAGGAATTACCAGAATGCCACGGACGGAGATATTGAATTTCTGATTGAGTTATTGCCCGGCACAGCCCCAATATCCAAGAGACCCTATCGGATGCCCCCGAACGATTTAAAAGAGATCAAGAATCAAATTAATGAGCTATTGGAGAAAGGATATATTCGGCGAAGCTCGTCACCTTGGGGAGCCCCAGTTTTTTTGGTAGAGAAGAAGGATGGAACCCTGAGGATGGTCGTGGATTATCGTTCATTGAACGACGTGACCATCAAGAACAAGTACCCTCTGCCGATGATTAATGACTTATTTGATCAGCTAGTTGGAGCCAAGGTGTTCTCCAAGATCGATCTTCGATCAGGGTATCATCAGTTGAAGATCTGTGAAAAGGATATACCCAAAACAGCATTTACCACCAGGTATGGTTTATATGAGTATACCGTCATGTCATTCGGATTGACTAATGCCCCTGCATACTTCATGAATTTGATGAACAAGGTATTTATGGAATATCTGTACAAGTTTGTCGTGGTGTTCATCGATGATATACTGATTTTCTCCAAGAGCGAGGAAGAGCATAAGGAACACTTGCGTCTAGTTCTGGAGAAACTCCGAGAACATCAGTTGTATGCCAAGTTCAGCAAATGTGAATTTTGGCTGAAGGAAGTCGGATTCATCGGACATGTTATTTCAGGAGAAGGAATAGCAGTTGACGCCGCCAAGGTTGTATCAGTCACCGATTGGCAGTCGCCCACCTCAGTCAAGGAGATCCGCAGTTTTCTCGGACTCGCAGGATATTATCGAAGGTTTATTGAGAATTTCTCGAAGATTGCGAAGCCCATGACTGAGCTGTTGAAGAAGGATGCCAAGTACATTTGGACCGAGGATTGTGAAGCCGTTTCAGGAATTGAAGAAACGTTTGGTTACAGCCCAAAGATTGATTTTGCGGACATACACAAGGATTACGGTATATTGTGACGCTTCTAAATCTGGGACTCGGAGGAGTACTCATGCAGGAAGGAAAAGTTCTAGCTTATACCTCCGCATAGCCACGACACACGAGATGAATTATGCCACACATGATTTGGAGTTAGCAGCGATGGTGCATGCACTCAAGACTGGAGACATTTCCTTATCGGAAACCGTTGTGATGTTTACACAGATCATAAGAGCTTGAAATATATTTTCACGCAGAAAGAATTGAACCTCGAGCGAGAGGAGATGGCTAGAGTTAATCAAGGACTATGATATGAAATTGCATTACCACCCAGGAAAGGCTAATGTCGTAGCAGATGCTTTGAGCCGTAAGAGTTATGTGAATACTCTTATAGCGGGAGGATTACCCCAGGAGTTAGTCGATGACCTAAGAGATCTTCGACCGGAGATAGTTCCGAGAGGATATGTTGCAACTCTGGAAGTTCAGTCCACTTTGGCCGAAAGGATTCGTGAAGCCCAGAAGTCGGACAAGGAAATTGATGAGATAAAGAAAAAGATGAATGAAGGAAAAGCTAAAGGATTTCATAAGGATGAATACGGAGCTATATGGTTCGAGGATCGTATTTATGTACCCAATGATCCCGAACTCAGGAAGCTAATTCTTCAGAGGCTCATGATTCACCGTACTCGATTCACCCGGTAACACCAAGATGTATCTGGATTTGAAGGAAAGTTTCGTGGGCGGTATGAAGAAGGATATTGCCGAGTACGTAGCAGATGCGATGTTTGCCATAGAGTAAAGGCGGAACATCGAAGCCAGCAGGGTTACTTCAACCTTTGCCGATTCCCGAGTGGAAATGGGAAAAACTTGGAATGGATTTTATCACGGGATTACCGGGACCCGTTCAGGTTATGATTCCATCTGGGTAGTGGTTGATCGATTGACCAAGGTAGCTCATTTCATTCCCGTGAAGACTACCTATACCAGTGCTAAGTTAGCCAAGATATACATGACCAGGATCGTATGTCTGCATGGAGTTCCAAGGAGTATCGTGTCAGATAGAGGAACCCAATTTACCTCAAAGTTTTGGAATCAGTTGCATGAAACTTTGGGTACGAGGCTGGAGTTCAGCACAGCTTTTCACCCGCACACAGATGGACAGACCGAGAGAGTCAACCAGATCCTGGAGGACATGTTGAGAGCTTGTGCGCTAGACTATGGATCTAGCTGGGATGATAATTTGCCCTACGCGGAGTTCTCATACAATAACAGTTATCGAGACCGATCAAGATGGCCCCTTTCGAAGCTCTATACGGAAGGAGGTGCAAAACACCATTGCTGTGGGATGGTGTTGGAGATCGAACACTTTTCGGTTCCGATCTTATCAGAGATTCCGAACAGAAAGTCAAACTGATTCGAGATAGACTAAAGGTAGCTCAGTCGAGACAGAAGAGTTATGCCGACAGTAAACGCAAGGAAGTAACTTACGAAGCGGGAGACCGTGCATATCTTCGTGTGTCCCCACTTCGTGGAATCAAGAGGTTCGGTGTTAAAGGAAAGTTAGCACCCCGATTCATTGGCCCCTACAAAATCCTCGAACGTTGAGGAGAAGTTGCTTACAAGTTGGAATTGCCGGAAGGATTGTCCGGAGTCCATGATGTCTTCCATGTTTCCCAGCTGAAGAAATGCCATGCCGACATGGCCGATATTCCGTTGAGAGACACAGTGCCCCTAGAGGCCATACAGCTCGACAGTTATCTGGCTTATAAGGAGAAACCCGTCCGAATTCTCGAGACTGCGAACAGAGTCACCCGCAGCAAGATCATCAAGTTTTGCAAGGTCTTTGTGGAGTCATCATTCGAGGAGGAAGCCACCGGGAGCGAGAAGAAGACCTCCGCCGAGACCACGCGCACCTATTTGCTAGCCAACCCGAATCTCGAGGGCGAGATTCATCTTAAGGTGGGTAGGTTTGTAACATCCCAAATTTCCTATTTGGAATGTTTTACAATTATAGCTAAGCATCTATGCATATTGTTTGAATTTGAGTGGCATTTGAAGTTTCAGAAGTTTTTGGAGTTGTTGGAATTTAAATTCAACTTGGCATTTGAAAATTATTGCAAAAAATAATGCCTGACAAATACTTGAGATAAAGTATGAGAGGAGTAAACATGACACTCCAAATATGTGAGAAGAAAACATTGCCAAAAAGTTTGAATTCAAATTTGAATTTTATTTGGGATTTTTGAAAAATGATTTTTTATAAAGTTTGAGTTTTTCCCCTGGAAAAATGTTCAAATTATAGGGAATATTCCCCTGATCATTTTGATATATATATGTCCTATATAAAATATTTATATTTAATATATTTTTCTCTCTCTCTCAAAATTCAAAAAAATAAAAGGAAAAAGGACCCAGGCGCCAGCCAGGCCAACCGGCCCAGCCAGCGCCGAGGCACCCACCAGGCGGCCCACCCACAGGCGCAGCCCAGCGCTGAGCTGCCCACGCTTGAGCCGACCGAGCCCCCGCCGAACCCCTTCCGCTTGGTCGCCCGATCAACGCCTCCTCTCTCTCACCGACGGTGGACCCCACCTTCTTTCCTCCCCACGCCAACAACTGCCGCCGCTCTCGGAATCCCGCAGGATCCGGGATCCTCCCGATCCCCTCGCCCGACCTGCCCCTCCTCCAAGTCGGTGCCCCCCTATAAATACCCCCCTCGCCCGTTCCCCCTCGCCCCCTCGCCCGATCCTCCTCTCGCCGCAATCGCTCGCCGGAGCACCCGAGCCGCCGCTGCGCCATTGCCACCGCACCAGTCGTCCCCGACCACCCCGAGCTCCATCGACTCGACCCCCGAGTTCCCCTTGCTCCGCCCGCACCGCGGAGGCCTCCGCCGCCGCCCCGACCACCGGAGACCCATAGCGTCGCCGCCCGAGCAGCTGTCGCCGTCGACCCCATGGTAAGTCGCGGAGATACCCCACCGTCCGATCTAAACGAAGCGCTAGATTAGATCCGAAGAATGCGGTTTTATTTAGGGTTTAGTTTTATGAACCGGTTTAGTTACGGTTTAGTTGGTTTTTATTAGGTTTAGTTAGACCGGCCGACGCGGTTATTTTCTGTTAAACCACGGGCGCGTTTTAGTTAAATTACGCCGATGCGTTAGATAGGCCCATTAGCGCCCGATTTTTCTTTTAATTTTATTTTCGTTTCTGTTTTTAACAGAATAGTTTCAGTTTTGTAAAACCCATATCTTTTAATCTACTTAATATTTTGAAGTGATTCTTTTTTTGTTGGTTTACAAATTTGTTGTAGTTTCCGCAGAAAATATGTTTAGACATGTTAAAATTATTTAAAATTGTTTTATTTTAGATTTAGACAGATTAGTAATTCTGCTATAAAGTGAGTTAGAATTATTTTATTTTAGTGATTCTTTTTGTCACTACTTTGTTTTGACCTTACCTAACCGTAGGAATTTATTTGGGCATTTTAGATCTAATAAAAAATAGTTTTAATCAGAATCATGATATTCCTACTTATTTAACTAGCTACTGTTTTCCTATTGTTTCATATAGCAAATAATTTTATTTATCTTATGTGATAGTTTATTTTAGGTTAGTTTCTGTAACTTTAGATCAGGAAATTTTAATTATAATAAATAGAATTTTTATTTTATTTTTACTTGCTAGGCTTGTTATAGGCATAGTAGGAGTTATAAAATAGCTTTTGATGTGATTCTTTTTGCTCCTAGTTGCATTATGTTTTCTTTTCTGTTAGGTAGCAAAAACCCATGCTTAGGTTCTGTTAAGAAAAATTTTGTGGTGCAAAACTATTTTTTTGGTTGTGTTTGATGTGGTGAAAACATTGAATTGGATTTCTTCGAGTTTTCCTTGGGTTTTGATTCAATTGTTTCATGTGTTATGTTAGTATGTTGTTATGTTTAGTGATCATATGTTGTATGCTTATTATGATTGTTGTTTGCCTCGGTAGAATTTCCGGAGTGCGAAGCTTGCTACCACGAGTCCCTAGCTTTCGAAGATCGTCAGCAAGGCAAGTCATTGATCATGTTTCTTTACAATACCTATGATTTTATTGCATTAGAAATTATACCTCCCCACCATGCATGCAGTAGGTGAATTTGAAGTTATGTTCTTGAGTAGTATCATGAGGTAGGATGAACCCAATTCCCCTTGTTACTATTGCCCGGGACGAAGTAGTTTATTTTGCTATGCTCCTAGACGGGGTTGGTTGAGTGAATCATAAGGGAGATGTGAGAGTCAAGATGATGACAACCCCATGACTTCAAGCAACAAGATGGACTTCAAAATTCACTCTTTGGGTGGAGGGCGGTTGACGGGCACCCTGGAGAACCCAGTGGTTGGCGGGATGCATGGAGAAGCGCCATGACATCTTATGGAAAGCTTCACCCAGCCACGAAGAGACGGATGTATACCCCATTGACCGGAATCTTACCTGTGCAGCCGCAAGCCATTATGGGCTCTGGCTTGGTCAACCCTAGTTGTGACTCTGGCCGGACGGTACTACGAGATGTAGAAGAACGGTAGGATTGGATGGGTACGGCAGTGGCGAGAGGAACTTTCGGAAGACCTGTTTCGTTCGTCCGTCTTCAAACACCATGAAGTGTGAAGACTTAAAAGGAGGAACGATTCTTGCGGGTAAAGTGCACAAACCTCTGCAGAGTGAAGATCTAATCGGTTAGCCGTGTCCCGATTCACGGACAATTTGAGCCTCTGGAACTTGGAAGTATTTGGATATCTCAACACTGAAATTAATAAATTAATTGAGGGATTATTTAATAATTTGGGAATGAGACATTGGTTGGCGGAACCATCTCAATAACTACCAACAATTTTGTAGTATTTGCAAGCAAGTCCTTATTGTAGGGAAAAACTGGCTTTTCGCAAAATAATGAAACTTAGAGCCCCACAGACCAAATTGCATATAGTGTTAGTAATTTTATTGTTATTCTCTCTTCATGACTTGCCGGCATATTCAAAATGCTGACCTACACGGCTGCAACGTCTTATGTTGCGAGGAGTATTCGATCAGGAGTGAGGCTACGATCCGCGCTTGGCGATTGCCCTTTGGAGTCGGATGGACTCGCTATTCTTCTACGCTTCGCAGCTTATTTATTTATTTCTCATGAGTTGGCCTTCGCCGAATTTATTCTATTGTAATAAAGACTCGATATGAGAATCGTGTAATAAATTCAGGTGTGATTGAACTTTGATTATTTCATCAATGTCTTGTGTGTGCGGCATGATCTTGGGATGGTATGCAGACACGAGACTTGACCGATTTTGGGTCGGGTCGCTCTGAGAGATGGTATTGAGACACACGTGACCGTAGGACATAACCCCTAGGATCGGAAAGCCATAGGAAGAGACTATTTATTTTATGTCCTTATCATTCCGTAATTCTCCCCTGTTCATTTCTGACTTCTCTCCGATTTTCAACATTCTAGATGGCCACCGAGTTCACCCCAGTTCTGCTACCGGAGTTTTGCCAGCCAGATGAGACGATGCCTTTCGGCAAGAAGCTGGTCCAGATCGTGAAGAAGCTGAAGATTGCCCTGCCCTCAATCACCGGGAAGCCTACCAATGCACTTCCGACGGATACCCTCTACAGGATTGAGGTGCATATCCCAGGGAGGACCTTCGGAGGACATTCAGAGCCCATTGACTTTGAGTTTACCGATTTCAATTGGATCCTCGGAAGAGACATGGCGATTTATCGTGCACTTGGACATCTCTGAGAAGAGTACAGGGCCGAGCTCGATCCATCAGACCTCGCCATGATTTCTCGCAGAGCTAGGAATGGAGATATCATCCGTACCGTAGAGGACGACTCCATTCTCTCATATGTCCAAGACTTGGAGTGTCTCCTCAGAAGCGGAGATCCAGACTCGCCGTAACTCGAAGGTACACAGGAGGCTGTTGTTCCGTGAACTGGAACTGGAGGAGAAGGCACACGCAGACTTCCTTGACCATGAAGAAGAAATCAAGGATTTCATGGATAGAGTCGACAAGCTGAAGATGGATGTTGCCGCATTAGAGGAGAAGATGGACTTGGGAGAGGACCTTTTTCCGAGTGGAGATGACGGACCCCTCGTGAGCAATGACCAGGATTATGAAGAGAGATCCACTGAAGAAAGCCGCAAGAGGAGGCGCCGCATCAGAGGACGCCACACCGGAGGACGTCGCACCAGAGGACGCAAGGATTATTGATGAAGACATTTAGTCGACCGCCATGTTGTTTTATTTTTGTCGTCGATCAGTTAGGCCGTTATTTTCGATTAGTCGTGAGAAATTTGTAATCCGAGATTGAACCATGTTTGAGTGGATTGAATAAATGATTGGTGTGTTTATGATTGTGCATTCATATGGGTAGTGATATTTTCTCATTAGACCCTTGTTCTATTCTAATTTTCTCATCCACTCCAAAACACCAGATGCCTCCAAGACGTGACCCCGGTCTCAACTTTCTGCCGGAGCTCACCCAGCTGATCCAGCAGCAGAATGCCCTCATGCAGATGTTCATCCAGAACCAGAACAACAACAACAACAACAATCCACCGCCACCACCCCCTGTTGACAACTTGACCCGCTTCCTAAGGCTGAATCCGCCAGTGTTCTCTAGCAGCACTGAGCCGATTGTGGCCGATGATTGGCTCCGCAAGGTCGGAAGGAGTTAGCCATCGCTGGATGCACAGATCACGAGAAGGTGCGCTTTGCCGCACATCGACTTGATGGACCTGCAGCCTCTTGGTGGGAGAACTACACCGCCACTTATCCCATCGCCACCATCACGTGGGATCAGTTCCAGAGGCTTTCCGCACCGCTCATGTTTCAGTTGGAGCCATGAGTGCGAAGAAGCGTGAGTTCCGCAACTTACGCCAGGGAACCGTCTTGTGGGGCAAGACGTGGATGAGTTCAGCAAGTTAGCTCGCTATGCCCCGGATGATTTGGCCACGAGATGCATAAAGCAGGAAAAGTTTCTCGAGGACTCAATGACGAGCTGGGTATGCAGCTTATGGTGGCTACCTTCAACAACTACCGTGAGCTGGTAGACAAGGCCACCATACTTGAAGGCAAGCAGCAGCAGATTGATAGCCATAGCGGAAGTATGGCCGGGGAAGTACAACTCGGGAGCTCAGCGAAGCCCGTTATGCCCCATACTGGAGGGCATACCCATCATAACCATGGAGGACATAACCATGGAGGAAATGGGAACAACCGCAACCGGGACAACAAGTCGAGGCAATGGAAGCGGCAATGGAAACGGCAATGGCAACCAGCATCGTCCTGCCCCGGCTCAGAAAGATCTGAGTCACATCACCTGCTTCAAGTGCCAGAAAACAGGGCACTATGCCACCGACTGCCCGGAGGCCAAGCAGAGGAATGGAAACGGCAATGGAAGCTTAGCAAAGAAGCCCAACCCTTTTCCTCGTGCTCAGGTGAACCACATTGACGTGGAGGACGTCTATGATCAGCCAAACACTGTGGTTGGTAAGTTTTTATTAAATTCACATCCAGTATTGGTACTCTTTGATTCTGGTGCCACGCATTCATTCATATCAAGGGTAGTTGTGGAAAAGTACGGGTTGCCCACTAGAACCCTTAGAAGCCCTCTTCACGTCAGTTCCGCAGGAGGAGAAATGATGGCAGGCTTAGGCTGTCATGCAGCCCTCAACATCGGGAACCATAAATTTCCCGCAGACCTCATAGTATTGGAAACCCAGACCTTGGATATAATCCTAGGCATGGATTGGTTGACGAAGTTTGAAGGAAACATAGATCGTGCCCGCAGAAGTCGATTCTGCTCACCACCGGAGCAGAAGAGGATCAAGTATGTATCGGGCGTATCCCGATGAAGAATCAGTGCATTCCCTCACGGGAGTTGTTCGGGAGGAAGTGCCGATGGTGCAAGATTTTCCGATGTGTTTCGGAGGAATTACCAAGAATGCCACCGGACGAGACATTGAATTTCTGATTGAGTTATTGCGGCACAGCCCCAATATCCAAGAGACCCTATCGGATGCCCCGAGCGATTTAAAAGAGATCAAGAATCAAATTAATGAGCTATTGGAGAAAGGATATATTCGTGAAGCTCGTCACCTTGGGGAGCCCAGTTCTTTTGGTAGAGAAGAAGGATGGAACCACGAGGATGGTCGTGGATTATCGTTCGTTGAGCAGCGTGACCATCAAGAACAAGTACCCTCTGCTGATGATTAATGACTTATTTGATCAGCTAGTTGGAGCCAAGGTGTTCTCCAAGATCGATCTTGATCAGGTATCATCGATTGAAGATCCGTGAAAAGGATATACCCAAAACAGCATTTACCACGGTATGGTTTATATGAGTATACCGTCATGTCATTCGGATTGACTAATGCCCTGCATACTTCATGAATTTGATGAAGAAGGTATTTATGGAATATCTGGACAAGTTTGTCGTGGTGTTCATCGATGATATACTGATTTTCTCCAAGAGCGAGGAAGAGCATAAGGAACATTTGCGTCTAGTTCTGGAGAAACTCCGAGAACATCGGTTGTATGCCAAGTACAGCAAATGTGAATTTTGGCTGAAGGAAGTCGGATTCCTCGGACATGTTATTTCAGGAGAAGGAATAGCAGATTGACCCGCCAAGGTTGTATCATCACCGATTAGCGATCGCCCACCTCGATCAAGGAGATCAGCAGTTTTCTCGAACTCGCAGGATATTATCGGAGGTTTATTGAGAATTTCTCGAAGATTGCGAAGCCCATGACTGAGCTGTTGAAGAAGGATGCCAAGTACATTTGGACCGAGGATTGTGAAGCCGTTTCAGGAATTGAAGAAACGTTTGGTTACAGCCCAAGATTGATTTTGCGGACATACACAAGGATTACGGTATATTGTGGCGCTTCTTATGCGGGACTCGGAGGAGTACTCATGCAGGAAGGAAAAGTTGTAGCTTATACCTCCAGACAGCTACGACCACACGAGATGAATTATGCCACACATGATTTGGAGTTTGCAGCAGTGGTGCATGCACTCAAGACCTGGAGACATTTCCTTATCGGAAACCGTTGTGATGTTTACACAGATCATAAGAGCTTGAAATATATTTTCACGCAGAAAGAATTGAACCTCAGGCAGAGGAGATGGCTAGAGTTAATCAAGGACTATGATATGAAATTGCATTACCACCCAGGAAAGGCTAATGTCGTCGCAGATGCTTTGAGCCATAAGAGTTATGTGAATACTCTTATAGCGGAGGATTACCCAGAGTTAGTCGATGACCTCGAGATCTTGATTGGAGATAGTTCGAGAGGATATGTTGCAACTCTGGAAGTTCAGTCCACTTTGGCGAAAGGATTCGTGAAGCCCGAAGTCGGACAAGGAAATTGATGAGATAAAGAAAAGATGAATGAAGGAAAAGCTAAAGGATTTCGTAAGGATGAATACGGAGCTATATGGTTCGAGGATCGTATTTATGTACCCAATGATCCCGAACTCAGGAAGCTAATTCTTGAGGAGGCTCATGATTCACCGTACTCGATTCACCCGGTAACACCAAGGCGTATCTGGATTTGAAGGAAAGTTTACGGTGGGCGGTATGAAGAAGGATATTGCCGAGTACGTAGCAAGATGTCGATGTTTGCCAACGAGTAAAGGCGGAACATAAGAAGCCAGTAGGGTTACTTCAACCTTTGCCGATTCGAGTGGAAATGGGAAAAACTTGGAATGGATTTTATCACAGGATTACCGGGACCCGTTCAGGTTATGATTCCATCTGGGTAGTGGTTGATCGATTGACCAAGGTAGCTCATTTCATTCCCGTGAAGACTACCTATACCAGTGCTAAGTTAGCCAAGATATACATGACCAGGATCGTATGTCTGCATGGAGTTCCCAGGAGTATCGTGTCAGATAGAGGAACCCAATTTACCTCAAAGTTTTGGAATCAGTTGCATGAAACTTTGGGTACGAGGCTGGAGTTCAGCACAGCTTTTCACCCGCAGACAGACGGACAGACCGAGAGAGTCAACCAGATCTTGGTGGACATGTTGAGAGCTTGTGCGCTAGACTATGGATCTAGCTGGGATGATAATTTGCCCTACGCGGAGTTCTCATACAATAACAGTTATCAGACCAGTCTGAAGATGGCCCCTTTCGAAGCTCTATACGGAAGGAGGTGCAAAACACCATTGCTGTGAGATGGTGTTGGAGATCGAACACTTTTCGGTTCCGATCTTATCAGAGATTCCGAAGAGAAAGTCAAACTGATTCGAGATAGACTAAAGGTAGCTCAGTCGAGACAGAAGAGTTATGCCGACAGTAAACGCAAGGAAGTAACTTACGAAGCGGGAGATCGTGCATATCTTCGTGTGTCCCCACTTCGTGGAATCAAGAGGTTCGGTGTTAAAGGAAAGTTAGCACCCCGATTCATTGGCCCCTACAAAATCCTCGAACGTCGAGGAGAAGTTGCTTACAAGTTGGAATTGCTAGAAGGATTGTCCGGAGTCCATGATGTCTTCCATGTTTCCCATCTGAAGAAATGCCATGCCGACATGGCCGATATTCCGTTGAGAGACACAGTGCCCCTAGAGGCCATACAGCTCGACAGTGATCGACTTATAAGGAGAAACCGTCCGAATTCTCGAGACTGCGAACAGAGTCACCCGCAGCAAGATCATCAAGTTTTGCAAGGTGCTGTGGAGACATCATTCCGAGGAGGAAGCCACCTGGGAGCGAGAAGAAGACCTCCGCCGAGACCACGCGCACCTATTTGCTAGCCAACCCGAATCTCGAGGGCGAGATTCATCTTAAGGTGGGTAGGTTTGTAACATCCCAAATTTCCTATTTGGAATGTTTTACAATTATAGCTAAGCATCTATGCATATTGTTTGAATTTGAGTGGCATTTGAAGTTTCAGAAGTTTTTGGAGTTGTTGGAATTTAAATTCAACTTGGCATTTGAAAATTATTGCAAAAACAATGCGACAAATACTTGAGATAAATTATGAGAGGAGTAAACATGACACTCCAAATATGTGGAAGAAAACATTGCCAAAAGTTTGAATTCAAATTTGAATTTTATTTGGGATTTTAGAAAATGATTTTTTATAAAGTTTGAGTTTTGCCCCTGGAAAAATGTTCAAATTATAGGGAATATTCCCCTGATCATTTTGATATATATATGTCCTATATAAAATATTTATATTTAATATATTTTTATCTCTCTCTCAAAATTCAAAAAAATAAAAGGAAAAAGGACCCAGGCGGCAGCCAGGCCAACCGGCCCAGCCAGCGCCGAGGCACCCACCAGGCGGCCCACCCACAGCCGCAGCCCAGCGCCTGAGCCGGCCCACGCCCGAGCCGACCGAGCCCCCCGCGCCGAACCCCTTCCGCTCGGTCACCCGACCGAACGCCCCCTCCCCTCTCCCGCTGACGGGTGGACCCCGCCACCTTCTTCCTCCCCACGCCAACAAGAACCGCCGCCCGCTCGCGGAATCCCAGGATCCGGATCCTCCCGATCCCTCGCCCGACCTGCCCCTCCTCCAAGTCGGTGCCCCCCTATAAATACCCCCCCTCGCCCCGTTCCCCCCTCGCCCCCTCGCCCGACCCCTCCCTCTCGCCGCAATCGCTCGCCGGAGCACCCGAGCCGCCGCTGCGCCATTGCCACCGCACCGGTCGTCCCCGACCACCCCGAGCTCCATCGACTCGACCCCCGAGTTCCCCTTGCTCCGCCGCACCCGCCGGAGGCCTCCGCCGCCGCCCCCGACCACCGGAGACCCCCGCACCGTCGCCGCCCGAGCCGCCGTCGCCGTCGACCCTGCGGTAAGTCCCCGGAGATACCCCCACCGTCCGATCTAAACGAACGCGCTAGATTAGATCCCGAAGGGGTACGTTTTTATTTAGGGTTTAGTTTTATGAACCGGTTAAGTTACGGTTTAGTTGGTTTTTATTAGGTTTAGTTAGACCGGCCGACACGGTTATTTTCTGTTAAACCACGGGCGCGTTTTAGTTAAATTACGCCGATGCGTTAGATAGGCCCATTAGCGCCCGATTTTTCTTTTAATTTTATTTTCGTTTCTGTTTTTAACAGAATAGTTTCAGTTTTGTAAAACCCATATCTTTTAGTCTACTTAATATTTTGAAGTGATTCTTTTTTTGTTGGTTTAAAAATTTGTTGTAGTTTCCGTAGGAAATATGTTTAGACATGTTAAAATTATTCAAAATTGTTTTATTTTAGATTTAGACAGATTAGTAATTCTGCTATAAAGTGAGTTAGATTTATTTTATTTTAGTGATTCTTTTTGTCACTACTTTGTTTTGACCTTACCTAACCGTAGGAATTTATTTGGGCATTTTAGATCTAATAAAAAAATAGTTTTAATCAGAATCATGATATTCCTACTTATTTAACTAGCTACTGTTGTAACGCCCCGGACACACCCGCCGGTGGTCGTTACTCCTGGCGGGATCTAGACTGGCCCCACAGATCAATACTAGTCTTTTCAGCGCACTTTGTCCTCACTCGTGCGCACCCGGAGCAACTTCGATCGGTCACCCATCGACACTACTCCAAGCTGAGCACGCTTAACTTTGGAGTTACGTCCGAATGGGCTCCGGAAAAGAAGGAATTCCTTATTGATATGAGTAGTCTATCATCCCTAATAAGCCAGGCTATCACATACACCCCCACTCGGAGGAACCGGCGTCCTCGTCGAGCCACAGAACGTTCCTCTTGGCACAAGCGTCGTGCTTCGATGCAGTACATGTGCCATGTCGGTGCCCTGACGGGTCACAAGCGTCATGAACAACATGACCACGCACCTGTCCGCAACTATCCGTAACCGCGAGGGTCGGCTCGATACCAACTTGTAACGCCCGGACACACCCGCCGGTGGTCGTTACTCTGGCGGGATCTAGACTGGCCCCACAGATCAATACTAGTCTTTTCAGCGCACTTTGTCCTCACTGCGCGCACCGGGAGCAACTTCGGTCGGTCACCCATCGACACTACTCCAAGCTGAGCACGCTTAACTTTGGAGTTCTGTCCGAATGGGCTCCCGGAAAAGAAGGAATTCCTTATTGATATGAGTAGTCTATCATCCCTAATAAGCCAGGCTATCACAACTGTTTTCCTATTGTTTCATATAGCAAATAATTTTATTTCTCTTATGTGATAGTTTATTTTAGGTTAGTTTCTGTAACTTTAGATCAGGAACTTTTAATTATAATAAATAGAATTTTTATTTTATTTTTACTTGCTAGGCTTGTTATAGGCATAGTAGGAGTTATAAAATAGCTTTTGATGTGATTCTTTTTGCTCCTAGTTGCATTATGTTTTTTTTTGTTAGGTAGCAAAAACCCATGCTTAGGTTCTGTTAAGAAAAATTTTGTGGTGCAACACTATTTTTTTGGTTGTGTTTGATGTGGTGAAAACATTGAATTGGATTTCTTCGAGTTTTCCTTGGGTTTTGATTCAATTGTTTCATGTGTTATGTTAGTATGTTGTTATCTTAAGTGATCATATGTTGTATGCTTATTATGATTGTGGTTTGCCTCGGTAGAATTTCCGGAGTGCGAAGCTTGCTACCACGAGTCCCTAGCTTTTGAAGATCGTCAGCAAGGCAAGTCATTGATCATGTTTCTTTACAATACCTACGATTTTATTGCATTAGAAATTATACCTCCCCACCATGCATGCAGTAGGTGAATTTGAAGTTATGTTCTTGAGTAGTATCATGAGGTAGGATGAACCCAATTCCCCTTATTACTATTGCCCGGGACGAAGCAGTTTATTTTGCTATGCTCGTAGACGGGGTTGGTTGAGTGAATCATAAGGGAGATGTGAGAGTCAAGATGATGACAACCCCATGACTTCAAGCAACAAGATGGACTTCAAAATTCACTCTTTGGGTGGAGGGCGGTTGACGGGCACCTGGAGAACCCAGTGGTTGGCGGGATGCATGGAGAAGCGCCATGACATCTTGCGGAAAGCTTCACCCAGCCACGAAGAGGCGGATGTATACCCCATTGACGGAAGCTTACGTGCAGCCGCAAGCCATTATGGGCTCGGCTTGGTCAACCCTAGTTGTGACTCTGGCGGACGGTACTACGAGATGTAGAAGAGCGGTAGGATTGGATGGGTACGGCGGTGGCGGAGGAACTCTTGGAAGACCCTGTTTGTTCGTCCGTCTTCAAACACCATGAAGTGCGAAGACTTAAAAGGAGGGAATGATTCTTGCGGGTAAAGTGCACAAACCTCTGCAGAGTGAAGATCTAATCGGTTAGCCGTGTCCCCGGTTACGGACAATTTGAGCCTCTGGAACTTGGAAGTATTTCGGATATCTCAACACTGAAATTAATAAATTAATTGAGGGGATTATTTAATAATTTGGGAATGAGACATTGGTTGGCGGAACCATATCAATAACTACCAACAATTTTGTAGTATTTGCAAGCAAGTCCTTATTGTAGGGAAAAACTGGCTTTTCGCAAAATAATGAAACTTAGAGCCCCACAGCCAAATTGCATATAGTGTTAGTAATTTTTATTGTTATTCTCTCTTCATGACTTGCCAGCATATTCAAAATGCTGACCTACACGGCTGCAACGTCTTATGTTGCAGAGGAGTATTCCGATCAGGAGTGAGGCTACGATCCGCTTGGCGAGTACCCTTTGAGTCGGATGGACTCGCTATTCTTCTACGCTTCGCAGCTTATTTAGTTTATTTCTCATGAGTTGGCCTTCGCCGAATTTATTCTATTGTAATAAAGACTCGATATGAGAATCGTGTAATAAATTCAGGTGTGATTGAACTTTGATTATTTCATCAATGTACTGTGTGTGCCAGCATGATTTTGGGATGGTACAGACACAGAGACTTGACCGATTTTGGGTCGGGTCGCTACATTGCGGCGGTGGAATTAGGTTTTCGTGGTACGTAGGTATATATAGGAAGAAGAAGTAGGTCAGTGGAGCCACGAGGGGCCCATGAGGGTGGAGGGCGCGCCCAGGGGGTAGGCGCGCCCCCTGCCTCGTGGCTTCCTCGTTGGTTGCTTGACGTCCACTCGAAGTCCTCTGGATCACGTTTGTTCCAAAATCACGCTCCCGAAGGTTTCATTCCGTTTAGACTCTATTTGATATTATTTTTCTGCGAAACACTGAAATAGGCAAAAAAAACAGCAATTTGGGTTGGGCCTCCGGTTAATAGGTTAGTCCCAAAAATAATATAAAAGTGTATAATAAAGCCCATTGAATATCCAAAATAGATAATATAATAGCATGGAACAATCAAAAATTATAGATACATTGGAGACGTATCACCCTCCCCCTACCAAAAGCCACATTTCCCCTCTTTCCACCTTCCTTTCCAAGTTGATACCTTCACTCCTTGCTTGTAGCACCGCCTCCTCGTCGCGACCCTCCTTCAAGCTGCTCGGCCTCCTCTATCCAGGCAGGTAATCCACACCCAAACCCCATCCTCCTCCTCCTTCCACATCCCACATGCCCCGACCACCGGCGGGAGCGTGAGACCTTCCACCCAAATCACCGACCCCTCCACCAAATAAGCACCGGCCTAAGCCATGCTACACGCAGTATAGCCAGGACCTCAAGGAACATTTGGCAGCGGAGAAGCAAATCGCGGCCACACGCGCGGATAAGGTCGCGATGGCTGCCATTCGTGCTAACCCCCAGATCTTGAAGGAGCACCTTGCCATTTGCTAGCTACGCTTGTTAAGCATGCTCGGTTTACCCGTTGCGTGTCCTGCTCCTTCCTTTCCTTCACAAATTCTAGTGAATTGTGCTATCTAATTTTACCATGCAATCTGTTGCTCTAGTGTATATGTTCTATATGTCGTGCAGTGCGGTGTTCACTTATTAACTATTTTGTTAATTAGTTGTCGTCTTCAGTTAACTATTTGGTTCAATTCTGCAAATGTGATGTTCAATTCTTTAGGCTGCAATTTTGTATTGTCTTCCGTGTGAGAAATAAATCGAATTTATCTTTACAAAATTGTGGGTGCATTTTTTTATTGTATACCATGTGAGGAATAAATTGAATTTGGCTGTAGTAAATACATGAGAAACAAATACAATTGCTACAATTGGATGTTGTTAACTGTTTGGTTAACTGTATGATCTTCTATTAGGAGTATGTTATATTGTTCAATGTGGTGCTCAGTTAATGTTTGGTTCATTTGTTGTGGTGTTTAATTAACTGCTTGGTTCAATTATGCAATACAATGTCCAATTATCGTGGGTAGAATTTTGTATTGTTGTGCATGTGAGAAATAAATCGAATTTGGCTGCACTTAATACATGAGAAACATATGCAAGTGTTATATTTCCTAGTTCTTAATCATGCTTGGTTTCGGTAAATGGGTTTTCTGTGTAGCTTGAATTAATCTGATGAATCTGCAATGTGCTTATTTTTTACCAACATATTTTATTGATAGCATGCGAACCCTTACTTAACCTGATGACTAACTACATTATATGTGTTGCAGGGAAACAATGGGAAGCACTGAGGTTTACAATCGAGGTTAGCACGTACATGGTCCGTTGTCTAATAGCACATTATTATGCAATTGCAGGAACCATTATAATATTTAGGTTTTTAACAATTTGGTCTTGCACATGTAGGTCCTGCTGTCAGAGGTTTTGACCCATTGTTCGACCATTTTTCCATATGGGGAAATGTGTTGTCCATGAATATCAATCAAATAAAGAAACTCAGAAAGATTGTTAGGATAAAGAAATTAGCGACAAAAAACGACAAGGTCTTTGTCTGCACAATGAAGAAGACATCAGTTCACTACAAGATGGTATGCTAACTATTGTACCTTGCCTTTTTTTATTCCTTTGCCCCATTTTCAATATAGAGAAGATATTTATGCATATCCTTGTTTTCAGGCCTTTCCAAATAAGTTCACTGATGATTACCTCTCAAACCACCTCTATGGTCAGGAGGCGAGGAAGGTTTTCATACAACACCCACAGTTCAATATTTAAGTGTTCCTAAAGAGGACGAAGGATGAACAGTCAATCATCCACAGGCACTGGCCTAAAGTTGCAAAGACCTTCAACTTGAATGAAGGATCAATATTCGCCTTCCGCTTCAGAAGTTTTCCAGATGAGATGCATCTGTCTATATACCGTCTATGATGCTAATTTCGAAAGGTTCTAGATGTTGCATGTGAAATTTACTATTGGTGCAGTTGTGTAATGGGGTAGCTGAGTGCTGAAGCTATATCATGTTGTACTCTGATGTATTTCAGTTATGAAATTCTTCTTCCTTAATATGGAAATGAAATATATTGTGTGCTAAATACGAAATGTCAATTAGATTAATAAATGGATTATGAATAATCGGATAATTAGCCTGCTAATGACGAATTTGCCTGCTAATTGGGTTTTTCTATTGCAAATGGTTGTTGAAATAATACCGTGGGCGATGACCTCAGGCAACGCACACAGTTTCTAGGAATAACCCGTGTTGGATCAATCAACAATCACACACGACTTTCTCTTGAAAACTGTTTGTGTTAGGCCACCTTGCGCAAACGTTTACCACATAAAAACTGTGAGTGATGGACAACCTTTGCCACACAGTTTCTTCTACAGACCGTGTGTGAGACATTCAATAACACAAACAATTTAACAGGAAAAGTTGTGTGTGATGCACCTATGAACGGAAATGTTTTCCTTGGAGCCACTGTGTGGGATGCGCATACGAATGGAAACGTTTAGTGGGGACTAACTGTGTGGGATGTACTTGCGACAGGAAACAATTTCGCCGTATAATTGTATTTTTTAGCTCTACTATACCTATTTCTGTATTTGAGCGCTCGCCGGTCGCACACGACCTCATTTTGCCGAACCTATGTACCAGGAGGGCATATCCCCGACGGTTTCCGGGTCGTGTGGGAAGGACCCCCTATCGCCCACACTCACCTGGAGACGGTTCCGAATGCCATCGCGGAAAGGGGTAAAAACTGTTTGTTTAGGACCGATGCGCACCAGTGTAAACTAATATAAGAGCGTTTAGGTCACTATTTTAGTAATCTAAACGCTCTTATATTAGTTTACAGAGGGAGCTAGTACTACTCTATGATACTATATATGCACTATGAAGGTACGTACGTAGTATCATGCACTGGTATCATATGCATCATACCATAGATATAGTATATGATACTCCCCACTATATAAGGATGGCCATAGTGGTGGTATCACAGCTGACGATGTCATGCACTTGGAAATAGCAAGTATGCTGATGTGGCAAAGAATTAAATATATATAAAGAGGGTTAGAGTAACATATAGGTATATACCGTATCATGTTAAATGCGATGCTAATTCTTGTCATGCATGGCAATAAATATGATCTATATATGATACTATACTCTATGTATTATACTATGCACTATAATTAATTAAAGGTAGTATCATACACTAGTATCATACACTAGTATAATACATAAAGTATAGTATCATATATAGATCATATTTATTGCCATGCATGACACAAATTAGCATCGCATTTAACATGATACGGTATCTACCTATATGTTTGAATTCTTACCATGGAAAAAATTGGAGGCGAAACGATGAACTCATGTTTTCATTTGAACAAAAATATGATGTTAGGTAATGTAAATGTTTTCAAAGATCACACGGTTCGCTCACGAAAGCCGTGTGTCCACTAAACCGTGGCTGATGCACTCCCCCCACCCCTCTGCCACGCGCGTGATCCGATTCGTGTGTTCTGATTGGCCAGAACCCAAACCCCGTGGATCGTGCGTCTGCATCGTTGGATTCTCCTTGATCAAACGGCGATCCTCATCCCTTTCAACAACACATGTACATGTTTTCAAATAGCCCCTCCCAAAAAATGTTTTCAAATAGCACACGGTTCACACATGAAAGCCGTGTGCCTACCAAACCGTGGCCGATGCCCCCCTGCTGCGCGCGCGATCTGAGTCGTGCATTCTGATTGGCTAGAACCCAACCCCCACGGATCGTACGTATGCACCGTTGGATGCTCCCAGATCGAACGACAATCCTGATCCCTTTCGACAGGATATGAAGTTCGGCTAGGAATTGATTTATATGCCAACAAGCATGGTAAATGCCAAAAAATGTCTTACATATAGCACACGAGACCTGAAATGCGCCAGCAAATCAAATCCGTGGTAAAATTGTGATTTGTTTACGTGGGAAAAATTTAGAGGGGAAACGATGAACTCATGTCTTCATTTCAAAATTAGTACGTCTTCATTTCAAACGAAATTATTCTGTTTGTTCACACGAGCGCTTAGAGGCAGCCGTTTGCATAGGCCTTTCCACACACATGGTGACAGGGGATATTTTCACCCTTTTCACCTAGGCCGCCAACACCCGGAGTCCCAAACACCCCCACCGTCCGCCCGCGTTTCACTCAACTAGTCCACCCAATCTCCTTCGCCAGCTCCCCCCTCCCCCAGATCCACAGCAAAACCCTTTCCGGCGCCGCCGTGCTCACCCCGGCCGTGTGCCCGCTCTTCGGCGTCAAGCCTACCCCCACTGTTGTTCCCAACACGCGGCAGCCCGCGCCTCGCCGTCTTCGTTTGCTCGCCAGCCACCCTCGAGCATATCGATGCAGTAACCCTCGCCTCTCCTGTGGCCTGGCCGGGTTTTGCATTAAGAAGCCTATTAGTTACTACTCTCCATCACGGTGAGGCATATTTCCTTGCAATCCCTCTTCCAATTTCGTTCAGTATGTTCCCAAATTGGCTATAAAATAATGGAGAGCGTATATATGTTCATTATCTACCTTCCTTACTACATATAAGTTGTATTTGTTCCAATAAGTTACTGCCTATTTACCGATCGCGGGCGCCCGAGTCACACAAACTTAACAAATTAGCCGTACATTTTCTAAATTATTGCATGGCATGTTTAGAAAGGTTGATACCAAGTTGTTAGTTTTATGCTTATCCTCCTTTCCTGAGTTCCGCATGTGTTCTCTGTAGATGCCGAGTAGTAGCGACATCACTCATTCAAGCCATGTATCTTCATCTGATTCGGACAACCCTAGGTCTTCAGCAGATTGTGAGGGATCAAATAGTCTTGAATGGGATAGAGCTGCAGCAATTACCCTTCCGGTCAGGACATGGAGGAACGCTCCAAGGAAGCCCACACACCAGCCTAAAGGTGTATATGAAGTAACCGAGATTGATTTAATGTCCCGGGCTCCAACTAAACCAGATAAAGCACGCATGAGGTTTAGGAGTGTGTGTGGATTTGTTGGCAGGGCAAGACTCAACATTAATCTGTCGGGGTTTTAGAAGGCTGACACAGAAACACGACGAAGGATAGTCCGGGAGATCATGGATCACTTCAACGTTCCAGAGCAGTGGAGAATGCAGGTGGAACACGCAGCACTGAAGAAGGCTAGGGATGCTTGGAGAAACTAGAAGCACGTGCTGTACAAGAAGTACTTGAGTGAAGGCAAGGACCCAATCCCCGCATACCCCCAAATTACAAAGGCAGATTGGGCAGAATTCAAAAGGGTCAGGGCAACTACAGAGTTTGCTGAGAAGAGTTTCAAGCAATCAGAACTTCAGAAGAAGAACATACACCCCCACCGTATGGGTGTGGCAGGATACTACGGCATGAAACTGATATGGGAACAGGAGCACAAAGAAGCAGTAGCGGCGGGTGGGAATCCGGCCTTTAGTGAAATCAGGGGTGAGCGCGCCAGAGACTACTTACGGGCACGTGCAAAGAAGCGTGATGACAGAACTTATTACTTTGAAAATACACGTGACGCCAAACTGTATGAAGTGATGTTAGAGGCTTCCAAGATCCCTGGAAGGTTCTACAGGAACTCAGGGCCATGTGACATTCTGTCCATTGCTCTGGATACAAAAGAGCCACCTGGCCGTGCAAGGGGTATAGGTGTTAATGTCCCGCATAAGAGGGCTTTCACATTCAGCAAAGAATAGAGGCTCAGCATGAAAAAAGCGAGGAGTGAAATGAAGCAGAGTGCATTGTATGAAAGGTTGAAGAAGGAGATTTATCGGGCTGTTCGAAAGTATGTTGAGGAGTCAATGATGATGCAGAAGACTCTAACACTGACAGATAGCCAGCAGATGGGAGAGGAGGCGAGCATGGAGGATGATGCTTATTGCGCGACAACACTGCACAAGAATAGCTGTGCATCAGCGGACCCCAGCGACACTGAGACTGCAGCTGCTCGCGATGATGCTATATCTGGTCTATCTGGAATGAAAGACAGACTGAAGGGCGTGCTTACACATTATGAAGGTACATTAAAATGTGCAACGGCCTGGGTTTGCCCACCCTTCTTGGAACAAGGCCTCTTCTTGGACAATGTGCCATTGAAGCCGGGCTGTGAAGTGCTACGTGACTAAAGTAAAGCCTGGATTCAATGAATTTGCACTAAAGAATGTCCTAGGAGACTTCAATGAGCAAAGGACCTTGGGGGAAACACTGTTACATCACATCCAGTGGCCACGAAAGGAAATAGAGTTCATCGATGAGATTCCTGAAGCCCCTCCAAGAGAAACCACTGTCGCCCCTCAAACGGTGACGCTCGCCTTGCCACAGGAGCTCTCGCGAGCTGATGCATCAACCTGTGATCAACTGGCCCGACTTTGTGGCGTACATGTCATGTCATCCTCCACCACAAAGCAGCCAGTGGCAAGGCCTACAACTGCTGATGATGCACCACCTTTTCACATGCCGCCCGCTGAAGCAGCGGGGGGAGACCCAGCTGCAACACAAGCTCAGCAGACCAACCTGGTGGAGCAGATCGCTAAGCGATCGATGCTTGAACGGCTCTGCTAAGCGATCAGAGGTCCGAACCGACTGCTCATCAGTCCGTCGGTCCGCAGGCCCATCATCAGCATACCAATGCGTCAGCACTTCCTGCTCAGCAAACCAACGCGTTGGCACGTGATACGTCCATTTTGCATCATGCTTTTATATCGATATTTATTGCATTCTGGGTTGTTATTACACATTATGTCACAATACTTATGCCTATTCTCTCTTATTTTACAAGGTTTACATAAGGAGGGAGAATGCCGGCAGCTGGAATTCTGGGCTGGAAAAGGAGCAAATATTAGAGACCTATTCTGCACAACTCCAAAAGTCCTGAAACTCCACGAAAGTTATTTTTGGAAATAATAAAAAATACTAGAAGAAGAATCTATGTCGGGGGCCTCCACTGTCCACGAGGTGGGGCGCGCCTACCCCAGGGCGCCCCGCCTCGTGGGCCCCTGTTGGCCCTCCGGTGCCCATCTTACGCTATATGAAGTCTTTAAATCGAAGAAAAATAATAAGCAAGCTTTGGGACGAGACTCGCCGCCACGAGGCGGAACCTTGGCGGAACCAATCTAGGGCTCCGCAAAGCTGTTCTGCTGGGACACTTCCCTCCGGGAGGGGGAAATCATCGCCATCGTCATCACCAACACTCCTCTCATCGGGAGAGGGCAATCTCCATCAACATCTTCACCAGCACCATCTCCTCTCAAACCCTAGTTCATCTCTTGTCTCCAAGTCTGGGATTGGTACCTGTAGGTGGCTAGTAGTGTTGATTACTCCTTGTAGTTGATGCTAGTTGGTTTATTTGGTGGAAGATCATATGTTCAGATCCTATATGCATATTAATACTCCTCTGATTATGAACATGAATATGCTTTGTGAGTAGTTATGTTTGTTCCTGAGGACATGGGATAAGTCTTGTATTAGTAGTCATGTGAATTTGGTATTCGTTCGATATTTTGATGAGATGTATGTTGTCTATCCTCTAGTGGTGTTATGTGAACGTCAATTACATGACACTTCAGCATTATTTGGGCCTAGAGGAAGGCATTGGGAAGTAATAAGTAGATGATGGGTTGCTAGAGTGACAGAAGCTTAAACCCTAGTTTATGTGTTGCTTCGTAAGGGGCTGATTTGGATCCATCTGTTTCATGCTATGGTTAGGTTTACCTTAATACTTTTGTTATAGTTGCGGATGCTTGCAATAGAGGTTAATCATAAGTGGGATGCTTGTCCAAGTAAGGACATCACCCAAGCACCGGTCCACCCACATATCAAATTATCAAAGTACCGAACGCGAATCATATGAACGTGATGAAAACTAGCTTGACGGTAATTCCCATGTGTCCTCGGGAGCGCTTTTCTCTATATAAGAGTTTAACCAGGCTTGTCCTTTACTACAAAAAGGATTGGGCCACCTTGCTGCACTTTATTTACTTTTCTTACTTGTTGCTCGTTTCAAATTATCCTATCACAAAACTATCTGTTACCTATTATTTCAGTGCTTGCAGAGAATACCTTGCTAAAAACCGCTTATCATTTCCTTCTGCTCATTGTTGGGTTCGACACTCTTACTTACCGAAAGGACTATGATAGATCCCCTATACTTGTGGGTCATCAGCACGGCCTCCTCAACACAACGACAAGTTGGCACCACCTGCGCAGAAACCCAACATAGCTTCAACGCATGGTCAGCAGTCCGATGCCTCTACTCCTATAGCCCATCAGTCCGTCACAGCAGCACAGCTAGCTCAGCGGTCCGGCATAGATATACCGTCTACTAAGCAGTCCAAGCTTCACCATCTGCTTGGCAGTCTACCTTGCAGGCAACCAGACGTTCTGCCAGAAATGCTTCAAGTACCAAGAAGGAAGTGGCCAAAAAGGCTACACCTAGGAGCACGAGGAAGCGCAGCGGGAGAGTGAAGAGGAAAGAGAATGATTGCCTCTTACTTAAAGCACTCATCGCCCAGAACCAAATTAACAGCAGCTTGTTCGAATCGGGGAGTAATATTATTTCTGATGCCATGGGTGATGAAGAAGTACGTTTTTTTCTTGCTAAAAGTAAAGCAGACATACTTGAAGCACGCAATTACGTCCATGGCCAGCCATTTCTTGTTGGCGAATACTTTGATGAGTGCAGCTCCAGTTGCCGCGAGTTACATGAATATTGCATGGATCAAATGTTAGAAGGTCATCATGCTTTGCTAGCCCACTACAACAGAGATCATTTCCGACACGATGCTAGTTCCATCAATGTGAGTTTTGAGGACTTACATCTCTTCTTCAACTTCAACGTGCTCAATGCCACTCTTGTTAGATGTGTGATTTTTTAAGTAGTTAACAAACTCTGATCAACTTCTTCATACAAGGTTGTAAATGATAAACAGCTAACTGCATTTTATTCCTCTCAGGGGATTGAACGCGCAGAGAATAAAAAGGGAGAGTGTGTATTTCATAGATCCTGCATTAGCAAATGGCACCGCATTAGATGGTAAGGACCTACGGGGCTGGCCGTTAACACGGTCGTCCGTATCTTTGAAAACACGTCCCATGCAGAATCATTTCTCTGGCCATATCATGAACGGTAAGTCAAGTAAACAACCACACATACACTGATTGTCTTTCAGATTTTGACATCATTCATAAGTTCATGGCTTTCTTAATATGTAGCAATCATTGGATATTGGTATTCATTGTTCCAAACAAGAACACAGTTTACTACATCGATTCTCTCACATAGTCAACAAACGCTCAGGATCTGACGCATGTTCAGCAATTCTTGGATAGGTATTGAATTTTATGATGTTGAAATTAATTTGCATTCATATCTGGTTCAATAATTGATGTTGTCAAAATTCATCATCATTTGCAGTGTGTTCGCATTATGGAAAACTAAACCAGGGAACCTGTCCAAGACGGAACAACCTCTGGAGCACGAGATCGTTTCTCCGTAACACACTGAAATCCGTTATTTTCAGAAAATTTATCCAACAGTCTGCAAATAACTTTCCTTACGCTAGTCAAATGTTCAAGCTTCAAAATAAACCTCTTTCTATCTTGTCCAGAGAAAAAATAATACATCTAACACCGGTTAGGTTGTTCCTAACAGGACAAATACATGACTAATTTTGTATAAAAAAATTTAGTGTCCTCAGCAAGAAGCAAGGATGAACCTTTGTGGATACTATGTTTGCAGACACATGATCTCCATCTACAAATCTGCTGATAGTTGTGACGATCCTTGTGAATTAGTACCAGTAAGTCTATCTTAATTAATATCTTCTACTCCACTCATATGGAACATCCGATCTTAAAAATATTTGTAGCTCATCTTAAAACCGAGGACCCCTGAACCGCTCCCGGCTGGTGAATTGCTGATGGTTCAGAGATTTATTAGCGACTTCTTCCTGGATCACTACATCAATCCCACTGGTGATAATGAAGATTTCAGCACACGTTCTCCTGAAACATTGAGTAAGAGTAAGCCGCTAAACATATAACGCATGGATCCATTGTTTTCTATCTGATGAGGTCTTCGTATTTCGTACACTATGATTAATTATGTAATGCATATATGTGTGGACAAATCATTGGAATTTAGCTACCATATGTTCAATTGCAATTGTTGCAAAATCTGATGAATGTTCTTCCTGTGGACACTATTTGTTCAATTGAATATTGTGGCGAATTTGCTTTTTGCGTGCCGATTCAAAACGGGATTTTTTTATTTGTTCAATTGAATATTGTGGCGAATTTGCTTTTTGCGTGCCAATTCAAAATGGGATATTTTTGTTTTAACCTGGCAATTGCTCCGCACATGGTTCAACTAAATGAGTGTGTGCGATCCACATCGGAAAGCATACGTCAATCGTAGCGGAACCGTCGATGATACACAGCAGATCGCAAACGATTTGCAGCGCTACTACGTGTGCGTAGGGTCTCCGGAACCGTTTGTGATATCGCGTTATCGCACACGAGAACTGGGAGTAAACCGTGCCCAATGCAAAATACAATCCCAGTCGTAATTTTTCAGGAACCATATGGGATCCCAAACGAAAAGCACACGTCACTCTTGCGGCAACCGTCGGTGTTACCTAACAAATCACAAACGGTCTGTAGCACTTGTATGTGTGCGAAGGGGCTCCTGAACCGTTTGTGATAAACATTATCGTAGACGGTAATTGTTGGCAAACGTGTGCTATGGAGTCTAGCATGGCAGACAGGTTAGACAGAAAACTCGTGTGCGATGGGGCACAAATCGCACACAGTTCATATGTTGGCCCGTGTGCCTTACATACTGTTTCCCAAACGGTTCGTTATGATAGACCGTATGGTTTCATGTGTCATTAGAAACGCTTAATCACCGATACCACACGTGTGAAAGAATTTAGTGTGTGCTGCATCGCACATGATTACATTTTGGAGTGCCTCTGGATCACTGTTCCATATCCCTGACGGTTTCTGGGTCGTGTGGGAAGGACACCCTATCGCACACACTCACTTGGCGACGGTTCCAAATGCCGTCGCGGAAAGGGGTTAAAAACCGTTTGTTTAGGACCGACGCACATCAGTGTTTGTCAACTTAGTCAACATAGAGTAGTGACTGTTGGATGTCCATCCAACGGCTGTCGTGCTTCTTCGATCTTTGATTTTCCTGCTCCAGCCGCCCAAACCAGCGCCGGCGGGACTGCCTGCTCCCTCGTCCCGTGGCCGGCTGTGCTGCCACCATGCCATCCCTCTACCCACCCGCACATCCTGTTATTTTCCGGCGACGTCAGGCTCACCCCGCAGCCTACTAGTCAGCCCTCATACTCCCCTCAGTGTGGGTATCCGCTGTTGTGGCTTCACCGGCTCCGGGTCATTCCCTACTTGGGCCTCGCCCTCGTCCATCGCGTTTGTGCTATCGGCGTGGCATGGTCAACATGGTCAACAAACAACAGCCATCGGAAGAGGGATGTAAGTGGAGAGGCTGACAATAGGGACCCACACAAGAAAGTGCCTCCTTATTACGCGAAAATAGTGGGGCTTCTCCAGGTCGTTCCAGTCTGGGGCCTCGCCGTCGTCCACCTCCCTGGTGCTCTCGGCGGCCTGGTCAACGTGGTCAACGAACAACATCCATCGGAAGAGGACTGTACGTGGAGAGGCTGACAGTTGGGTCCATGGCCGCACGCAAGGAAGAGCCTCCTTATTACGCGCAAAATAATGATTCCTCCACCTGACAGCTAGGACCCACTGGAAGGGCCTCTGTATTTCGTAAAAAACGTTCCTCCCACTGACAGCTCAGACCCACCAGCTATATCTTCGCACGCAAAGAAGTGCCTCCTTATTACGCAGAAAAAAATGAATACTCCCCTTCTAGCTGGGACCCACCATAGTGGGAGGCTGACTTGTGGGCCTACTAAGTTGACGCGGATGGAGGGCTTTGTCAACTTAGTCATTATGAACGATTCTAGCTCCAGTAACCGTACGATGTCCATCCTACGGCCAAAGTGCTTCTTCAACCTCTGGTTTTCTTGATCCAGCCGCCCAAGCGCCGGTCGTGCCGCCTGCTCCTGCCTCCCATGGCCGGCTCTGCTGCCGTGCAGGCCTGACCGCCCCACCCTACTCCAACCTCTGGCCAGGCCATCCCTCTACTCACCCACAACCCATGTTATTCTGCGGCGACGGCAGCCTCACACCGCAGCCGAACCAGTCAACCCTCGTACTCATCTCCGCATGGGCATCCACTACCGCATCTTCCCAGGCTCCGCGTCGTCCCCTTCCTAGGCCTCACCATCGTCCACCGCCTTGGTGCTCTCGGCGCGGCGTGGTCAATGTGGTCAAGGAACGACTTCCATCGAAAGAGTACTGTACGTGGAGAGGCTGACAGCTGGGTCCACGGCCGCAGCAAGGAAGTGCCTCCTTACTACGCGCAAAATAATGATTCCTCCACCTGACAGCAGGGACCCACCTAACGGGCCACCGTATTTCACGAAAAAAAACGTTTCCCCCTGACTGCTGTGACCCACCAGCTACATCTTCGCACGCAAGGAAGTGCGTCCATATTACGGGCAAAAAATATGATTCTCCCCCTGACAGCTGGTACCCACCAGCTATATATTCGCAGGCAAGGAAGTGCCTCCTTACCTCCTTGACAGCTGGGACCCACCCGGTCGAACCATATTATGCATGCAGTGTGACGTGCATGTACACACTGGTCGATCGGTCTGTCTGCAGGCTGCAGCGATGAACCGTGGCCGAGTAAGGAAGGGCATGTGTCGTATTAGAGGCGCGGACATAGCATGTCACGCAGTCCTGTCTATATATCGTGTACACGTACGTACATCCTGGGTGCAAGAAAGTAAATATGCCTACTCGCACATACGTACGACTAAGCTCGTGTACATGGAGAGGCACCGGAGAGCAGTGATGGCGTCCTGTTCGTCGGTAGCCAACCGGTTGGGCCGGAACGGAGAAACTGCGTCGTGTTGATCGAGAGGCAATGGAATGCGTCATGTTCATTGGGAGCCAACCAGCTTGGATGGAACAGCCAAAACGAGGCCTGTCATACCCTAGAAAGAAGGAAACGTGTTGGGGAACGTAGCAGAAATTCAAAATTTTCCTACGTGTCACCAAGATCTATCTAAGGAGAAACCATCAACGAGGGGAAGGAGAGTGCATCTACATACCCTTGTAGATCGCTAAGCGGAAGCGTTCAAGTGAACGGGGTTGAAGGAGTCGTACTCGTCGTGATCCAAATCACCGGAGATCCTAGTGCCGAACGGACGACACCTCCGCGTTCAACACACGTGCAGCCCGGTGACGTCTCTCATTCCTTGATCCAGCAAGGAGAGAGGGAGAGGTTGAGGAAGACTCCGTCCAGCAGCAGCACAACGGCATGGTGGTGATGGAGGAGCGAGGCAATCCTGCAGGGCTTTGCCAAGCACCGCGGGAGAGGAGGAGTACTTGGGAGAGGGGGAGGGCTGCGCCAGAAGTTGGGGTGCGGCTGCCCTCCCACCCCTCCACTATTTATAGGTGGGGGAGAGGGGGCCGCCCCCCTAGATCTCATCTAGGGTCGGGGGCGGCGGCTAAGGGGGGAGGAGTGCCTCCCAAGCCAAGTGGAGGCCCTCCCCCTTAGGGTTTCACCTCTCCCATGCGCATGGGCCTTAGGGGCCTGGTGCCCCTGGCCCATTAAGGCTAGGGCGCCCCCTTACAGCCCATGCTGCTGTATTGGACGTGGTGGAACATCTTCCGAACCTCCGGACCCCTCCGGAATCCTCCGGAACCTTCCGGAAGCTTCCCGGTACAATACTGGAAAAACCCGAACTTTTCCCGGAACCCGAACAACAACTTTCCATATATAAATCTTTACCTTCGGACCATTCCAGAACTCCTCGTGACGTCCAGGATCTCATTCGGGACTCCGAACAACATTCGGTAACCACATACAAACTCCCTTTATAACCCTAGCGTCATCGAACCTTAAGTGTGTAGACCCTACGGGTTCGGGAACCATCTTGAGACATGACCGAGGCGTTCTCCGGTCAATAACTAACAGCGGGTTACGGATACCCATGTTGGCTCCCACATGTTCCACAATGATCTCACGGATGAACCACGATGTCAAGGACTCAATCGATCCGTATACAATTCCCTTTGTCTACGGTATTGTACTTGCCGAGATTCGATCGTCGGTATACCGATACCTTGTTCAATCTCGTTACGGCAAGTCTCTTTACTCGTTCGTAACACATCATCCGTGATCAACCCCTTGGTCACATTGTGCACATTATGATGATGTCCTAAGGAGTGGGCCAGAGATACCTCTCCGTTTACGGAGTGACAAATCCAGTCTTGATTCGTGCCAACCCAAGAGACACTTTCGGAGATACCGTGGTGCACCTTTATAGCCACCCGATTCGTTGTGACGTTTGGTACACCCAAAGCATTTCTACGGTATCCGGAGTTGCACAATCTCATGGTCTAAGGAAAAGATACTTGAAATTAGAAAAGCTTTAGCATACGAACTAGACAATCTTTGTGCTAGGCTTAGGATTGGGTCTTGTCCATCACATCATTCTGCTAATGATGTGATCCCATTATCAACGACATCCAATGTCCATGGTCAGGAAACTGTAACCATCTGTTGATCAACGAGCTAGTCAACTAGAGGCTTACTAGGGACACGGTGTTGTCTATGTACCCACACATGTATCTGAGTTTCCTATCAATACAATTATAGCATGGATAATAAATGATTATCATGAACAAGGAAATATAATAATAACTAATTTATTATTGCCTCTAGGGCATATTTCCAACAGTCTCCCACTTGCACTAGAGTCAATAATCTAGTTCACATCGCCATGTGATTAACACTCACAGGTCACATTGCCATGTGACCAACATCCAAAGAGTTTACTAGAATCAATAATCTAGTTCACATCACTATGTGATTAACACTCATTGAGTTCTGGTTTTGATCATGTTTATGCTTGTGAGAGAGGTTGTAGTCAGCGGTCTGCAATATTCAGATCCCTATGTATTTCGCAAAACTTTATGTCATATCGTAGATGCTGCTACCACGTTCCACTTGGAGCTATTCCAAATTGTTGCTCCATTATCGTATCCGGTATCTCTACTCGAGCTATCCGGATAGGTGTTAACTTGCATCGACGCAACTCTTTCGTCGAACTCTTTCTCACCTCCATAACAGAAACATATCCTTATTCCTCTAAGGATAATTTTGACGGTATCTGGTGATCCACTCCTTGATCACCTTTGTACCCTCTTATCGGATATGTAGCAAGGCACACATCAAGGTGCGGTACACAGACATAGCATCTTGTAGAGCCTCGTCTAAGACATAGGGGCGACCTTCGTCCTTTCTCTATTTTCTGCCGTGGTCGAGCTTTAACTCTTAACTTCATACCTTACAACTCAGGCAAGAACTCCTTCTTTGGTGATCCATCTTGAACACCTTCAAGATTATGTCAAGGTATGTGCTCATTTGAAAGTATTATTAAACATTTTGATCTATCTTATAGATCTTGATGCTTATTGTTCAAGTAGCCTAATCCAAGTTTTCCATTGAAAAGACTTTTCAAACAACCCTATATGCTTTCAGAAATTCTACATCATTTCGATCAACAATATGTCAACAACATATACTCATCGAAATTCAGTAGTGCTCCCACTCACTTCTTTGGAAATACAAGTTTCTCATAAACTTTGTATAAACCCAAAACCTTTGATCATCTCATCAAAGCGCACATTCCAACTCCGAGATGCTTACTCCGGTCCTTAGAAGGATCGCTGGAGCCAGCATACCTTTAGCATCTTTAGGATTGACAAAACTTTCGATTGTATCACATAAAACCTTTCCTTACGAAGTGGTAAGGAAACTCGTTTTGACATCCATCGCCAGATTTCATAAATGCAGCTAATGCTAACATGATTCCGAAGGACTTAAGCATCGCTACGGATGAGAAAATCTCATCGTAGTCAACTCCTTGAACTTGTGAAAAACTCTTCGCCACAAGTCGAGCTTCATAGACGGTGACATTACCGTCCACGTCCGTCTTCTTCTTAAAGATCCATTTATCTCAACGGCTTGCCGATCATCGGGCAAGTCCACCAAAGTCCATGCTTTGTTCTAATACATGGATCCTATCTCGGATTTCATGGCTTCTAACCATTTGTTGGAATATGAGCCCACCATCGCTTCCCCATAGCTCGCAGGTTCATTGTTTTCTAGCAACATGACCTTCAAGACAGGATTACTGTACCACTCTGAAGTAGTACGCATCCTTGTCCCCCTACGAGGTACGGTAGTGACTTGACCCAAAACATCATGATCAATATCATAAGCTTCTACTTCAATTGGTGTAGGCACCACAGGAACAACTTCCTGTGCCCTGCTACACACTTGTTGAAGTGACGGTTCAATAACCTCATCAAGTCTCCACCATCCTCCCACTCAATTCTTTCGAGCGAAACTTTTCCTCGAGAAAGGACCCGTTTATAGAAACAATCACTTTTGCTTCCGGATCTGAATTAGGAGGTATACCCAACCATTTTGGGTATCCTATGAAGATGCATTTATCCGTTTTGGGTTCGAGCTTATCACGATGAAACTTTTTCACATAAGCGTCGCAGCCCCAAACATTCAAGAAACGACAGCTTAGGTTTCTCTAAACCATAGTTCTCACGGTGTCATCTCAAAGGAATTACGTGGTGCCCTGTTAAATTGAATGCGGTTGTCTCTAATGCCTAACCCATGAACGATAGTGGTAATTCGATAAGAGACATCATGGTACGCACCATATCCAATAAGTTGCAACTATGATGTTCGGACACACCATCACACTATGGTGTTCCAGGCAGTATTAATTGTGAAACAATTTCCACAATGTCTTAATTGCGTGCCAAAGCTCGTAACTCAGATACTCATCTCTATGATCATATAATAGACATTTTATCCTCCTGTCACAATGATCTTCAACTTCACTCTGAAATTACTTGAACCATTCAATAATTCAGACTTGTGTTCATCAAGTAAATATACTCAACATCTACTCGAATCATATGTGAAGTAAGAACATAACGATATTCACTGCATGCCTCAGCACTCATTGGACTGCACACATCAAAATGTGCTATTTCCAACAAGTTGCTATCTTGTTCCATCTTCTTTGAAAACGAGGCTTTTCAGGTCATCTTGCCCATGTGGTATGATTTGCATATCTCAAGTGATTCAAAATCAAGTGAGTCCAAACGATCCATCTGCATGGAGTTTCTTCATGCGTATACACCAATAGACATGGTTCGCATGTCTCAAACTTTTCAAAAACGAGTGAGTCCAAAGATCCATCAACATGGAGCTTCTTCATGCGTTTCATACCAATATGACTTCATGGCAGTGCCACAAGTAAGTGGTACCATCATTACTATATTATATCTTTTGGCATGAAAATGTGTATTACTATGATCGAGATTCAATAAACCATTCCTTTAGGTGCAAGACCATTGAAGGTGTCATTCAAATAAACAGAGTAACCATTATTCTCCTTAAATGAATAACCGTATTGCGATAGACATAATCCAATCATGTCTATGCTCAACGCAAACACCGAATGATAATTATTCTGGTTTAATACTAATCTTGATGGTAGAGGGAGCGTGCGATGTTTGATCACATCAAACTTGGAAACACTTCCAACACATATCGTCAGCTCACCTTTAGCTAGTCTCCGTTTATTCCATGGCCTTTTATTTCGAGTTACTAACACTTAGCAACCGAACCGGTATCTAATACCCTAGTGCTACTAGGAGTACTAGTAAAGTACACAATAACTTAATGTATATCCAATATACTTCTATCGACCTTGCCAGCCTTCTCATCTACCAAGTATCTAGGGTAATTCTGCTCCAGTGACGGTTCCCCTTATTACAGAAGCACTTAGTCTCGGGTTTGGGTTCAACCTTGGGTTTATTCATTAGAGCAGCAGTTGATTTGCTGTTTCATGAAGTATCCCTTCTTGCCCTTGCCCTTCTTGAAACTAGTGGTTTTACCAACCATCAACAATTGATGCTCCTTCTTGATTCCTACATTCGCGGTGTCAAACATCGCGAACATCTCAAGGATCATCATCTCTATCCCTGATTTGTTATAGTTCATCACGAAGCTCTAGCAGCTTGGTGGCAATGAATTTGGAGAAACATCACTATCTCTGGAAGATCAACTCCCACTCGATTCAAGTGATTGTTCCACTCAGACAATCTGAGCACAAGCTCAACGATTGAGATTTTCTCCCTTAGTTTGCAGGCTAAGAAAATCGTCGGAGGTCTTATACCTCTTAACGTGGGCACGAGCCTGAAATCCCAATTTCAGCCCTCGAAACATCTCATATGTTCCGCAACGTTTCGAAAAATGTCTTTGGTGCCTCAACTCTAAACCGTTTAACTAAACTATCACGTAGTTATCAAAACGTGTATGTCCGATGTTCGCAACATCCACAGGCGACGTTTGGGGTTCAACACACTGGCGGTGCATTAAGGACATAAGCTTTCTTACGTCGCATAATCGCTCTTGTCAACTTTCAACTATATTTTCTCTAGGAACATATCTAAGCAGTGGAACTAAAGCGCGAGCTTACGACATAATTTGCAAAGATCTTTTGACTATGTTCAGGATAATTAAGTTCATCTCATGAACTCCCACTCAGATAGACATCCCTCTAGTCATCTAAGTGATTACATGATCCGAGTCAACTAGGCCGTGTCCGATCATCATGTGAGACGAACTAGTCATCATCGGTGAACATCTTCATGTTGATCGTATCCTCCATACGACTCATGCTCGACCTTTCGGTCTCTTGTGTTCCGAGGCCATGTCTGTACATGCTAGGCTCGTCAAGTTAACATAAGTGTTTCGCGTGTGTAAATCTGGCTTACACCCGTTGTATGTGAACGTAAGAATCTATCACACCCGATCATCACGTGGTGCTTCGAAACGACGAACTTTCGCAATGGTGCACAGTTAGGGGGAACACTTTCTTGAAATTCTAATGAGGGATCATCTAATTTACTACCGTCGTTCTAAGCAAATAAGATATATAAACATGATAAACATCACATGCAATCAAATAGTGACATGACATGGCCAATATAATTTTGCTCCTTTTGATCTCCATCTTCGGGGCTCCATGATCATCCTCGTCACCGGCATGACACCATGATCTCCATCATCATGATCTCCATCATCGTGTCTCCATGAAGTTGTCTCGCCAACTTATTACTTCTACTACTATGGCTACCGGTTAGCAAAAAAGTAAAGTAATTACATGGCGTTTATTCAATGACACGCAGGTCATACAATAAATTAAGACAACTCCTATGGCTCCTACCGGTTGTCATACTCATCGACATGCAAGTCGTGATTCCTATTACAAGAACATGATAAATCTCATACATCACATATCATTCATCACATTCTTCTTGGCCATATCACATCACATAGCATACCCTGCAAAAACAAGTTAGATGTCCTCTAATTGTTGTTTGCATGTTTTACGTGGCTGCTATGGGTTTCTAGCAAAACGTTTCTTACCTCATAAAACCACAACGTGATATGCCAATTGCTATTTACCCTTCATAAGGACCCTTTTCATCGAATCCGTTCCGACTAAAGTGGGAGAGACTAGCACCGCTAGCCACCTTATGCACCAAGTGCATGTCGATCGGTGGAACCTGTCTCACGTAAGTGTACGTGTAAGGTCGGTCCGGCCGCTTCATCCCACAATACCGTCGAAACAAGATTGGACTAGTAGCGGTAAGCATATTGAACAAAATCAACACCCACAACTACTTTGTGTTCTACTCGTGCAAAGAATCTACATAATAGACCTAGCTCATGATGCCTTTGTTGGGGAACGTGGCAGAAATTCAAAATTTTCCTACGTGTCACCAAGATCTATCTAAGGAGAAACCAGCAACGAGGGGAAGGAGAGTGCATCTAAATACCCTTGTAGATCCCTAAGCGGAAGCGTTCAAGTGAACGGGGTTGAAGGAGTCGTACTCGTCGTGATCCAAATCACCGGAGATCCTAGTGCGGAACGGACGGCACCTCCACGTTCAACACACGTGCAGCCCCGTGACGTCTCCCATGCCTTGATCCAGCAAGGAGAAAGGGAGAGGTTGAGGAAGACTCCGTCCAGCAGTAGCACAACGGCGTGGTGCTGATGGAGGAGCGTGGCAATCCTGCAGGGCTTCGCCAAGCACCGCGGGAGAGGAGTACTTGGGAGAGGGGGAGGGCTGCGCCAGAACTTGGGGTGCGGCTGCCCTCCCACCCCTCCACAATTTATAGGTGGGGGGAGAGGGGGCCGGCCCCCCTAGATCTCATCTAGGGTTGGGGGCGGCGGCCAAGGGGGGAGGAGTGCCTCCCAAGCCAAGTGGAGGCCCTCCCCCTTAGGGTTTCCCCTCTCCCATGCGCATTGGCTTTGGGGGGGCTGGTGCCCCTGGCCCATTAAGGCTAGGGCGCCCCCTTACAGCCCATGCTGCTGTATTGGACGTGGTGGAACATCTTCCGGACCTCCGGACCCCTCCGGAATCCTCCGGAACCTTCCGGAAGCTTCCCGGTACAATACCGGAAAAACCCGAACTTTTCCCGGAACCCGAGCAACAACTTTCCATATATAAATCTTTACCTCCGGACCATTCTGGAACTCCTCGTGACGTCCGGGATCTCATCTGGGACTCCGAACAACATTCGGTAACCACATACAAACTCCCTTTATAACCCTAGCGTCATCGAACCTTAAGTGTGTAGACCCTACGGGTTCGGGAACCATGCAGACATGACCGAGACGTTCTCCGGTCAATAACCAACAGCGGGATCTGGATACCCATGTTGGCTCCCACATGTTCCATGATGATCTCACCGGATGAACCACGATGTCAAGGACTCAATCGATCCCGTATACAATTCCCTTTGTCTAACGGTATGGTACTTGCCCGAGATTCGATCGTCGGTATACCGATACCTTGTTCAATCTCGTTACCGGCAAGTCTCTTTACTCGTTCCGTAACACATCATCCCGTGATCAACCCCTTGGTCACATTGTGCACATTATGATGATGTCCTACCGAGTGGGCCCAAAGATACCTCTCCGTTTACACGGAGTGACAAATCCCAGTCTCGATTCGTGCCAACCCAACAGACACTTTCGGAGATACCTGTAGTGCACCTTTATAGCCACCCAGTTACGTTGTGACGTTTGGTACACCCAAAGCATTCCTACGGTATCCGGGAGTTGCACAATCTCATGGTCTAAGGAAAAGATACTTGACACTAGAAAAGCTTTAGCATACGAACTACACGATCTTTGTGCTAGGCTTAGGATTGGGTCTTGTCCATCACATCATTCTGCTAATGATGTGATCCCGTTATCAACGACATCCAATGTCCATGGTCAGGAAACTGTAACCATCTGTTGATCAACAAGCTAGTCAACTAGAGGCTTACTAGGGACATGGTGTTGTCTATGTACCCACACATGTATCTGAGTTTCCTATCAATACAATTATAGCATGGATAATAAATGATTATCATGAACAAGGAAATATAATAATAACTAATTTATTATTGCCTCTAGGGCATATTTCCAACAAAACGGCCTTCTGTTCGACCGCCTACGGTCGAAACAAGATATTGTTCACCGGGAGGTGTCTGGCGTACCGCAAAATGGAGGAAATGGACTTCTCTTTGACCTCCTACGGTCGAAACGGGGTCCTGTTGATCGGGAGGAGTGTGGTGTACCGCAAAACGAAGGAAACGGACTTCTCTTCGACCTCCTACGGTCGAAACGCGGGACCTGTTCGTCGGGAGGGGTGTGGCGTACCACAAAATGGGACTCCACGGGCTGCTGTTCATCTACCGTCTACTACCTTTCTCCAGCCTCCACGGGCTACTGTTCATCCACCATCGACCTCCTCCAGCCTCCACCTGCGACTGTTCATCCACGATGTCTCCCTCCTTCCTCCACCAGCTACTGTTCATCCACGGGCTCCTGTTCATCCAGCCTCCACCGGCTACCGTTCAACTGGCCCTCCATGGGCTATTGTTCATCCAGCCCTCCACGGGGTCCTGTTCATCCACCCCCAACCGGCTCGATCGGGGTCCTGTTCATCCAGTGGCAACGACCTCTACTACCACGGGGACATGTTCATCCAACCCCCACCGAACTATTCATCAACCCCAACAACGCCTTTGTTCATCGAGGCAAGTGGTTCGATCGGCTTCAGTTAGCAGCAGAAGCAAAGGAATCACTCGATCGGGTTCAGTTAACAGCCAGGGATCGATCGATCACTCGGGTTCAGTTAATAGCCAGGGATCGATCGATCGCTCGGGTTCAGTAACATGTAGCCAGTGTAATCGCTCGGGTTCAGTAGGCGAACGCCTCGCTCGGGTTCAGTTAGAGCCCAATGCCTCGGCCCCGGCCCCGGCCACACGTGTACATGTACGAGAGAAACGCGCAATTCCTCTATGCATCGCTCGGCCCCGGCCACCCACCGTAACCGGGAATTCCTAGCTATTTTCCTCGCCCTCGCTTCTACCACGGTTTTTTCCATCATGGACGGCCCAAAGAATGTCATGTAGCTGCATCTCCAGCCCACCCTGGACGAAAAGTCCATTTTCTGTCATGATTTTTTGTCATGGAAGTACGAGCCCACCACATATATGATGATACCGGGTTTTTTCAGAATTATCGTCATAGAAGTGTCGTAAGCATGATAGAACAAAATTCGTTCGGCCTAAATGTCACGGATGTGTCTTTTTTGTAGTGTTGCAGAGAGACCGATCGACCAGTATGTACGTACACATTCGTGACTAGACAGACAACCCTACGTACGGTTTGATCGGGTGTGTCCCAGCTGTCAGGGAGGATAAGGAGGCACTTCCTTGCGTGCGAAGATATAACTGGTGGGTCCCAGCTATTAGGGGGAATTTTTTTTGCAAAATACAGAGGCCCTTCCGGTGGGTTGCTACGTCTTGAGCTTGCGTTGGTTTTCCCTGAAGAGGAGAGGATGATGCAGCAGAGTAGCGTAAGTATTTCCCTCAGTTTTTGAGAACCAAGGTATCAATCTAGTAGGAGGCCAGGCGCAAGTCCCTCGTACCTACACAAAGCAAATAACTCCTCGCAACCAACGCGAATAGGGGTTGTCAATCCCTTCACGGTCACTTACGAGAGTGAGATCTGATAGAGATGATAGATAATATTTTTGGTATTTTTGGTATGAAGATGCAAAGTAAAATAAAAAGGCAAAGTAAAGAGCAAAGCAATAATAAAGCATAGGAAGATTAATATGATGAAAATAGGCCCGGGGGCCATAGATTTCACTAGTGGCTTCTCTCAAGAGCATAAGTATTTTACGGTGGGTGAATGAATTACTGTTGAGCAATTGACAGAATTGAGCATAGTTATGAGAATATCTAGGTATGATCATGTACATAGGCATCACGTCTGAGACAAGTAGACCGACTCCTACCTGCATCTACTACTATTACTCCACTCATCGACCGCTATCCAGCATGCATCTAGAGTATTAAGTTAATGAAAACAGAGTAACGCCTTAAGCAAGATGACATGACGTAGAGGAATAAATTCATGGAATATGATAAATACCCCATCTTGTTATCCTCGATGGAAACAATACAATACGTGCCTTGCAACCCTTTCTGTCACTGGGTAAGGACACCGCAAGATTGAACCCAAAGCTAAGCACTTCTCCCATTGCAAGAACTACCAATCTAGTTGGCCAAACCAAACGGATAATTGAAGAGACTTACAAAGATAACCAATCATACATAAAAGAATTCAGAGAAGATTCAAATATTGCTCATAGATAATCGTGATCATAAACCCACAATTCATCGGTCTCAACAAACACACCGCAAAAAGAAGATTACATCGAATAGATCTCCATGAGAGAGGGGGAGAACATTGTATTGAGATCCAAAAAGAGAGAAGAAGCCATCTAGCTACTAACTATGGACCCAAAGGTCTGAAGTAAACTACTCACACTTCATCGGAGAGGCTATGATGATGATGTAGAAGCCCTCCATGGTGGAATCCCCTTCCGGCGGAGTTCCGGAACAGGCCCCAAGATGGGATCTCATGGATACAGAAAGTTGCGACGGTGGAATTAGGTTTTTGGCTCCGTATCTGATCTGTCGGGGGTATGTAGGTATATATAGGAGGAAGGAGTACGTCGGTGGAGCTTTGGGGGCCTACATACAACCCAAAATATCTAGCCAGGTTCAAATTAATTTAAAAAATAAACATACCTGAATGTAAAATCGCACGAAAACAATGAAATTTAGAATATCAAAATTGGAAGGAAAAAAGTAATTTGGAACTAATTGCATGTTTGCTGTAATTTTCATTTTACAACACATTTCTTATTACTTATAGCCCATTTTATGGGCAAGCCGAATGCATCCCTCCCCGTCTTGAAAGATTTCAGGCCCAGCAGGGCGTAGAAAAGCAAGTAGGCCTCCGTTGGTTATTCTGCAAAAAACAAAATAGCCGGGCTAGCCATTTTCACAAAGAAAAAACAAAACTGGGCTGGTCATGTGATAAACATATATTAAATAAAAGCCTGGGCTAGACGGGCCACAGTTGATACCCTGCTCCGTCCCGAAAACAAAAGAAATAATACTGTGCAAGCTGCTGGGTCTCGGGTGTCAGCCGCTCCTTGTGCAGTTATCTCGCTTATTGACTACGTTGACAGTGGCGTGCAACACAGATGTCAGGAAACCATCAGGAGGAACCATTTTTTTTGTAATAAAGGAGGCACCTACTTGCCTACTGCCATGATCCTGGTGGGTCCCTACTGTCATCCTCACCATGTATAGTTATCTCCTTATTCCTCTCGGCTTTTGACCATGTTGACAACACAGGCGGGCGGCACTGCGGCGAGTGAACCAAGGCAGAGGACGATGGTGAGGCCTCAGATGAGAATGAAAAGGAGCCAGGGAAGATGCGCAGAGTTTTAGGGTGCGATGTGGTCGCGATGCGTGCGCGGCATGTCGGTGTACTAGAATAGGGGTACTCTAGTATCCCCAACTCGTGCACGGGCAGTTGCAGCACTCCGTGGCAGGGCTGGCCTGGTGACCGCCAAGGTCCTCCACGGCTCCTTTGGAGCCATTCAAGAACAAAGTACTCAAGGTCCCGGCAAGAGGAGCTTGCCGAGAAGGTCACTCAAGGCACGAAGGAAACAAGGCCCCGGCAAGAGGAGCTTGCCGGGAAGGCTTGGTGAGCAACAAGCTCCCGAGCATGACAAGGATTCAGCCGCGGCAAGGTACTTGCAGCGCAGTAACCTCTCTGCATCTCGCTCCAGCTCATCCATAGCGATGTCGCCGTGGGGCTACTCCAGCGCAGCGTGTCAAAGGCTGTGCAGCCAGCGGGAGCAGCGATAAGCGGCGTGACAAGCCACCATCGTGGCAAGCGGAGGCGCACAGCGGTCCCTGTTGTAATCGTTCAAAGATCGAGATGGGCATTTATTACTCTTGTCCCTTGCCGTCGAATTAGGTATAGGGCCTCGATACCTTTGTACAAGCGGTGTACCAACCTCTGTTTTTCCTATTTTACCCTTGTCTACTTGCCACCTGTGGTGACCCCTTATGCCTATAAAAGGAGGCCCAAGTGCAACGTAGAAAGGGTTCGGCTCCGGTTCAGTTCATTCGACTCATTCGAGACCACACTCACTCAGGCTAGGTTTTGTAGCTCCCATTGCTCCCTAACCAGAATAAAATCAACCAAGCAGCAGTAGGAGAATTATCTCTCCCGAGAGCTCCGAAGCTGGGTAAATCTGCTCGTGTGCATTGCTTCGATCCGCTCTTTGTGCAATCTTCGCCCCCCTCCGAACCACGAGGGACCCGGTCCGTAGGTGTTAAATGAGCCACGATCAACTTCCCGACATCTTTGGCGCGCCAGGTAGGGGGCGTCGAGGCTGTGTGAACCCGATCCAGCGTTCACACGAGCAGCTTCTTCATCATCTTCGTCAATATGGCACCGAAGAAGAAGTCTTCGGCAACAGCAGAGCCGTCCGCGTCAAACCCACCACCACCGGAGCTAACGAGTGGTGGGGAAGACGCTGGCGGAGGAACGGGCGTCGTCGAGAGAGCCCACGACGCCGCCAGATCCAAGGACAAGGCGGCGCAAGCTTCGGCGTCCGAAAACGTACCGCGTCCGTCTCAGGAGGCGCGGGACCGACAGCGTCATGATGCTCGCAGCACCATACGCTCGTTGGATCAAGGCCAAGCGGAGGATCCGAGCCCTCGAGACCGAGATGCACGCCCGACATCTTTGTATGAAGCAATCTGATCGCTTGGGCGGGATGCTGCTCCTCTAACCTGGTTAGAAGTCCGAGCACATCCGTTCCTCGCTCCGCACGCCATTGCCACCCACCACTCCAGCGAGAATCCTTGGCGAGAGCTCAATTGCTTCTAGATTACCCTCCTACGGCCGACAAAAGGTCGGCGAATGGAGGGCCACCATCGTAGTCTCATCGGCTTTGCCAAAGGCGACATCCCAAAACAACCAAACACATCGCAGCCGCGCACGGCGACAAGGCACGAGCGGCGGCGGCAGAGACCTGCGGGGTGCCACCACCATGCACTCCCCTTCCGAAGGCCAAGATCACCAGCTCCTCGGATCCACCTCGGCGGCGACTCCACCGCGTCGTCGGATCCTGAGCTTCGCCGTGATCAGCGCCAAGTTCTTAAGAACGAGAAGAAGAAGGCGCTCGAACCCGCGCCGGCGCCCGAAGAAAGCGGCGTCAATCCGACCAGCGGCTGGGCCCTTGTCGATATGCATGCGCCCGAAGAACCAGCGACTTGTCCGTCTGTGTAGGTTGCCCTGCGTTCACTCGTGAGCAGCGGCAAGTCCGATGGCCCGACAAGAAAAACTTCAAGCCGATGTGCGGAGAAGTATGATGGCAGGACACATCCATCGAGTTCCTCGGCATCTACACCATTGCGGTGCAAGCTGCGGGGGCGAGGCGACAAGATCCTCGCCAACTACTTCCCGCTGGTGCTCAAGCCCAACGTCGAGATCTTGGCTCATGCACTTGCGGACAGTTCCATATCTTCTTGGGCAGATCTGTGCCATCGGTTTGTTGGCGCCTTCACAGCGTCCACAAGCCTCATGGCCGGAGAGTGACCTTCACCTGCTTGCCTGAAGGAAGGAGAGTCCTGCGCAAGTTCATCCGAAGATTGATCGTGTGCATTACAACATCCAGCTGTCCACCCCTGCGCGGTGATCAGCGCGTTCCATCGAGCGTCGCGGAACCGCAGGATGAGGAGGAGATGGCGATGTGCAAAGTGAAGGGCGTCGTGAGCTCTCACGCCTGGCCGACAAGTGTGCGTCTTTGAGGAAGGGAGGAGGCTCCACGGAGAGAATGTTGAAGCAGGATCGGCGGTGAGGAGACCGCCCGGCAAGGAAGAGCGGCGGTGGAACAATGAAGGAAGAAGAACAAAGAAGTACTAGTTGTCGAAAGCAGTCCGGCAATGGAGGTGGCGCCCGGCAAGGCTAAGGCTGGTGGCTCCGGCAAGGAGGTTCTTCTTGACACCGACCGCCAAGCTGTGGCGGCCGCCGACAAACAGGACAGCTCAATAAGCGATCTTGCAAGATTCACCGCACCAAGGGCCACGACCTCGAGCTGCAAGAAAGTCGAACAGCTTGTTGAATTGCGAAGAAGAAATCTGGCGGCGACAAGGAGAAAGCCGAGGAAGGTGCAGGGGCAGCTAGCAAGAAGAGACCCGGCCGGGAGGGCGCCGCGGCAAGGCCAAGCAGCGGCAAGGAGATAGACCTCCCCGCGGCCGCGACAAGGACGAAGACGATGATGATGACGAAGATATGGAGGAAGATGAAGCTGACGAGCAAGAGTTTGAGAAGGCAACAGAGGTTCTGCGTTGACGGAGGTGCTTCTCTCGCATACCTCGCACCGTCAACTCAAGCGGTGGATGCGAGAGGTTAATGCAGCGAGAACCATCCGTGGAGTCGCGCAAACCTCTGAAGTGGTCCAGACGCCCATCATCTTTGACATTGAGGACCACCTGATCGCATAACTGCGGTCGGTGCTTGCCGATCTTGGTCTCACCAACTATCCGCAACCTCAAGGTCACCAAGATGTTGGTTGGCGGCGGGGCGGTCTGAACCTGATCTCCTCTGCGGTGCTCCGAAGCTTCAAATCCACGACAATGAGCTCAAGAAGGCAGCACGTTCAAGGATCAACCCGGAAGGAGCAAGCCCAAAGGGAAAATCACGTTGCGGTAACATTTGGCAGCGAGCTCAACTTCGAGGCGAGAGGGTCACATTTGGCGTTGCCGATTTCCCATTGCCCTACAATGGCATACTTGGCGTCCGGCACTTGCCAAGTTCATGGCAGCCTCTCATTATGCATACAACTTGCTCAAGATGCCCGGCCCGATAAGCGTCATTTCTGTCCATGGCGACAAGAAGGATGCGCTCATCTGCGCCGACAAGATTTATCGGGATGCAGCAGCTGCGACAGATAGCAAACCACTTGCCGCTGAAGCTCCCGGGGGGAAGAAGAAGACCACCAAGTCCGGCAAGAGCTCTGATGCTTACTCCGGCAAGCGCACCTCTTCGGAGTGCTGCGCTACCGTCGAGGACGCACCATCGAGCTCCACCGGCAAGTGCAATAAGATGATGGCAGCTCCACGAAGACCAAGAAGGTGCCCACCAAGGAGGGGCGCACCGGTGGTACCTTCACCATCGGTGCCACTCTAGACCCTAAATAGGAAGGCGAGCTCGTTGCTTTCCTGCAGGCGAATGTCGATGTGTTTGCATGGCAACCATCGACATCCCGGTGTTCTGTGAAAGTAATTGAGCACCACCTAGCTGTCTGTCCTCACTTGCGGCCCGTCAAGCAAAAAGTCGAGAAGCAGCGGTGGGCGCCAAGAGTTCATAGCGAAGAAATCAAGAAGTTGGAAGCAGAGGCCTTGTTAGAGGAGTACTCCATCCCACGTGGTTGGCCAATCCTGTAGTTATGCGCAAGGCAAATGGGAAATGGAGACTTTGTATTGACTTCACGGATGTTAATAAAGCTTGTCCCAAAGACCCATTTCCCTTGCCGCGTATCGACCAGATTGTTGACTCCACGGCTGGATGTGATTGCTTTCATTTCTTGATGCATATTCAGGATATCATCGGATCTTCATGGTAGAAGAGGATGAAGAAAACCGCATTCATTACACCATGTGGCACTTCTTTGTTTCATACGGATGCCTTTCGGTTTGAAGAATGCTGGTTCAACGTTTGCAAGAGTGGTCCACGACACTTTTGGGCCCCAAATGCACAGAAATGTAGAAGCCTACATGGATGACATAGTGGTCAAGAGCAAGGACAAAGCAACTCTGGTTCAAGATTTGGATGAGACTTTTGCAAATCTGCGCAAGATCAACCTCAAGCTCAACCCCGAGAAGTGCGGGTTTGGAGTCCCTTCGGCAAGCTTCTCGGGTTCTTTGTCTCTCGGTGGGAATTGAAGCCAATCCCGACAAGATCAAGGCCATTGAGCAGATTGAAGCACCAAAGCGCGTCAAGGATGTAAGAAGGATTGCGGTTGCGTGGCTGCTCAAAGAGGTTTATTTCTAAGTCACTGGCGTGCCTGCCATTTTTCAAGATTTTGAAAAGGCAAGTCAATGAAATGGACTCCGAGCGGAGGCTGCGCTGCGAGACTTGAAGAGGTACTGTCCTCCACTCCAATACTTGTCGCACCTAAGCCACAAGAGAAGTTGCTGCTATATATAGCGGCAACTAATCAAGTGGTTAGTGCTGCGTTAAGTAGCGGAGAGGAGGCGGATGATGAGCCGCAACCGAGGCAGGTGCATCCAGCGACAAGGTGGGGCTTCGCCATCAAGCTCTGGTCCCGACAAGGGCGGATCTGCGGATTGCGAGAAGATTCGAAAAGGATGGTGCAGTGCCAGTCTACTTTGTCGGTTCCCTTCTGCAGGGGCTAGATCAAGGTACTCGGCGTCGAAGCTGCTTTTCGGCCTCCTCATGGCCTCGAAAGCTGCGCCATTACTTCCAAGCACATGAGATAACAGTTGTCACTCGCTTTCAATGAAGAGGATATTGCAAAACCCGTAAGCAAGCAGGCAGGATTATCGAGTGGGCACTGGAACTGTCAAGCTTTGGCCTCAAGTTTGAAAGCACTTCAACTATCCAAAGCAGAGCATTGGCAGAATTTATAGCAGAGTGGACGCCAACACAAGATGAAGAAATTTCGGAGACGAGCATCCCCGTCAAGGAGGCAAATAAAGAGAGGCTGATGTATTTTGATGGTGCCTTCTCGCTGCAAGGCGCCCGGTCTTTGGCGTCTTGCTTATCGCACCCACCGGAGAGCACCTCAAGTACATAGTCCAGATGCACTTTCCCAAGGAGCAAGCAACAAACAATACTGCAGAGTATGAAGGTTTGCTTGCCGGTCTCAGGATCGCGGTAGACCTTGGGATCAAGAAGCTCATAGTCAGGGGGGACTCACAACTTGTCGTCCGCCAAGTAAACAAAGATTATCAGAGTCCGTCGATGGAAGCCTATGTTGATGAAGTGAGAAAGCTAGAAGAACACTTTGAAGGCCTGCAAATGGAGCATGTTCCAAGAGCTCAAAATGACATTGCGGATGGCCTATCAAAGTGTGCTGCACTCAAGTTACCTGTGGAACCAGGAATTTTTGTGCTCAAGTTAACTCAACCAACCGTAACACCATCAACTAGGCAGAACAAGAAGAGGAAGTTGGCCTATGGTGACTACTTTCCGGCAGAGCTCCCTGAAGCCGCCGCCAAGAAGATCCCCAAGATCAACGTAGATATCGCTGAGGAGCAGTCTGCTCCGACAAACCCCAGGGTTTGCTTCGTTGAAGCAGACGCTCCCAACAAGTTTTGCTCCGGCAAGCTTGCCGGGGATCATCAAGCTCCGGCTGAGCCGCAGGTTCTTGCCGTAGAAGCTGATGTTCCCGCAGCGGCAGATGTGCCTTTAGTCCTTGTTGTCGAGCCGCAAGCTCCTGCATGGGCACAGCAGATCGTCCATTTCCTTCAGACAGGAGAACTCCCCGAAGAGCAAGAAGAAGCGGAAAAAGTAGCCCGACAGTCAAGTATGTACCAGTTTGTTGACAACATCCTGTACAGAAGAAGACTCAACGGTGTGAAATTGAAGTGTATTTGCCGGGAAGATGGACAGAAGCTGTTGGCAGAGATACATGGAGGCATATGTGGTCACCACATTGGCGCAAGATCACTTGCCGGCAAAGCTTTCCGGCAAGGTTTCTTCTGGCGAAGCCCTCCGAGGATGCAAGCGCACAAGTAACCAAGTGTGAAGCGTGCAGTTCCATTCCAAGCAGATACACCAGCCAGCTCAAGCTCTCCGGACAATCCCTTTATCCTGGCCCTTTTGGTCTGGGGCTCGACATCCTCGGCCCCTTCCCCGAAGCTGTCGGGGCTTTGAGTACTTGTACGTCGCAATCGACAAGTTCACAAAGTGGCGGAAGTGGAAGCGATGAGGCATGTGACAGCACGGTCGGTGATCAAGTTCTTTAGGTCAATTGTTTGCCGTTTGGGATTCCTAACGGGATCATCACCGACAACGGCACACAGTTCACGAGCCGCACCTTCATGCGAGACGCCCAAGATCTTGGCGCCAAGATCTGCTGCTTCATTGCTCATCCAGAAGCAGCGGTCAGCGAGAGAGAGCAAGCGCTGAAGTGCTGCGGGACTCAAGACCAGAACTTTCGACGGGCTGCACAAGTGTGGAAGGGCTGGATCGAGGAGCTGCGGTGGTTCTCTGGTCGATCGGGGCGACGCCAAATCGAGCCACTGGCCAGACACCTTTCGCTCTAGTCTATGGAGCAGAGGCAGTTCTCCCCACAGAACTCGTATACGGATCGCCTCGAGTGCTCGCTTATGATGAGTTTGAGCAAGAGCAGCTGCGACAAGATGACGCGCTGCTCCTTAAGGAGGATCGTCTTCAGGCTGCTGTACGAGCTGCTCGTTATCAGCAAGCTTTGCGCCGCTACAATAGCCGCAAAGTTAACGCCAGAAGCTTCGAGGAAGGCGACCTTGTTCTTCGGAGCGTTCAATCCACCAAGAATTCCAACAAGTTGGCCTTGAAGTGGGAAGGCCCTTATCGGGTGAAAGCGAGTCACTAGGCACAGAGCTGTCCGCCTTGAGACCGAAGATGGCGTTCGGTGAGCAACTCACGGAATATAGAGCATCTTCGTAAGTTTTACCCATAGAGCGCGGTTGCGGAACCTGTTAAAGCAACCACCCTTTGTACAAGTCTTGCCGCTGTTGCATGTAATCCTTTGTACAAAGCCGGGCATAGACCCCGTGCATCAGTAAAGCTCATGTGTTGCGCACAACTTGTCAATACATGCTTTCATAATCTTATATGCATGTGTTATCTAAAATTTTGTGCAGCATCAACACCTGGTAAGCAATAACGAGCCACTAGGCTCCATAACTTTATTTTCCTTCTTTCTTCTCAAAGAATGGAAGGCCCTTAAGCCCACAAGTTAACCGGGGAAGGAGAAGATAATGGTGTGGGCCGCCAAGTGTCGCCGAGGAAGTATCGCCTTGCGGGAAGCAAGCGACAGAAAAAGCTAAGTTGCCAAAGTTTGAACAATCAGTTTTTGAGCAATCAGTTTTTAAGTTTTTTAAGTTATCTTCCTCGAATGATAGTACTTTGTATGGAAAACCTGTGCGCGAAGGAACCAACTCGTGGCTGGTTTGCGCCTTTACTTTGTTTCGAGTCCGCTCAACAACTTAAGTGAGCTGCAACCAGTTGCGACAAGGTTGCTCGTCGGAGGCGACATCGCCAGCAGGCTGCTGACGTTCCGCACTCAGCGCTCACGGCAAAGATGCCCGCGCCGACAAGTTCCCTAAAAGCGTAGGGTACAAACATACAAAGGAAGAAATCAAGTAGAGGAAATAACATTGCGATCAATTGCCTAAGATAGTGTATATTACAAAATGACTTCTCGCAGATCTAATAAATCGTTCTCCTGAACATGATCTGCAGCGACAAGGGAAAGATAAACTTGGTGGCCTAGCCTACGCGGTCGCCATCGACCCTCTTCACTCCGCTCACCCTGTCCACAATGGGTGCGACAAGGGCCTTGAGCGCTTCAACGTCAGCACTTGGCGGCAGGGACTTGAGGACGTTGGTGAAGCCGACGCTGGATTGCGGAAGGCCACCTTCATCAAGACCCTTCAAGAGCCCAAAGACAGATTTGGCGCGACTCGTCGGCCAGCTGCTGGGACCTCATCCGGAGCACTGGAGAGCCGCCAACACGCTCTTGAAGAACGGCTGAGCTTGGCGCTGGGTTGGAGATGCTCGTCGGTGGGGTACCGAGATCCACCATCCCCAGCTCCATCAGCTCCTTGTCGATGGCGGCAGTTGTATTGACAAGACCCTCGGTCGAGCATCACGTTCTCTCCGAGGGTATTGTGGGCGTTAAATGGCGATCGCCAAGACAACTCCTCATTGGCCTTGATCTTCTCCAACAGGCCCGCTTCCGCTCCTTGGCGCCGTCCAACGTCTCCGTCAAGGTGGTCGGTTTCAGCTCGAGATCCGCCTTGGAGTCCTTGGCGGCGTCGATCTCCTTGATCTTCTCAGCGAGCGACCCAACAACTCACCAAGAGTGTAGGCGTCCTTCTCGCGCTCATGCTTCAGCGGTGACCTCTTCGCGCTCTTACGGAGGGTGGCCTCCAGCTCGCCACCCTCGTCTCTAATTCCTTCTTGGCGGCCTCGGCGGCGCGGCAGCGTCCTTTGCCTCCTTGAGTGCTCCGCCAACTGATTGCTGCTGCTGCAAGATCTTCCTCGTAGCTATCGAGGTTGATCTTCCGCTGCGCCAGCTCACCTTCTTGCGCAGAGAGCTTCTCACCGGCTAGCCTTTGCTGCTCCTCGACCTCGGTCTTCTCCAAGATGAAGGCCGTGCGCTCTTCGGAGAGTTGCTCAGCGCTCGCTATGTCCCGGAGAGTTTCCTTGTTGGCGCGCCGGAGCTCTTCCGCGCGTTTCTCCATATCAGCTCCCGCTCTTGCGACAAGCGCCTCCCTGGACTCCAACTTGGCTTGGCGGGCGCGGTAGAGCGACAGCAGCCTCTTTAGTAGCTGCTCTTCCTTAGACTCGCCACTGCTGCTGCTTGGCGCGTCAACTAGCGACAGCCTAGCGGAGGCGAGCAGCTCCTCGTCGAAGGTCTCTCCCTCGACCGGCGCCACCGAGCTCGACGCCCATGGAAGCTTGATGAAGACACCGCGCCGCCTTCGATAGGCGCGGGCTGGGGCTCTTGAGCTCGGTGCTGCATCGGTGGCGGAGGGATCGGCGGTCGGCGTAGCGCCTGGCGCTCCTGCGGCCTCAGGGCCGTCAGTACGATCACCAGACCCCTTCCCAACCTCTCGCCGGCAAGAGCCTTGGCAGCCTCCTGCCCGGCGGACCCATCAAGACCGGCCTCCTCATCCATATTGGCGGCGTCGTCATTGTTGCCGCGGCGCCCTCCTCGCGGCAACCTCGGCCCATTGGCTCTCCGCAGATGGATCTGATGATCGAGAAAGAAAGAACAGTCAAGCAGACGTTCGAAAAGAAGAAAAGAAGAAAAGGAACCCAAGGAAAATTTTCAAGTAAGAAGATTACCTGCAATGGGATCTGTAGCCGCGGTCTCCACCACCGGAGGGTCGTCGGCGCTGCCCCTTGTCGGAGAGGCCTCCCTTGCCGGAGAGCGCTCCCTTGGCGGAGTGTTCTCCCTTAGCGGCGTAGTTGAGCGAGAGCATGTAACTTTAGGAGTGACCTCCGGGGCCTCCCCGATGAGGCTGCTCGCTCCCGCACAGCAGTTCAACAAGTCGATATCAGCATAGAAGAAACACCCATGCACGCCCTACAAGAACAAGTGGATCAAATACTTACCCAGGGGGCAGTCTGGGGCTGCTTTCAGAGGAAGGGTTGCTGGTCCGACAAGGAAGTCTCAGGCGCTCCTCCTGTTGCCACGGGGAGATCGTCTTCGATGACCACCACCGGCGTCTTGGCTCTCTTCGATGCCCTCTGAGCCAGCGTCCTGAAGAAGGGGAGGTGCGGCGGTGGTTTTTGATGTGACAACAATGGCAAGTGGACGTCCTGCCCCTGTTTCCCCTGCTTATAAGGGGGGAGAGGGGGGCGTGCGTTCCGATTTTCCCATTAAAGAAAGCCCCCATGATCTCTCCCACGACGCCACGTCCGGTACGTGCCGTTCGTGGGGGACGTGGTGGGTCCAAGGCGAATAACTGCGCAATCTAGGGCAGCGTGCCCGCAGACTGTTTTGGGCCTGGCCCAACAGAGAGCTCGGCGCCGTGTGGCCCAGCCCGGGGCTCCTGTCGGTGTACTAGAATAGGGGTACTCTAGTATCCCCAACTCGTGCACGGGCAGTTGCAGCACTCCGTGGCAGGGCTTGCCTAGTGACCGCCAAGGTCCTCCACGGCTCCTTTGGAGCCATTCAAGAACAAAGTACTCACGGCCCCGGCAAGAGGAGCTTGCCGAGAAGGTCACTCAAGGCACGAAGGAAACAAGGCCCCGGCAAGAGGAGCTTGCCGGGAAGGCTTGGTGAGCGACAAGCTCCCGAGCACGACAAGGATTCAGCCGCGGCAAGGTACTTGCCGTGGCAGGCAACCTCTCTGCATCTCCGCTCCAGCTCATCCGCCAACGTGTCGCCGTGGGGCTACTCCAGGCACGCGTGTCAAAGGGCTGTGCAGCCAGCGGGGAGCAGCGATAAGCGGCGCTGACAAGCCACCATCGTGGCAAACGGAGGCGCACTTGACAGTCCCTGTTGCACTGTTCAAGCGACCGAGACGGGCATTTATTACTCTTGTCCCTTGCCGTCAGAATTAGGTATAGGGCACTGTACACTGTACAAAGCGGTGTACCAACCTCTGTTTTTCCTATTTTACCCTTGTCTACTTGCCACCTGTGGTGACCCCTTGTGCCTATAAAAGGAGGCCCAAGTGCAACGTAGAAATGGTTCGGCTCCGGTTCAGTTCATTCGACTCATTCGAGACCACACTCACTCAGGCTAGGTTTTGTAGCTCCCATTGCTCCCTAACCAGAATACAATCAACCAAGCAGCAGTAGGAGTATTATCTCTCCGGAGAGCTCCGAAGCTGGGTAAATCTGCTTGTGTGCATCGCTTCGATCCGCTCTTTGTGCAATCTCCGCCCCCCTCCGAACCACAAGGGTCCCGGTCCCATAGGTGTTCGTGGGCCACGATCAGCTTCCCCGACACGGCAGCACAGCCAGCCATGGGAGACAGGAGCAGGCGGTCCCGCCGGCGTTGGTTTGGCTTTGGCGGCTGGAGGACGAAGAGACTGAAGAAACGCGATAGACGCTGGGTGTCAATCCGATGGTTAAGGTTGGCACAATCGTTTGTTGCCTAAGCCGACACCACCTAGCATACTTTATTATAGGAAGAAAAGAAAACTAGGCTCGCTCGCTAGATAACATTCCCGAAACTGCCACCGTTTGATCTTGCGAGGCAACTAAAACTTCAAGGAAAATGCATTCGTTTGCCGTCCTCCTCCCAGGGAACGTCCGCCACATAGCATTCCCAAAAATCAAAGACTTGAGAAGGCGTACACAACAAGCTAGTGTACCAGTAAAGAGAATTTGTGGAGTTTTAGAAGAAAAAAAAGAGACGTGCTCCTGTAGCTGATTCGAATCCAAACCTAGACTATGACTATATATAGTGCTATGCTACTCTGCAAGTAATGAAACTGACATGTCCAACGTTCGCTTCTCCTCTTCTCTAGTTACTCTACCTAGCATCAGAAGCTCCGGCCGCTGCAACCATGTCTGCTAGCAGCTCATCCACCTGCTCTTCAGCAGGCAACAACCAGATATGTGCCAAGTCACCACCCATACCATCCCCTATGGGTCTCATCACACCCCTGCTGGCACAGTCACGCAGCCGGTTGCTCATTGCAACCCACTGCCATTGTTGTGGTGACTGTCGGTGTCAAAACCGGCGGATCTCGGGTAGGGGGTCCCGAACTGTGCGTCTAGGCGGATGGTAACCGGAGACAAGGGACACGATGTTTTACCAGGTTCGCCCTCTCGATGGAGGTAAAACCCTACTCCTGCTTGATTAATATTGATGATATGGGCAGTACAAGAGTAGATCTACCACGAGATCAGAGAGGCTAAACCCTAGAAGCTAGCCTATGGTATGATTGTTGTTCATCCTACAGACTAAAACCCTCCGATTTATATAGGCACCGAAGAGGGTTAGTGTTACACAGAGTCGGTTACAATGGTAGGAGATCTACATATCCGTATCGCCAAGCTTGCCTTCCACACCAAGGAAAGTCCCATCCGGACACGGGACGAAGTCTTCAATCTTGTATCTTCATAATCCAGGAGTCTGGCCAAAGGTCATAGTCTGGCTATCCGGACACCCCCTAATCCGGAGATCCCTCAGTAGCCCCCGAACTAGGCTTCAATGACGACGAGTTCGGCGCGTAGATTGTCTTCGGTATTGCAAGGCGGGTTCTTCTCCAAACCCTGTGTACTTGTTGAATAGTGTCTAGCTTCTTGTAAATATCGCGCTCCTTGGCTTCCACGCCCAATAATGGCCATCTTCCACGTGTTGAACGAATGCGAAAAGCCAGGGTATTTTTACATTTACCCCCTAGCTGCGCAAATGAGTCGCCTATATAAGAGACGAGGATCTAGATCCGAATCACACCATCTTCCCTTCGCGAGCTTTCATCGGAGTGCATCTGACGGAAACCCATTCCATCATGGACAGTTGACGCGACTCCTCCTCTCGCCCTCCCAGTCCTCAGCCTGGAGATTGGGAGAGATGCTCCATCCCGCACAGCGAGCTAGTGACGCTCCAAACCAAGGGATTTCTTCCCCCAGCCTTCATGGTTCTGGTTCGAGCCGGACTCGCCACCTATAAGGGCGGAAAACAAGCGGATAGCGTCCCCAGTCCCTCCCAAGGAGAGCGGGTATGCCTTGTCCCTTATTTGAAAAGAGGGCTCGGATTTCCAATTCATCCGTTTCTCCAAGGGCTCCTGGAGTTCTATGGCCTCCAGTTGCACAACCTTACGCCTGCCTCCATTCTACATATTGCGGGCTTCGTGGCCCTTTGCGAGCTGTTTTTGGGCATCGGGGTCATTTCGCGCTGTGGAAGAGGTTGTTCGCCTCGCACTCGCTCTCGGGAGGGGTCGATATATCAAGTGGGCGGAGCCGAACTATGGCGCATCGCCGGGACTGGATATCTATCCAGAACCCCGAAGAAGGCATCCGAAGACTGGCCTTCAGAATGGTTTTATATAGAAGATGTCCCCCTGCCGGACCCTATTCGGATCGGCCTCCTGGAGTTCAGTAATGCTCCTTTGAAGAAATGCCTAAGCTGGTGTCCACGGAGCCCTCAAAGGGAAAATGACAGGGACATACTTTACCTGATGAGCCGAATAAGGTTGTTGGCTCATTACGGAGTGAACATGATCAGGGTCATGGCCACATGCATTATGCGGGGGGTGCAACCGCTCCAGTATGGAGGCCACCCCATGTGGGATTTCAACGGGGAGGATGATGCCACCCGCCATGGCCGTAAGGGGCCGGGATCGATCGCCGATCTGATGAAGATCTTGTCCGCATTGTACAAGGGAGAAGAGGAGGAATTTCTTCGCGTCAATCCACAGGACGGATTTTCTATGAACAATCCTCCAAGTTGGGCAAGCGGACATTTATTTTTGCCCATCCGATCCATATTCCCATAGTCAAGTATCTCATTTTTGTGATTTCGACGCAGGAACTGCGCCAGGCCGTAAAGGATATAAACAGCCTGCCTCCACAACCCGAAGATCCGGAACGATTCCTCGATCCGGCCAACCAAGAGGATCCGGACATATCGGTGGAGCTGATTGATGGGGTATTTCATCAACTGATCATTGATAATGCCCTGGTTGCCATTACGGGCGATTACCCCGGAATACTTCCAGCCTCACAGGTAACTGAGACCGAAGCCCCAATACTTTGAGAATGATTCATCCATGCTTATTTTTTATCACCGTATACCAACGGTGTTTTGCAGGGGGAGCCCTCAAGGCGGAAGGCCGAGCCTGCGGCGGCTAGCCAACAAGGGGCGGCACGGCCCAGCTGGCTAAAAAGAAGTGCGGTCCGGATCGCAACGCCGGCGCAACGGTATGGCGTGTCACCTTATTCCAGTGTGTTATTCCGAAGGCATATTAACTCGTGCTTTCTTCGTAAAAAGAGCGCCACGGACTATATCCGGAGAGGTTGCTAATCGAGCCTCCGCCACCAAAGCTTCAAAGCCAGGCCCAGAAGCAGAGGCGAACACGAGGCGTGCGTCGGATGCTCCTCCGACAGAGGATGCCGACAGATTGTCCGCCACCAAGTCCGAGGTGGAGAGTGCCATGAATCACAAAGCGCCGTCGGACAATTCTTCGTGACACATGTTTCTCCCAAGAGGCATTGAACGCCTTCAATTGGTAGATGCGCACTCCGCGCCGCCAAGATGGTCTAGCCAGAGCCACTTGAGCAAGATGTAAAAGACATACGAAGTGAGGAAATTTAATAGTTATATATGCCAGTAGCCCCCGAGACTTGAAATAGTTAGAATAACTGATTTAAGGATCATCTATTGTGCAGGATCTTACAGAGAAGAATACCCAACTGTCCCAAGAGCTTGAAGAGTGCAAAGCCCAACTTGAGGCCGCACAAGCCGCTGTGGGAAGCCAAAGAGACCCCCTCTGGTAATATATGCTTTTAAAGATAAGTATGTTGTGAAGTGCGGCATGTGTATAAATCTGACAATAACATTGCAGATGGCGCCGTGGTAGATCCGGACAAGCGACAACTCTTGCGCGGTTAAAGGTCAAGCGAGAACGTACGACGAGGGTGAGGCAGAGAAAATAATTCCAAGATGCCAACACCCAGCTGGGTGAGGAACTAAAGATGTTCGTGGCCAGCTGTCCGACTCCGTTAAGGAGAATCGGCGGCTTTGACGCGGCATTTTTAGTAAGTGCTTAAACGAACTTTGAAAAAGAGTTGGCGAGGAAGTCGACTAACAGAGTTATGTCTCGAGAGGTATGCTCACAGCCGCCCTGCAGAGGAAATGCCCGGTTCTAAGGGTGACCTTCTTCCCGAGCTTTCATAACTGCACGAACGAAGTTCGGTAGGTGATGAAAGGCGCCGCCAGCCTTGTGGCCATCTGCCTCCCTGCCCAAGGCCTTGGGAGCTTGCAGAGAGGCTCCAGGAGCGCGCGGCGCTCCGATTATGGAAGATATCGGCCTGCCGTCAAGGCGCCAGCGAGGCTCGGGCCATGGTGAAGACGCTGTACACGAATCGCTGACCCAAACCACATGGCCGAGGTCGGATCATGGGGCCTGATGGGAAGGAGATCCTGTGAGCTTAGTGTACAGCCTGTAGAATTGGGCGCAAAGTATTCCCAGCAGGATGTAAACTAGACACTGTTAGATGGCATTGAAGAGGAATACAATCACCAAATTGACTATGTAATTTAAGGTGACATGTAAAATGCCTTCTAGCCTGATTGTAGATTGTTTATCATAGCGGACCTTTTTGCTTCAACCTCGGGACCCAGTAGTCCGGAGTGTGTCCGAATACCCTCGCGGTTATAGAAACCGGGGAATGCGTGGAGACCAGGCGTAGGGGTCATTATTTCTTTATGAGACAAGTGCCCAACTAGTTATGTTATATTACATGGTTAGTAAGAAACATCTTCCAGGGAGAATAGTTCCATTAGGGGTTCCTTTCCCTGGGAGGCATGCCCTAAAGTGCATGTCCGGACTGCGAAAAAAGCAGAAAAACATCTGGGAGCAGATAAATAAATAGGTAAGAAATATTGTTTTAGTTCACCGACCGAATATTCTCTTAAGAACGCTAGCTTTCGGCTTCACCCACCGAGGTACACATCCGGTGACCCGCAGAATAATCGCAGAGGTGCTCCTTTACCACCTAGCCGAACAATCGGGAACGAGGGGTAAGCACAGAGCCAGCAACCCAGCTTGGCCAAAACTTAAGTCATATCGATGCATATAATGGTGAATAAAAGGTACATGCGGAAGTGTGACACATGTATTGGGCATGAAGCCCTTATAAATAAGCTTCGTGAAAGAAGCCCCTGTGTACAATGAGCGGATAGCGCGTCAAGTGTGTGCGAACAATGCGCTAACAAGCCTTCAAGGATGGGGAAAAAGGAGGTGAAGGAGAAAATATAAGACGCCTAAAGTGTAAAATATGGACAGAGGAAGGAGACGAACTCGAATCCGCGCTAGGCGAGAATCTTCGGAGACGGGCTGCATTCCATGGGTTCGCTCGAGTCGGTTATCCGAGGCATCTCGCAGACGGTACGCCCACCGGTCGGGACTTGGTCGATGATAAAGGGACCTTCCCAATTGGGCTTGAGTTTGTCCTTTTCTTGTCCGCAGCGAGAACTAGCTCGCCAACATTGTAAGTCTTGGCCCGCATTTCTCGATTTGATATCTTCGAGCTTGTTGTTGATAGAATGCGGAACGGGCTTTTGCTACGCCACGCTCCTCCTCCAAGGCGCCAACTGTCCCGCCGATCGAGCTCGGCTTCTCTTTCTTCGTACATGCGCACGCGAGGTGAGTCATGAATTATGTCACAGGCAGAACTGCCTCGCTACCAGATACCATAAAGAATGGTGTGAATCCGGTCGTGCGATTCGGAGTGGTCCGCAGCCCCTAGAGTACAGAGTCGAGCTCCTCTACCCAGTGCGTGTTAGATTCCTTGAGGGACCGCACTAATCTGGGTTTGATATTGCTCATAATTAGACCAGTTGCTCGCTTGACTTGACCATTAGTTTGAGGGTGATAGACTGAAGCGTAGTCGAGCTTGATTCCCATGTTTTTGCACCAGAGTTTGACCTCGTCGGCCGTAAAGTTCGTGCCATTATCAGTGATGATGCTGTGGGGACATCAGAACGGTGTACGCACCCTCGATATGAAGTCTATCACCATCCTGATTCGCCGCCTTAACAGGCTTGGCCTCTATCCATTTGGTGAATTTATCCACCATGACCAGAGGTATTTTTGCTTGTGGGTTCCCCTTTAAGGGGACCAACCATGTCAAGCCCTGCACCGCCGAAGGGCCAGGTGATGGGTATAGTTTTGAGGCGGTGGGTGGCATGTGGCTTTGATTAGCAAAGAGCTGGCATCCGACGCATCGTTGGACTAAGTCCTGAGCATCTGCCCGGGCTGTCGGCCAATAAAATCCTGTACGGAAGGCCTTGCCTACAAGGGCCCGGCTGCGGCGTGGTGCCCGCCGAGTCCGGCATGAATTTCAGCCAGAAGATTCCGCCCTTCCTTTTCGGAGATACACCTCTGAAGGACTCTGGTTGTGCTTTTCTTATAAAGCTCTTCCTCATGGACCATATAGGCTTTAGATCGCCGCACTATGCAGCGGGCCTCGTTTTGGTCCTCGGGAAGTTCCTGCCTGGTTAGGTAGGCTAGGCATGGTTCTGTCCACGGGGCAATGACTGCCATTATTACGTGGGCTGAGGGTGTTATTTCGTTGGCAGAACCACCAACTGTGTCAGAATGTTCGGTGTGGGGTAGTGCGGTTGGGTCCGGGTTGTTATTTCCGGACTCTCCCTCCCATAATACGGATGGCTTGAACAACCTTTCTAGGAAGATGTTGGGGGACGCATCACGCTTTGCACCGATGCGTGCCAACACGTCTGCTGCCTGGTTGTTATCCCGGGCTATATGGTGAAATTCGAGCCCTTCAAACCGAGCTGACATTGTTAGGACGACATTGCAATAAGCTGCCATTTTCGGATCCTTGGCATCAAAGTCTCCATTTATTTGGGATATCGCGAGGTTCGAATCCCCGAGCACCTCTAGGCGTTGAATGCCCATGGAGACTGCCATCCGGAGACCATGTAGAAGGGCCTCATATTCGGCTGCGCTGTTGGAGTCCGTATACATTATCTGGAGTACGTATTGAACTGTATCTCCGGTTGGGGACGTCAGAACGATGCCAACTCCCAGGCCAGCCAACATTTTGGAGCCGTCGAAGTGCATTATCCAGTTGGAATATGCGCCCGTACTTTTAGGGAGTTCGGCCGGTCCATTCGCGACGAAGTCGGCCAAAACTTGCGACTTAATAGCTCGCCGTGGCTTATAGGTTATGTCGAACGGGAGGAGCTCAATGGCCCATTTGGCAATCCGGCCCGTCGCGTCGTGGTTGTTTATAATGTCGTTAAGAGGTACTTCGGAGGCTACTGTTATCGAACACTCTTGAAAGTAGTGTTGCAGCTTCCGTGATGCCATAAACACTGCGTACGCTATCTTTTGATAATGCGGGTACTGTGACTTGCATGGAGTTAGGACAGTGGACACGTAGTAAACTGGTTTTTGAAGGGGGAACTTGTGTCCGTCCGTCTCTCGTTCGACAACGAGCACCGCGCTTACAACTTGATGAGTTGCCGCGATATATAATAGCATTGGTTCGCCCATGTTGGGCGTGGCTAGGACCGGGTTTGTTGCCAATATGGCTTTTATTTCTTCGAGTCCGGCCGTGGCGGCATCCGTCCACTCAAAGTGTTCGGTGCATCGGAGGAGGCGGTAAAGGGGTAATGCCTTTTCTACCAAACGGGAGATAAAGCGGCTTAGAGCCGCCACGCATCCAGTCAATTTTTGTATTTGTTTGAGGTCTTTTGGGATATCCAATTGTGACAGAGCTCGGATCTTGGCTGGGTTTGCTTCAATTCCTCTACCGGATACAATGAAGCCCAAGAGCTTTCCGGCTGGTATGCCGAAAACGCATTTTTCCGGGTTGAGCTTGATGTCATATGTTCGGAGATTATCGAATGTGAGCCTCAAGTCGTCTACTAGAGTTTCGACATGCTTGCTTTTGACGACCACATCGTCTATGTATGCCTCCACTGTTTTGCCGATCTGGTTTGCAAGACATGTTTGAATCATGTGCTGATATGTTGCGCTGGTGTTTTTGAGCCCGATGGGCATTGTGTTGAAGCGGAATGGGCCGTATGGAGTGATGAATGCCGCTATGCTTGGTCAGCTCTGCCATCTTAATTTGGTGGTAGCGGAGTATGCGCCGAGGAAGCACAATGAATCGTGAACCTGCGGTAGCGCCGATAATTTGATCGATGCGGGGAGGGGAAGGGATCCTTTGGGCAAGCCTTGTTGAGGTCCTTGAAATCGACGATAGGCGCCAGGATTTGTCCTTCTTGGTACCATCACCAGGTTTGCTAGCCAGTCCGGATGTTTTATATATCTGATGAATCCGCCTCCAATAGTTTGGCTAGCTCCTCTCCCATGGCCTGCCTCTTGGGTTCGAGAACGCCAAGAGCCTGTTCGATGTGCTTGAATCCTTTAGGATGTTTAGGCTGTGCTCGGCCAGCCGGCGTGGGATTCCCGGCATGTCCGAAGGGTGCGTGCAAAATGTCCCAATTTTCGCGCATGAATTCTCTTAGTGGCGCCTACATCGATTTAATTGTGCCCCGATGGAGGCCGTTTTTGTAGGGTCCGTTTGATGGACTTGGAATTTGACTATTTCGTCCGATGGTTTAAAGGAGGTGGACTTGGATCTCTTATCGAGTATCACATCGTCCCTATTCATCGTGGAGCGCAGCGCAGTGAGTTCCTCGGCCGCTAGGGCTTCGGATAGTGCCTCAAGGGCCAGTGCGGCTATCTTATTTTCGGCGCGGAGTGCTATGTCTGGGTCACTAGCAAGAGTGATGATACTGTTGGGCCCGGGCATTTTGAGCTTCATGTACCCATAGTGGGGTATAGCTTAAAAAAATTTGAATGCCTCTCGCCCTAATAGAGCGTGGTATCCGCTGCTGAACGGGGCCACTTGGAACGTGACCTCCTCGGACCTGTAGTTATCCTGCGTGCCGAACACCACATCCAGTGTGATTTTTCCTGTACAGCGTGCTTCCCGACTGGGGATTATTCCTCTAAAGGTTGTGCTGCTTCGCTCAATGCGGCTCCAGTCTATTTCCATTTTTCGGAGGGTTTCTCAGAATGAGGTTCAATCCGCTGCCACCGTCCATGAGTACCTTGGTAAGGTGAAAGCCGTCCACTATCGGACTGAGGACCAATGCGGCTGGTGCTCGGGCTGTTCGGAATTTAGGTTAGTCACTGGCATTAAAGGTAATAGCCGTGTCACTCCATGGGTTTATTGTTGCTACTTGGTAGACTTCGGCCAGGCTACGGAGTGTTCATTTCCGCATATTATTTGATGCGAAAGTCTCGAAGAATGTTAATACCGTACTGGTATCCCTGTGCTGGTGCTCTAGGGCTAGAAGCTCTGCGCCACTTTTGGCCACCTGCCCTAGTATCCAACATGCTCTAAGGCTATGAGTTGGAGTGGCGCCCTCTGTACTATGAATTTTACAGGGTCCATTGAGCCATCCCTCCAGTACGGTTCCATGCCCTATAGAGGGTTTTTGCTTTTTGGTATTTTACCCAGGTGCCTGGCGATGATGCACCCTTTTATTTCGGACTGGGGTTGTATTCAAGGCCGGATTGTCCCAAAATCTTGCTTTGGTTTTCCAGGCGCTTTCCATCGCACAGTACTTTCATACTATGGACGCCAAGTCGGCAAAGCGTGTAATGTCAAGGCGACTTATAGCGTTGAGGATCCCGTTGTCCGTGCAATTATTGCAGAATAATGAGATTGCGTCCTCCTCGCGGCAGTCCTTTATCCTGTGCATAACCAGGAGGAATCGCCCAAGAATGGTGCCTTTGCTTTCAAGGGCTCTTGCTGAATTTGGGATAGGTCGCTTATGTTTGGGTGGGCGGGTGGAATTAAATCCGGAACCTCGCCCAATCTGAGACTTAAGGGCCAAGGAGCTTCAGAACTTGTAAGCTTGGATTCTTGGATGTTGTGCAATGAATCTAGCCCGCTGCCTGACTTTAGGTTGAGGGCTTGAGTGACGTCCTCTCCTCCGCGGGAATCCGGCATGGAGGGATTGGGAATCCGTACGTAGCTAGTCCTTAAGATAGAATAAGGGTCGCCGTATTGTTCCTCTACCACAGCAACATGGTGGGTAACACGGGAGAGTTAATCTCTCTCGATCGGGTTTAGGCCCAATCTGATCATAGTCAGTAGCGACTCCTGTGGCGATGGCGCGACCCAAGAGCTCGTTTAAGGAAGAGAGCTCCGTCGGATCTAACTGCTCGGCGAGTTTCGAGTTAACATGAAGATTGCTTTCGATGACCCGAGAAGTCATCGTCGGCGCGGCGGCCGAACAGGCGGTCACAAGAAAACCGCCTAGCCGGAGAGTTTGGCCGATAGCCAAAGCTTCTTGAGCAACAGTGTCGTCTTTAAAGACGGGATGAGGCATCCTTCCTGACGGCGACGGCACAGAGGAACTCTCAATGAAAGCACCAATGACAGTGTCAAAACCGGCGGATCTCAGGTAGGGGGTCCCGAACTATGCGTCTAGGCAGATGGTAACAGGAGACAAGGGACACGATGCTTTTACCCAGGTTCAGGCCCTCTCGATGGAGGTAAAGCCCTACTCCTGCTTGATTAATATTGATGATATGGGTAGTACAAGAGTAGATCTACCACGAGATCAGAGAGGCTAAACCCTAGAAGCTAGCCTATGGTATGATTGTTGTTCGCCCTACGGACTAAAACCCTCCGGTTTATATAGGCACCAAAGAGGGTGAGGGTTACATAGAGTCGGTTACAATGGTAGGAGATCTACATATCCGTATCGCCAAGCTTGCCTTCCACGCCAAGGAAAGTCCCATCCGGACACGGGACGGAGTCTTCAATCTTGTATCTTCATAGTCCAGGAGTCCGGCCAAAGGTCATAGTCCGGCTATCCGGACACCCCCTAATCCGGGACTCCCTCAGTGACTCTATTGCAAATCACGCAGAGTCATCCGTCGCATCTCAACTATAATCCTCAACCCTCGCCGAGTCTTCTACAAATGCCCGAATCATGGGGTAATAATATGTTTTAGTGTTGTTCACCTGCTTTCAGTTGCTGATTTTTTAAATAGTTTCATTGCTGATCTTCGAATTTGATTCATACAGAAAAGGGAAGATTCGTGTGATTTGTATTTCTGGGAAGTTGCTGATGTGGGGGAATGGAACTATGGTGATTATTTGGTTAGCCGAGGAATCTCAATACCAGCAGGTTGGGGTGTTCGACAAGTAACTGAAGGAAAGACAGAAGAGGAAGACGCAGAGCAGAAGGTTAAAGATGTAGTTCATCTGATCATGGCCAAGCAACAGCTGTTGAACGGCCTTGACAACAATGAGGAGATGCGGAGCTTGTGAAGATAATGGGCAAGATCGTTGTGCTCTGTGATACGTCTCCAATGTATCTATAATTTATGAAGTATTCATGCCATGTTTACAACAATATTATATCATTTTGGTATGATTTGAATAGAACTAACCTGGACTAACGCCATTTCCAGCACAACTACCGTCGTATCGTTTTTTGTGCAGAAATAAAAGTTCTTGGAATGGGCTAAAAATTTACAGTGATTTTTTATGGACCAAAAGAGGCCCCTGAAGCACAAGAGTTGGGCTAGGAAGTGGACGAGGAGGACACAAGCCCTCTAGGCACGCCCTACCCCCCGGGAGGGAGCTCCGGGCATGTGGGCACCTCGGGCACCCACTTGACGAGAGATCAATGCCAAAATATCTTATAAATACCCAAACCTCTGAAAAGAACCCTAGATCGGAAGTTCCACCACCGCAAGCCTCTGTATCCATGAAAAATCAATCTAGGCCCTCTCCGGCACCCTGTCGGAGGGGGCCGTCATCACCAGAGGCCATGAAGGAGGAACCCGGAGGGGGCCATCATCACCATGGAGGCCAAGGGCCAGAGGGAGAACCTCTCCCCATCTAGGGGTGAGGCCATGGAGGAGAAGCACAAGGGGGAGACTCTCCCCCCTCTCTCTCAGTGGCATCAGAGTGCCGCCGGGGGAACCATCGCCGCGGTGATCGTGTTCATCAACATCACCTTCCGCATCTCTTTCCAGCGGTCCACTCTCGCGCACCCGGCTATAATCCCCTACTTGAACATGGTGCTTTATGCACATATTATAATCCAATGATGTGTTGCCATCCTATGATGTTTTGAGTAGATTTCTTTTGTCTTTTGGGTTGATTGATGATCTAGATTGGTTTGAGTTGTATGTTTTATTTTGGTGTTGTCCTATGGTGCCCTTCATTCCACGCACACATGAGGGATTCTTGCTGTAGGGTTTGCAATATGTTCATGATTCGCTTATAGTGGGTTGCTAGAGTGACATAAGCTATATCGAGTAAGGGGGTTGTTTGAGTATGGGAGTAAAGAGGACTTGATACTTTAATGCTATGGTTTGATTTTACCTTAATGATCTTTAGTAGTTGTGGATGCTTGCTAGAGTTCCAATCATAATTTCATATTATCCAAGTAGAGAATGTATGTTAGCATATGCCTCTCCCTCATATAAAATTGCAATAATGATTACTGATCTTATTAACAATTGCCTAGGACAATTCCGCATTCCATCTTTATTCCACACTCTCTATTTGTAATATATTGTGATATATTCTAACATTATGATAAAAACACCTATTTTTATATTTTAGTTCTCCGATATCATGCAAAACTATCCTCTTCATACCCACAACGTAGTTTTATTTCTCGGTTCTAGATGGAAGCAAATGTTTGGTGTACATAGAGTCGTATCAGTGGCAGATAGGACTTGAGAGAATATTGATCTTACCTTTAGCTCCTTGCGGGTTCGACACTCCATTCTTATCACTTCCAACTTTGGAAATTGCTACGATGGTTCCTAGCACTTGGGGATTATCAAGCTCTTTTCTGGCGCCGTTCCGGGGAGCAATAGCGTGGGGTTGATATTCTCATGTGTGCCTGTTTGCTTTCTTCACTAAGTAGATTTTGTTTTCCCTTTAATTTTTGTTTTCTTTAGTTGTGGGTGAAACAAACAAAAAAATCTTAAAAGAATGAAAAATACAAAAAAATACTTGCCTCTTATGCCTAAAAACTTTTTCAAAAAGAGAAGTGATTGGAAGGTTATGCATTGGAGAAGTGAGGGTCGACCTTGAACACTTGTGTCCATGCTCATGGAAACAATGTCGAATTTTTCATGGAAGTTTCTCAAACATAAGTATGCCATTGTATATATCAATTGTATTATAAAAATAATGTGCCAAGGTTTACGTTTAGAATGTTTAAATTGCTTGTTTGGTGTGTGCAGCGAAGAAATGAAACTTTTGCTGCAGTAATTGAATTTACATTTTTACTGGAGCGATAAAATCTTGAAATGTTTACACAGTCTTATATGCAAAAAAATTAGGTTTTCCTAATTTTTAGAATTCTTGAGTTACATAAGTATCTGAAGTTTCAGATTACTGACTGTTCTATTTTTGACAGGTTCTGTTTTCTATGTGTTATTCGCTTATTTTGTTGAATCTATGGGTTGTATCCGGGGGTATGAACCATGGTAAAGTTGGAATACAGTAGATATAATGCTAATATGAAATTGCAATGAGTTTACAATAGTACCTAAAGGTAGTGATTTGCTTTATTATACTAATGGATCTCACAAGGGTAGTGATTTGGGTGGATGAAGTGTTCGAAGATCGAGGAGTTATCAATATGAGAAGAATAAAGAGAGATAAGAGTTCAAGCTTGGGGATGCCCAAATCACCCCAAGTAAATATTTCAAGGATACTCAAGCATCTAAGCTTGAGGGATGCCCCGGTTGGCATCCCAACTTTCTTCTTCGACAATTATCGGTATATCCCGGTTCTTGTTTTGTTCACATGATATGCATCTTTTGTTTATTTATTTTCTTTTCCTTTATGCACCATGCTATTATGAGATAGTCCTTCATTGATTTATAGCATTCTTAATGCGCTTCACTTAAATCTTTTGAGTATGGCTTTATAGAATACTCTTTGTGCTTCACTTAAATCTTTTGAGTATGGCTTTATAGAATGCTTCATGTGCTTCACTTCTATATTTTGAGCCTGGATATTGGTAACTCGATATTAATTGTAGAATGATCTTTGAACTTCACTTATATATTTTAGAGTATGAATAAAATTATCATCGGAATTGGGCTTGGAAGAGTATCATTAAAATTCCATGCCTAGCTAAAAAGGCATTAAAGAAAAGCGCTTGTTGGGAGACAACCCAATATTTACCCCTATTGTTTTTGTGTGTTCTCATGATTATGCTACTGTAGTAATATTGTTTTATATCTTTTGTTTCAATAAAGTGCCATGTAAAACCTTTGGGATGATTTATGGTGGTAGTTGATTTGATCTTGCTGAAAAACAGAAACTTTTGCGGTCATTGACATAATTTATAAAAATCACAGAAGCATGCTTTTGATCTGAATTTTTTACACAAGATTTATATAAAAAATTCCTATGTTGTCCTAATTTTTCAGAATTGTTGGAATAACATAAGTATGGTTGTTGTTCAGCTCATTACAGACTGTTCTATTTCTGACAAATTCTGTTTTCAATGCATAGTTTGCTTGTTTTCTAGTTTCTATGGCTTATATTGCACAATATAAATTGTAGAAATGATATGGTATAGTAGGCATTGTTTGAAAACAATTATGAATCTTATCTTGAAAGTACCAAAGTGAATTATTTGTCTTTATCATACTAACCCATCTCACGAAGTCCCGTTAAGTTTTGTGTGATATAAGTTTCCAAGTTTTGGGTGAGAAATCGATATGAGGAGAATAAGGAGTGGGAATACACTAAGCTTGGGTATTACCAAGGCACACCAAGGTAATATTCAAGGAAGACCCAAGCAAATAAGCTTGGCGATGTCCCAGAAGGCATCCCCTGTTTCGTCTTCGAAACTATCGGTATACCTTACTTGGAGCTATTATTTTATTCATCACATGATATGTGTTTTGCTTGGAGCGTATTTTCATTTTACTAGCTGTTTGAATAAAATCATTGGATCTGAAATCTTGAATGAGGGAGAGTCCTTACATGGCTACTAAACTATTTGACTACTCATTGATCTTCACTTATATATTTTTGAAGTAGTTTTGTCATTTACTCTTGTGCTTCACTTATATCCTATGAGTAAATGGTTGAATGAATTGAATATCATAAATCTGAAATTATATATGTTTCATATGATTATCCGATGGGGAGTAATGACTTCACATACAAGAAGTATATGTGGTAAAATTTATTGAAAGAGGAAACTCAACATTGGTCACTTGAACAATTCATGATAGAATATTGAAGGAAGAGAGATTTCACATATAAATATACTATCTTGGACATCTTCTATGATTGTGAACCCCATTAATTATTTTCAAACTTGAGCAAGTTAGTTGAAGTTGGACAAGGAAGACAATGTAATGAGTTGTGTTCGGGTATATTTGTATAGAAGTTATATTGTTATGGATCCTGCAACATGTGGTGTTTGCTTAGGATCTTTTGCTAGCCAAAAATTTGTACTAAGTAGATATACTAATTGTGCATCCAAAGACCCATAAACCCTGTTTCTTGCCATGAGTGTCCAACATATCTACCTACGGATTGAATAAGATCCTTCAAGTAAGTTTTCATCGGTGCAAAAGGCAATAAAAATTGCTCCTAAATATGTATGATCTTTCATTGTAAGGGAAACTAAGCATTGTACGGACTTGTGATGGTAGAAATACAAGCGACGGATCGCATAATAAAGGTTGCTATCACAAAGGGCAATACAGCATGACGTTCCTTTTCATTAAGTGTTTGCACATTCAAAATTTAAAAGCGCATGACAACCTCTGCTTCCCTCTGTGAAGGGCCTATCTTCTAGTTTCATGTATTTACTTTATGCAAAGAGTCAATATTATTCCTTCTTATTTCAACCTCAATTATTCTTTAGTTGGCAAGCATCATGTGGTGGGGAAAGACCAAGAATATATGGCCATTCAAATATATCTAATCATGAATTATTATTGTTGACAATTATATGATAAAGAAGTTAGAAGGCGAAGCATTAAGCCCCTATCTTTCTCTGTGTTCGACGGATGCTATTTGTTCTAAGAATATACTTTGAGTGTTAGTAATCATGGAAGACTATATGATAGTTGAGTATGTGGAATTTGCTAAATCAAAGCTTTTACATAGACCCTTCCTGAAAATAAGATGAATTGCAATTGTTTGGTGACTGAGAACATAGTTTGTTGGGTTTCAAGAAAGTTTATGGTCTATACTTTAACATGTGAATAGTTTGCTACTTGATAATGAGAAGTTTTATGAGATGAGATACTGTTTATGATATATATAATGATGCTAGAAAAAGTGATTAAAATTATCATTGATCAAATTTATGCACTTGCTAGCATTCACGCTTCATAAATTATTTCTTTTATCATTTACCTACTCGAGGACGAGCAGGAATTATGCTTGGGATGCTGATATGTATCCAACATATCTATAATTTATGAAGTATTCATGCCATGTTTACAACAATTTTACATGGTTTTTGTATGATTTGATTAGAACTAACCCGGACTGACGATGTTTTCACCAGAACTACCGTATGCCGTTTTTTGTGCAGAAATAAAAGTTCTCTGAATGGGCTAAAAATTTACGGTGATTTTTATGGACCAAAACAGACCCCCGAAGCACAAGAGCTAGGCCAGGAAGTGGACGAGGAGGCCACAAGCCCTCTAGGCGCGCCCTACCCCCCAGGAGGGTGCTCTGGGCTTGTGGGCACCTCGGGCACCCCCTTGATCTGAGACCAATGCCAAAAATTCTTATAAATAGACAAACCTCCGAAAAGAACCCTAGATCATAATTCTGCTGCCGCAAGCCTCTGTAGCCACCAAAAGTCAATCTAGGCCCTCTCCGGCACCCTGTCGAAGGGGGCCATCATCACAGGAGGCCATGGAGGAGGAACCCGGAGGGGGCCATCATCACCATGGAGGCCAAGGACCAGAGGGAAACCTCTCCCCATCTAGGGGGAGGCCATGGAGGAGGAAGCACAAGGTGGAGACTCTCCCCCTCTCTCTCTCGGTGGCGTCGGAGTGCCGGCGGGGGAACCATTGCCATGGTGATCATCTTCATCAACATCACCATCTTCATCACCTTCCGCATCTCTTTTCGGCGGTCCACTCTCCCGCACCCTGCTATAATCCCCTACTTGAACATGGTACCTTATGCCACATATTATGATCCAATTATGTGTTGCTATCCTATGATGTTTTGAGTAGATTTATTTTGTCTTTTGGGTTGATTGATGATCAAGACTGGTTTGATTTGTATGTTTTATTTTGCTGTTGTCCTATGGTACCCTCCATGCCATGCACATGTGAGGGATTCTCGCTATAGGGTTTGCAATATGTTCATGATTCGCTTATAGTGGGTTGCTAGAGTGACAGAAGCTTAAACCCGAGTAAGGGAGTTGTTTGCGTATGAGAGTAAAGAGGACTTGATACTTTAAAGCTATGGTTGGGTTTTACCTTAATGGTCTTTAGTTGCGGATGCTTGCTGGAGTTCCAATCATAAGTCCATATGATCCAAGTAGAGAAAGTATGCTAGCTTATGCCTCTCCCTCATATAAAATTGCAATAATAATTACCAATCTTGTTAACAATTGCCTAGGACAGTTTCGCACACCGTTCCATCATTATTCCACAGTCGCTATTTCTAATATATTGTGATATATTCTAACTTTATGATAACAACACCTATTTTTATATTTTAGTTCTCCGATATCGTGCAAAGCTATCCTCTTCATACCCACAACGTAGTTTTATTTCTCGATTCTAGATGGAAGCAAACGTTCGGTGTTGTCAGATTTCGGGTTCCGGTACACCCTTGAGGTTCGAACACTGGGGTGCGCGCGGAGATCCAACCTTCCACCGTCTCGCACCTAGCCGAATCGCAAGGACCTAAACTACTCACGGAAAAGCACAAGAGACACAAGATTTATACTAGTTCGGGCCACCGTTGTGGTGTAATACACTACTGTATTTTGTGGTGTGGTGGATTGCCTCTTGGGCTGATGAGGAACAGTACAAGGAAGAACAGCCTCGCGAGGGTCTGTTCTTGGCGGGTGTGATGAACTACTAGGTGGTGTTCAGTTGCCCTAGCTACTGGTTCCTCGATGAGGATTCTGATCTCTCTTCGTCTCTCCCAGATCTAGATGCTGATCGTTTCGATCCCCCTGCTCTGAGTGTGGCTACTCCTATTTATAGGCGAGGGCCCTGGGCCTCTTCCCAAATATTGAGCGGGAAGGGCGCCAACAATTGGCCATTTTGAAGGGGAACAGCGGGTACACTTATCCTGACTAAAGTTGGTCCTCGCCTGCCAAAGGCTCTGGTGATGACGCCTGCTTGGGCTCCACGATGACTCCGTTCCAGCCGTTGGGGCTGGTCTTGGTCTTGTTGCACCGAAATGGACGCCTTTGATTGATGCTCTCGCCTGCGCTTGCTACCTTTGCACCAAAGAGGAAAGGAGGACGCTGCATAGGCTGGCGCCCGACTGGCGCCCTTGGTCGTCATGGCGTGCGTCATGGGCACCTCGCGAGGTACCCTGCCTTGAACTCTCCGCCTCCTCATGAGCCAGCTTGACGAGGCCGTGCCTGAGGATGCTCCTTGTCGTCCGCCCCGTGAGGCTTGGCCCCTCGCGAGGGTCTTGAGCTTGCATAGATGAAGGTGGGCTGTCCCGGGCCTCCTTTGAGCTACGCCGCAGGCCGCACGCAGGCAAGTCTGGGGGCCCCCATTCCCAGAACGCTGACAGTAGCCCCCGGGCCCACGACGCGCCCGAACTTGGCCGAGCAGAGAGGCGAAAAGGCAAGTGCGAAGCGTCATGGGCCCTAACAGCCTGCGGCCTTGGGCGCCGCGTGGCGGTTTATTGACGCGGCGCATCGCTTCCCACGATGCCTCGGTAACCACCGGATTCGACAAGTCCTCGCATGCGAGTTGGGCATGATGACCGGTGATCGGGAGGCCGACGGTTGGCCTTCGCCGGCTATAAGTACGGAACGGCGCGCGCCCTTCCAGTCTATCCTTCTGCTGCTCCTCCTCCTCGTTTCGTCTGGTTGCCATGGCTCTGATCCGCCGGTTCTCCAAGGAAGAGAAGGGAAAGGGTCCTCAAGAGGATCCTGACCTGCTCCCCCCAAAGAAGCGGCTTGCTCTCTGGTGTCAGGGCAGGAGTGCTCGCTAGGAGGCGCCCATGCCCTGGTGCGTGCGGCCGCAACCAGGGTTTCCTCTTCCCTTTTACGCTCAAATTGGTGGCCCTGAAGGAGGCGACGCCGGGCGCCACGAGCGGCGCCGCCGACGACGCCGGCGGGTAACGAAGGTGTGCGTCTTCCCCCCTGGAGTCCATGCCGAGGGATCCTGCCGGGAGTTCGTGCTTCGTGTCGCCGCGCCTCCTAAGTCTTGGATTCGTCTTCCTTCTTTCTTTGCCTCCGTCGTCCGTGCAGGGGAACCCTGGGACTCGGGCTGCAACGCGCGGCTGCGGCACCCTCGCGACCGGGGTAGAGGTCGCAGTAGTTGCCCCAGGCGAGGTCTTCATGACTCGAGGCTGGGACAAGGTCGCCCGGGTCTGCAGGACGAGGGGCGCCCTCACGATCCACCTAGAGTACGATGGTGCTTCGGTGGTGTCCCTCAAGGTCTTCGACGCGGAGGGTCGTCGGCTGGAGTGCTGCCCCGGGAGAGGTGGTCGAGGTCCTGCCGTGGTGAGACAGAGGCCGACCGCCCACTCCCTCGACAACGCCTCAGGAAACGAAGGCGCCAGAGGATCCAGCGACTCCGCCGAGCTCTTCGCGACGCCGGAGACGAGCGACGACAGCTACGAGCCCCCGAGCCTGCGCCGCTCCCGGAGCAGGGCAGGCTCGTCAGGCCGCCGCCGCCCCTGATCTGGATGGGGTTGGCGCCGAACCGGGTGGCCCACTATTGATGATGGCGTCTGCCGCGGTGGTCCCTGTAGATAGGACTCTTTAGGATTCGCGTCTTTTGTTCCTGCGAGGAGCCAAGAATGTACCCCGCGGGGGCTTGTATGGTGCTTGTAGCTTCGTTTGTCAATATGATCCTTATTGTGAAGCAGCGCGAGATGCTTATTTCGTCTTAGCTTAGTTTCTTCCTTTCGGACCTCGTGAGGGCTTGGTGCTCTCTGCGGCTGTGTCCCGATCCCCAAGGCGGCTTTAGCCGTCGCTGGTATGCTAGGTCGCGATGCCGTGGTCAAGGCCAGGAGGTGAGCGGCCCGAGGTCCGGTAAGAGCCTCTGAGTCGCGATGCTCAGGGGGTCCCCCTTGGCGCTCAAGCAGCCATCATTCAGTGAGAAAGGAGAGCGATGTTGCTAACACGAGGTTGCATTGAGTGTGGGGAGGGCGTTGCGATAACTAGTGTGTCCGGAGGGTGACTTATCTTCGAGGGTCAGGACAATGCTTCCTGGTGCGGCGCTAGGCCCGTTCCTTGGCCGGCGAGAGATTGCGTGGCGAGGTCATTCCGTGCTCCTTGGAGGGACTATCGGGGAAGCTGATCGTGGCCCACGAACACCTATGGGACCTGGGTCCCTTGTGGTTCGGAGGGGGCGGAGATTGCACAAAGAGCGGATTGAGGCGATGCACACGAGCAGATTTACCCAGCTTCGGAGCTCTCCGGAGAGATAATACTCCTACTGCTGCTTTGTGGATTATATTGTGTTCTTGCTAGGGAGCAATGAGGGCTACAAAACCGAGCTCGAGTGTGCGTGTGAGTTGGACGAACTAAGCTGGAGCTCCACCGAACCCTTTCTACATTGCACTTGGGCCTCCTTTTATAGGCACAAGGGGTCACCACATGTGGCAAGTAGGGAAGGGTAAGATAGTAAAAACATAGGTTGGTACACTGCTTTGTACAGTGTACAATAATCTATACCTAACTCTGACGGCAAGGGACAAGAGTCATCAATGCCCGCCTCTCGATCGTGAAAGTGTAACAGGGACCGCAAGTGCGCCTCCGCTTGCCACGATGGTAGCTTGTCGGCGCCGCTTATCGTTGCTCCTCGCTGGCTGCACAGCCCGTCGACATCGTGCTTGGGAGAGCCCGTGGTGACACGCTGGCGGGTGAGCTGGAGCGGAGATGAAGAGAGGTCACTTGTCATGGCGCAGTACCTTGTCGCTGCAAGGTTCTTGTCGCGCCAGAGCTTATCGCCCACCAAGCCTTCCCGGCAACCTCCTCTTGCCGGGCCTTATTCCTTCACGCCCGGTGGCCTTCCGGCAAGCTCCTCTTGCCGGGCCTTGATTACTTTGTTCTTGAATGGCTCCAAAGGAGCCGCCGAGGATCTTGGCGGTCATCAGGCCAGCCCTGCCGCTGGGTGCTATAACTGCCCGCACGAAGTTCGGGATACTAGGGTACCCCTACTCTAGTACACCGGTCAGAGCCCCCGCCTGGGCCACACACGGCGCCGAGCTCATGGGCCAGGCCCAAAACAAAGTGCACGGCACGCAGCGTGGTCTTGATTACGCCGTTATTCGCCTTGGACCACCACGCCTCCCACTTAACGCCACGCACCGGACGTGGCGCCGTGGGGAGATCGTGGGTTTTTTTAATGGGAAAAATCGAACGCCCGCCCTTCCCCTTTATAAGCAGGAGGAACAGGGGCAGTGGCACCCACTTGCCCTCGCCGTCACATCGAAAACCCCGCCGCTTTCCCTTCCTTCTCGAGCCCAAAGAGAGCAACGCCCGCCCCTCCATTGCCACCGGTGCCCCAATGCCGCCGACCTCCTCCATCACCTCCTCCTATGGCTCCGAAGCCGACAAAGGAAAAAGCGTGGAATCGCCGAGGCGCAGCGGTCATGTGCTGCGGAAGGAGCGGGCCCTCTTTGACCCCCTGCTTGACAGGAAGGAGCTGCGGGAGCTGTACTATCTCTTTTGGTCGACGGCGACGCGGGCGCACCCGCGCACGAGGGTGATCTCCGCCGCCACGTCCGATAAGGTCTCCATTGGGTACCCCTTTTTCGCGATTTTCTTCCACTGCAGGCTCTGCCCGCCCTTTTCTGAATTCTTCTGCGATGTCATGAACACATATGGCCTCCGCCTCCTTGACTTCACCCCCAACGCCATCCTCACCATGGCTGTTTCGCACACCTCTGCGAGAACTTTGTCGGGGTCCATCCAAATGTCGCACTCTTCCGCCACTACTTCTCACCCCGCGTAGAGAGAGGAGAGCCGCTTGCCGGAGGAATTGCATGGACCTCTAGGATCGGCAAGGAGGAAGCGTATCTTGACGGAGAGTTGTGCAGCAAGTGGGAGGAGTGGAGAGCTGATTGGTGTTGGATCTTAGAGGAGGAGCCACAGCCTTTCACCGCCCTGCGCCAGACCCCCATAGTTCACGGCAATGATTGGAGCAACTTGGCACCGGAGGACGACAAGTTGAAGATTGCTGTGACTAGGATTTTGCGTCTCCAGCAAGCAGGGCTTACCGTAGGAGCAGTTGGCGCGGACTTCCTTCGCTGCCGCATTGCGCCCTTGCAGGAGAGAGGGAGGCCTGCTTGGGAATTCCAGAACGCGGCGGACATCATGAGGCTGCGCCCGGGTTTAAATTGGAAATTTACTACCTTGGAGCTTGACGGCATGCTGCGGGAGTTGTTCAAGCCTGAAGCGGATAATCCCGGGTGGTGCATGTTGCCGAGGGGAGTTGTGCCTTGTGCAACAACTCGCCGCTGACAGATCCGGCGATGAGCACGTTGCCAGCGATTCCCATGGAATCGCTCCAACTTGGCAGGAGCCCGCCCGACGACGTCGTGCAGCAGTTCTTCGACAACTTGGTTGAAGTGCCGATCCGCCCGACGAAAGGTGAGGCGGCTCACCCGCTGCACCATCGAGGAGATGGCGCGATCGCCACGAGGTTGGAGGAGGCTGCAGAGGCTGCCGCCGCCGCATATTTGGGTTCACTGCCGAGGAGGCGGACGGCCGAGGCGGCAAGCCTTGCCGACCGAGAAGAGTTCGCCGCCGAGGAGGAGCCGAACCTGCCGACGAGCCGGCGAGCCTGCCGGGCGCCTCTCCTCCGCCGTCAAGTACCTTGCCGCAGGGGAGCCCGCTGCCCGCCAAGGAGACGTCTCCGTAAGACCGAGAAGTGGCGGGGGCATACGGTCCAACAGCCGCCTCGCCGCCCGACGCGCTCCACCGCTGCAAGCACTGTTGCTGAGGCGCGCCTCATTCCGCCACGGCGACGGGCGCGGGTCTTCGAGTCGCGGTCCTCGCCCCGCTAAGCGTCCGAGGGAATCTTCTCCCCAATCCGTCGCGCCGAGCGGAGTTTGATCTCTCCGCCTCAGCTCACGAGGAAGAAGAGGAAGATTAAGATCTTGTCGTTGCTACTTGTAATCTTCCAATTTATTGCTTTATCTTATATCGACTGATTTCCTCTCAACCTTCTCCTTGGGACGCTTAGCTCGGAGGGCGTCAAGAGGGCCAAGACTCCGTGGTCGTCGTCTCAGATGACTCTCCAATGGCGACTGTGGGCACGTCTGGGACTCCTTGCGGATCCGGCAACCTTCAACAGAGCAGCCCCCAGACAGCCCCCAGCGTAAGTGTTTGGTTTATTTTTCGTGGTTGGGTGTGCTTGGGTGCTTCTCCGTCACTAATATCTGGTTTGTTGAATCTTGTAGGAGCAGAGCAGCCACATCAGAAGCACCGGAGGCTACTCCCGAGGTTCAGCCTCATCAGGAAGCTCCGGAGGTCACCCCGAAATTCTGCTCGCTTCAACCACGCCACCAAGGAGAATTCTCCGCCAAGGAGCGCTCTCCGGCAAGGGAGGCCTCTCCGACAAGGGATCTTCTCCGCAAGAGGCAGCGCCGACAACCCTCCGGTGGTGGAGACCGCAGCAACAGACCCTACTACAGGTAATCTTCTTGTTTGAGGATTTCCCTTGGGTTCTTTTCTTCTGTTCTTCTCTTTCGAACATTCGCTTAACTTGTGCTTTCTTCTTCTGACCATCAGATCCATCTGCCGGAGATCCGATGGAGACCGGTTGTCGGCGAGAAGGACGCCATGGGCGAAATGTCGACGCCGCCAACATGGAGGAGGAGGCTGGCGCTGACGGGCCGGGCTGGACGAGGAGGTTGCCAAGGCTCGGGCGCAGGGCTGGGAGGAATCTGGCGATCGACCGACGGCCCCGAGGCCGCAAGAGCGCCAGCGCTGCACCGATCGCCGATCCTCCCGCTTCGATGCTGCACCTGGACTCAAGAGCTCCCAGTCCGCGCCACCAAGGCCGGCGAGGGTGTCTTTATTAAGCTCCATGGGCATCAAGCTCCGTGGCACCGCCCGGGGGAGACCTTCGATGCGGAACTGCTTGCCTCCGCCGGGCTGTCGCTGGTTGATGCCCCGAGCAGCAGCAGCGGTGAGCCTGAGGAGGAGCAGCTGCTAAGGAGGTTGCTGTCGCTCTACCGCGCCCGGCAAGCCAAACTGGAGTCCAGGGAGGCGCTTGTCGCGAGGGCGGGAGCTGACTTGGAGAAACACGCGGAAGAGCTCCGACGCGCCAACAGAGAGACTCTCCGGGATATAGCAGAGGCGCGGGAGCAGCTTGCTGAGGAGCGCACGGCCTTCATCTTGGAGAAGGGCGAGGTTGAGGAGCAACAGAGGCTTGCCGGCGAGAAGCTCTGAGCGCGGGAAGGTGAGCTGGCGCAGCGGAAGATCAACCTCGACAGCTATGAGGAAGATCTCGCCGTGCGCGAGCAAACGATTAGCGGGCCACTTCAGAGGCAAAGGATGCTGCGCTGCTGCCGAGGCCGCCAAGAAGGAATCGAGACGCAGGTGGCTCAGCTGGAGTCCACCTCCGTAAGAGCGCCGAGGAGGTCGGCGGGTTGAAGCGCGAAAGCCAGAAGGACGCCTACACCTCGGCGAAGCTGCAAGGTCGCTTTCGCTGAAAAGATCAAGGAGATCGATGCCGCCAAGGACGACAAAGGCGGATCTGGAGCTGAAGCTGACCACCCGACGGAGACGTTGAATGGCGCCAAGGAGCGGAAACGGGCCTGTTGGAAAAGATCAAGGCCACCGAGGAGTTCTTTGCCGAATGCTGTGACCGCCTGTAACAATCTCGAGATAGCATAATGCATCGGATGAAGGTCTTGTGGACACCGCCGGCATCCATAATGAGCTGATGGAGTTGGGGATGACGGATCTTGGGTACTCCACCGACGAGAACCTCCAACCCAGCGCCAAGCTCAGCCTATTCTTTAAAGGCGTCTTGACGGGTTCCAGCTGCTCCGGAGGAGATCCCAAAGCAGCTGGGCGGAGGAGTCGCGCCAAGTCTCGCGCCGGGCTCTCGAAGGTGTTGATGAAGGTGGCCTTCCGCAACCCAAAGCGCCGACTTCACCAATGTCCTCAAGTCCCTGCCTCCATCCGCAGACGTTGAAGCGCTCAAGGCCCTTGTCGCACCCATTGTGGACAGGGTGAGCGGAGCCAAGAGGCTCGATGGCGACCGCGTGGATTAGGCCGCCAAGCTTGTCTTTCCCTTGTCGCTGTAGATCATGTTTAGGTGAAAAATCTATTAGACCTGCGACAAGTTATTATGTAATATACACTATCTTAGGCAATCGAATGCAATGTTATTTCCTTTACTCGATTCCTTCCTTTGTATGTTTATACCCTACGCTTTTAGGGGAACTTGTCATGAACACCTTTGCGCATGAAGCGCTGAGTGCGAACTTCAGCAGCCTCTTTGGCGATGCTGCCTCCGATAAGCAACCTTGTCGCAACTAGTCGCAGCACACTTAAGTTGTTGAGCGGACTCGAAACAAAGTAAGGACGCAAGCTAGTCACGAGTCGGTTCCTCCGCTCACAGGTTTTCCATACAAAGTACTATCGTTCGAGGAAGATAACTTAAAAATTTAAAACTGGTCGTTTAAACTTAGCAACTTAGCTTCTCTATTGTCCATTTCCCGGCAAGGCGACAGTTCCTCGAGCAACGCTTGGCGGCCCACACTATTATCTTCTCCTCCCCCCCCCCCCGGTTAACTTGTGGGTGGATGAACCTTCTTCTTGTTTGAGAAGAAAGAAGAGAAAATAAAGTTATGGAGCCTAGTGGCTCGTTATCGCCACGGGTGTGGATGCTGCACAAAATGTTAGTAAACACATGCATATAAGATTATGAGAGCATGTATTGACAAGTTATGCGCAACACATAGGCTTATTGATGCATCGGGTCTGCGCCCGACTTTGTACAAAGGATTACATGCAACAGCGGCAAGACTTGTACAAAGGAGTGGTTGCCGAACAGGTCCCGCAACCGTGTTTTATGGGTAAAACTCATAAGATGCTCTATATTCAGGAATTGCTCACGGAACGCCATCTTCGGTCTCAAAGCGGACAACGCCGGCCTAGTGACTCGTTTCACCCGATAAGGGCCTTCCCACTTCGGCGTCAACTTGTTGTAATTCGTGGCGGACTGAAAGCGCCGAAGAACAAGGTCGCCTTCCTCGAAGCTTCTGGCGTTAACTTTGCGGCTATGGTAGCGATGCAAAGCTTGCCGATAACGAGCAGCTCGTCAACAGCTCGAAGACGATCTTCCTCGAGGAGCAATGGCGTCATCTTGTCGCAGCTCTCTTGCTCAAACTCATCATAAGCGAGCACTCGTGGTGACCCGACACGAAGTTCCGTGGGGAGAACTTCCTCCGCTCCATAGACTAGAGCGAAGGTGTCTCGCCATGGCTCGATTTGGCGTCGCCCTGATCGACCAAAGAACCACCGCAGCTCCTCGATCCAATTTCTTCCGCACTTGTGCAGCCTGTCGAAGTTCTGGTCTTGAGTCCCGCAGCACTTCAGCGCTTGCTCTCTGCTTGACCGCTGCTTCTCGGATGAGCAATGAAGCAAAGCAGATCTTGGCGCCAAGATCTTGGGCGATCGCATGAAGGTGCGGCTCGTGAACTGTGTGCCGTTGTCGGTGATGATCCGTTAGGAATCCCAAAACGACAAACAATTGACTGAAGAACTTGATCTGGCCGATCGTGCTGTCACCTTCCTCATGGTTCCACTTCCGCCACTTTGTGAACTTGTCGATTGCAACGCATAAGTACTCAAAGCCCCGATAGCTCGGGGAAGGGGCCGAGGATGTCGAGCCCCTGCATCGAAAAGGGCCGAGGATAAAGGGATTGTCCGGAGAGCTTGAGCTGGTTGGTGTATCTGTTTGGAATGGAACTGCACGCTTCACACTTGGTTACTTGTGCAGTTGCATCCGGAGGGCTTCGGCGGAAGAAACCTTGCGGAAAGCTTTGCGGCAAGTGCTCTTGCGCCAATGTGGTGACCACATATGCCTCCATGTATCTCGCCAACAGCTTTCTGTCCATCTTCGGCAATACACTTCAATTTCACACCGCTGAGTCTTCTTCTCGCAGTGATGTTGTCAACAAACCGATACATACTTGACTGCCGGGCTACTTTTTTCCTTCTTCTTGCTCTTCGGGAAGTTCTCCGTCTAAAGGAAATGGACGATTTGTTGCGCCCATCTTGGAGCTCGTGGCTCGACAACAAGGACCAAAGGCTCATCTACCACTGTGGGAACATTATTTCACGGCAAGAACCTGTGGTTCCGCCGGAGCTTGATGATCCCCGGCAAGCTTGCCGGAGCAAAACTTGTCGGGAGCGTCTGCTTCAACGAGACAAACCACAGGGTTTGTCGGAGCAGACTGCTCCTCAGTGATATTTGTATTGATTTTAGGGACCTTCTTGGCGGCGGCTCCAGGGAGCTCTGCCGGAAAGTAGTCACCGGAAATCAATTTTCTCTTCTTGCTCTGTCCTGTTGACGGTGTTACGGTTGGCTGAGTCAGCTTGAGCACAAAAATTCCTGGTTCCACGGGTAACTTAAGTGCGGCACATTTGGAGAGGCCATCGGCTATATCATTCTGAGCTCTTGGAACGTGTTCCATTTGCAGGCCTTCAAAGTGCTCTTCTAGCTTTCACTTCATCGACGAGGCTTCCATCAACGGACTCGATAATCTTTATTTACTTGGCGGACGACAAGTTGCGAGTCCCCCGACAATGAGTTTCTTGATCCCAAGGTCTACCGCAATCACGAGACCGACAAGCAAACCTTCATACTCTGCAGTATTGTTTGTTGCTTGTTCCTTGGGAAAGTGCATCTGGACTATGTACTTGAGGTGCTCTCCGGTGGGTGCGATAAGCAGACGCTTGGCACCGCGCCTTTGCAGCAGAAAGCACCATCAAAGTACATCAACCACTCTTTATTTGCCTCTTTGGACGGGATGATCGTCTCGAATTTCTTCATCTTGCGTTGGCGCCCACTCAGCTATGAATTCTGCCAATGCTCGCTTTGAATAGTTGAAGTGCTTTCAAACTTGAGGTCAAGCTTGACAGCCCAAAGGCCCACTGACAATTCTGCATGTTGCTTCTGGATTTTGTAATATCCTTTTCAACGGAAAGCGAGTGACAACTATTATCTCATGTGCTTGAAAGTAATGGCGCAGCTTTCGAGGCCATGAGGAGGCCGAAAAGCAGCCACGACACCGTAGTACCTTGACCTAGCCCCCTGCAGAAGAGAACTGACAAAGTAGACTGGGCGCTGCACCATCTTTTTCTGTATCTTGTCGCAACCCTGCGCTGATCTGTTCTTGTCGGGACCGGAGCATGACGGCGAAGCCCCCTGCTTGTCGCTGGATGCATCTGCCTCGGTTGCCGGCTCATCATCCGCTTCCCTCTCCGCTACTAACGCAGCACTAACCACTTGATTGGTTGCTGCTATATACAGCATCAACTTCTCTTGTAGCCTAGGTGCGATAAGTATTGGAGTGGAGGACGGTATCTCTTCAAGTCTGCTGCAGCAGCCTCCGCTTCGAGTCCATTTCATTGGACCTGCCTTTCTCAAAATCTTGAAAATGGCAGTATGCCGCCAGCAGACTTAGAGATAAACTCTGCCGAGAGCAGCCACGCAACCGCAAGCCTTCCGACATCCTTGACGCGTTTGGTGCCTCAATCTGCTCGATGGCTTTGATCTTGTCGGGACTGGCTTCAATTCCCCGCTGAGACACAAAGAAACCGAGAAGCTTGCCGGAAGGGACTCCAAACACGCACTTCTCAGGGTTGAGCTTGAGGTTGATCTTGCACAGATTTGCAAATGTTTCATCCAAATCTTGAACCAGAGTTGCTTTGTCCTTGCTTTTGACCACTATGTCATCCATGTAAGCTTCTACATTTCGTATACGTGGCTCAAAGGCATCATGGACTACCCTT